>JAODKE010000051.1:17787406-17828792 GCA_026779605.1 Mormyrus hasselquistii
CCCGCCTTCAACCTAACTCGCGGAGGATATTAGTCTGTCACCCGGCTTTTTCGTCTGCGTGCGCGGGGTGGGCTGCGTGTGGGGCGGCTGGGGCGTGTGGGTAGCCGGGCTCAGACACTTAGGCCACCGTGCCTGTGATGAAAAGGCCACTGTTGCCGGCAGAGGGATTCCAGCTTTGGGCCTTTGACCAAGGCCCGTAAGCCCAGTTGCTCTGGGCACTGGCTAACCCTGTTTTCTCAATCATACATCGTTTTGTATAAAAGTACCTGCTAAGTGAATAAATGCAATACACCAGAGCTCAAACCCCCCAAGACTGGGAGGCCCCAGAGCTACCCCTCCCGGCTGCCCAATGAGCCACTAACAACAGTCACTTAAAGATTTATGGCTGCGGCCACTGTTCTGTGCATTATCAATACTAATCTGGTGAAGTACCGGGGTCATACATGGGGTATATCCCAAGATGCAAAGGACAGGAGGCTGGACATCAGCCCATTGCAAGGCACACAGACAGGCACCCAATCAGGCAGAGCAGGAAGCAAGGAGAGGAGCTGCCTGCCAGCCGTCAGTGTTCGGATATCTACCTTGGTGCTATTTTTACACATTCCATTATACCGCTGTTTTTCATTTACTGCTAGTCTGGCTGTGATATTGATTACTTTCCGTACTTAAGATCCTGCTCTTTATTCCAGGCTTCCGAGACCGATAACGCGCTGCTATCCAACACCCTCCATGGACAGTCATGCCACACATTTCCCTCAGTTTATGAAAGTCGCCAAACCGGAGCCCCTCCAAAAACACTGCGATTTTAGGCTGTGAGGCGCCCTCTCTGACATCCTCGCTCCCCATGACAGCATTGTGAGTATCACCCAGTCACCATCACTACTTTTGACTGTGGAAAAGACGGCAGTGTGAGTGTGAGAGGAGCTACGCAGCCGGCATAACAAAACAGCAACGTCACAAAAGCGGTTACATAACAGCTGGGCTGCGGCTGCACGGGAATCACTGCAATCATTTCAGCCGAATTCCACCCGTCTTCCAAAAGCTTATCCTGAGTAGGGTCACATGGGGACCTGGAGCTTATCCCAGACAGCACAGGTATACCTTGGACGGGATGCCAGTACATCGCATGGCACACTATGACCGATTCAGACAGTGCCAGTTGGCCTGGGATAGGAAACTAGGATATCCGGAGGAAACCTGTACAAGACAGGGGGAATATGCACACACACACACACACACTCATACACACACGTAGGTATCTATATCTATAATTAGATATCTCCTACACATCTTTGTGGGGACCGTCCATTCATTTCTATAGCCATAACCCTAATCCCAACAATGACAACCTTAAACCCTATCCAACCCTAAAATTAACCATAAAAACCAAAGACTTATAGTTTTTTGATTGCATTCACAGACTGAAGTTTCCATTGTGGGGACAAAACCAGGTAAAAATAACAGCAAAATAATAACAAGAAGGTTCCATAGCACTTTGTGCTTTGGACCCTTAATAACAACCCTGGCTCCACCGTCTTCCTTGTCCAGCCAGGGCTGCTGCCAGGGACTGACCAGTGCCTCCAAGCCACCATGTCTACTAACGCCTGCCTCATGTTTGTGATGGGGGAAGAACTCCAAGTACTGGGTACATGTGAGGCACTATCCTGATTTGTCACGAGTTCTGACTCGCTACCATTCAGCACCCGTGATTCATTGGGATAGACCTCCTCACTGCTCATGGAGTCATCCTGGATCTGAGCCAGGGACAACGGCAAATGAAAAACTCAACATTACCACTTACCAACACTGGAACCCCTGAAAAGGAGGTTTGTTAAGTTACAGCTTTGCTGCCAGCCCAGTCCCCCCAGAGCCGGTATCACCTGCTAAGTGGCCCAAGCAGCATCAGAGAAAACAGCAAGCAGTAAGAGATGCCCAGGACCAGCCAGCAGGGGCAGAGGATGCTGCAAGCACCACCAGCCAAGCTAGAGCTGGGGACCAGGGGAACCCTGATTGCACTGAGACAGGCTACACAAGTAGTAAATGAGGCCCTCTGGGAGAGGAGCTGCAAGGGACTGGAGCATGAAGAGACGAAATGGCTGTGGGACCTACTCCAAGGCCACATGGACATCTTTACTACCATGGATAAGGACTGCACACCGATCAACCTCATCCAACACCCGAGAGATATCAGTGAGGCCCCCATCCACCTGTGTCCCCATCACCTGCCACTGGCAAAGAGGCAGGCAGCTGAGAAGAAGGTCCATGAGATGGCAGCAGCAGGGTCACCTGCAATTCCATGGGCTGCCTCTGCTGTCCTGGTCCAGAAGAAGGATGGTAGATGGTGGTTCTGCATGCGCCATCACCGACTAAATGTCATCAATGGGACAGACTCATACCCCTTGCCTTGAATCTATGACGACCTCAATACACTGACAGGCTTTAGCTGGTTTAGCTGTTGGAGCTCTGCAGCAAGTACTGTACTACCAGGTAGCCCTAGCAGCCATTGTAAAAAAGAGAAGACTGCATTCACCCTGGGTCAGGGGCTGTGGCACTTCACTCTGATGCCTTTGGGCTACGCAATGCTCCAGCTACTTTTGCGCTTCTCATGGAACAAGTGCGGGCAGGAATCCCCCACAGTCAGTGCATTGTCAAGGTAGATGAAGGCATCCTCTACTGTCACTGGGAGGGAACAATCTCTACCCAGGTCCTCTTCCATTTGTTGGTTCCCTCCTCCCTGAGGAAGCATATCTTTCCTACATTGCATGGGCCCTCTTGAAGTGGGAAGACGCTACAACAGCTCCGAGAATGATTCTATAGGGCAGGCCTCAGTCAGGATGTACAGCTTCATGTCCTTTGTTGTGATGCCTGCACTGTTTGGAAGGGACCCCAGGGCTGTTCTAAGGCCCTTGTTCAGTAACTTCAGGCTGGCACCCTCATGGAGAGGGTAGGGGTGGACATACTAAGACCATTCCCCACCACAAAGTACAGTAAAGGCTACCACTCATCAGCAGCTACATCAGCAACTAAGCTGGTGGAGCAGTTTGTTCTGCAGGTTTTAGGCCCCTGAGAAGCTACACTGTGACCAGGAGTGGAACTTTGAGACTCCACCCTTCTGCACCCTAGAGCGACGGGTTGACGGAACAATTTAACCACATGCTGACAACCCAATTGGCCATTCTCACTGCAGCTCATCAGAAAGACTGGGACCACTGTCTTCCCCCAGGACTGTGGGTGTACAGCTTAGCAGTGCAGGACAATACTAAATCCTAACAGTCAACACAAGTACCATTCAGACAACAAGCAACATGTAATGTAGCACGTAACATACATCACAAGCAGTGTGCAATTATAACGTACACACAGATCATTCGGGGTTTGTGCTGATGCAAGTTTAAACATTAAAATGGTGAAAAGGTTGCATTCTTGTTGACTATAAGCAGGAGGGATTGTTGAGGAGCCTGATAAGACTAGGCAAGGGGCGGTCCTTGAAGCGTGCTGTTGGTGGTGAGCGATCTGATTCGCCTGCCTGAGGGACGCAGCTAAAACAGGTCATGTGCCAGATGTGAGGGGGTCTGCCGTAATCCTTCTGCCACATTTAGCGGTGCGTTGAGTGTGGAGGTGTTCAGCTGTTGGCAGGGCAGAAACTGATGGCGGGAAAGAGATATCAGTCTCTGCATGTAAGGAAAAATCAATTAATCTATAAATAACTAAACATGTTTATTGACTGGCACAAATTAAGGCTTAAATGCAATTCCTAGTGATCTTAGAAAATAAACCGGTTACTCAGAACAATTTTTCTGATGTACTGTTAGTAAATAAAATATTTAAATTGGATGTTATAAATTCTCTCTCTCATACGCATATGTGGGTGCTTGTTTCAGTTCACCAAAATGATGAGGAATTGGGGAAAACAGGGAGGATACACAAACACCGCAGCCCAATAAACAAAAAATAGAATACAAATTGTACTGTTGTACCAATGACATACCTGCAGGTGGCGCCACTGCAATTAACAGTCTAACAATCAGTCGCCACATGGTACTAATGATTGCTTGTATGGATAAGGGAGGTTTCAGTAACCATGCACCACGTAGATATCATAAGAGATACAGCGACTTGGCAGATGACACTGTGGGTATGTACCTGTGGATGTTCTTTGCTTCTGTAACCCATTCTGTGAAATATGGAGACAGCAAGTGCTTCTAGATTGTCCTTGAAGTCATCCATCCTCAATATCCCAACCCCGGCTTTTTACAAGTGAGAATACATCATGAAATATTGGTACAGTAATACCCATAAGGCTTAGTTTTCACCGTTGTTTTTTTTCCCTTGTAGTATGTTTGTATTGTGGATAATAAATTCAGAAATGCACTAGATGTCAGTAGACAATGTTTATGTTCAAATGACATAACTATTTTTGTCCGGCATGCACAGGGCGTCCTCCCGCTTTATACCTTGTATTTCTTGGGATAGCTGTTGGCTCACAGCTTCCTCGTACCTAAGGGATGCAGGTGTAAAAATCGCTGATAGAGATAAAACAACAAAATGTACAGTATGCTGGCTAAGCAGAGGAATAAATTATTTTCCAGGCTGAGCTACAGCAAGTCCCACTGATCATATGGATGTCCTGAGACCATTTGTCACACTCAGTTAAAATATGCATGAGTGTGGGAAAAAACTGCTTAGGCCAATTCTCCTCATGTGAATAAGCAAATGGTATTCTGTGCAGACATGTGAATGTATTTCCCTGTGATGGTCTCAAGCCGGTGTATCTCTGAATTTAAAAAGCATGTGTATTCTACGTGCTTTTTTCTGCATACAATGCACATCTGTGTGCAGGTTCTGGATTGTTTATTTGCCTTTCGTATACTACTACAAGGAGAACCTGCAGTCTCTTTGTTCCGTCATTAACAAGCATGTAACGAGATTAAACAGAACACAAACAAAAGCATCCGCAACGCATCAAAGTAGATGTTTAATTAGGTACTGTAGGGGTACATATTTCTGCAAATAATATATAATGATGTGCAGACTGAGCACACAGAACTGAAAATAACCCTAAGTTTCAGGGGCACCATGATGGAATCCATTACCCTGTTATTATGGTAGCATTAGTGCTTGGCCGTTAGCATTGGTGCTGGACTTTATGCATACATAGCAGCCTGAGGCTGGGCTCCCTGTGAAGCCGCTCTCCTCCTTCGCGGCCACTCGGCTCGGTGCGCTCAGCTGTGGGACAGTAGCAGAATGGGTTCATCTTCTATTTGTTTACTGGCTGCTGGATGCCCTGAAGCTATTCTTAGCTGCGTTCCTGCTGTTCATAGCTCATTACGAATGCCAGGCATTCGCTGTAACATCCCTGTAACATCGCTGACTGACAGCCGCGATCGCTGGTAAGAAGCACAAGCTGCACATCTTAATCAGCTACAACAATCCCTGCCACACAAACAAAGATTTTGGTTCACATAAGAATTTAAGTTTCAGGAGTCTGTAATAAGAGTAAATAATGCTGCCAGTCATTACACAAAACAGTGGTATTTAGAGCACATACCAGCTTAAACCACAGTTTTCTTGTACATAGATTATTAATTCTTGATATTTAACTGGGCCTGCTGCTTTGCATAGAGTCCCAAGAGAAATATATATTTATAAATATAGTTTGATATTGTGCTCACACGCAAACATCCTGCTGCATTTTGGGTTCACCTTTTTTCATCTATCCTACTTGACTATGGCCAACATCAAGGGGCATTTTCCTCACTCCATAAAAACGATTAATTCTTTCTCTCACAACATTTGTGCCAATAGTATGTATGTTTTCTGGGAGCAGATAAATGGTGATGTCTTGTCACTGGACACTGGATCTTGATTGAGTTTGATGTAGTAAAATTTTATTATTTGTTATTATTCAGGTAAATTAACTGGAAGCCTTGTAGGTTTTTATGCTAATTGTCTAGTATAGTAACAGCTGAATCATAGGTATATATATCTTCATCTGTCATTTTCACATATCATGGTGATTTCAAGCCTCAAGCCCTTGGGAATCCAGGACACACACACTAACTCACTATGGGCGATTCACACACACCAGTCTGCAGGTTTGTTGACCGTGGTAGAAAAGATGCAAACTCCATACACAGAGCCCGAGGAGGGGATGACACCGACAGCCATGGGGCTGTGAGGTCACAGTGCCGAACGACCCGGCAGGCAGAAATTCTGTACATGCAACTTGAATAAGTAAGCAGAGTGTGCAATGTCTCCTGTGCAGTGATGAGGCAGCAGTGACTGAACTGTCACAGATGGTGATCAGATATGGATGACACTGAGGAATCTGCCCACTCTTTCAGGAAGCCGCGATGGATGTGTGCTGCGGGGGGAGGGGGGGCCGGGTGCTCGGTGGGACATGATGGCCGACGTTCTTCTCTGAGCCTTGCTGAAGGCCCACACCCCCCTCGTGACCTTCTGGGGTATGGGGGTGGAAGGCAGAGTGCATGTGGGAGCTGTTTTGTTGTGGGGGTGGGCTGTGAGCACGGCGGGAGGGGCAGAGCCACGGGGGCGCCCCACACTCCAGGAGCAGTTTTGATGCAGCGGGCAGTGGTGACACCCCCATCTGTGTACTATGTCCTCTGCTTTGCGTACTTCCTCTCTTCTCGTGTGTCCCCCCCGACTGTCAGGAATGTTAAAAACAGCCTTCGGCATTTTGTCCACCCCCATGCTTTATTCATTTTTTACCGAGCAGAGGTCTTCTTCACCTTGTGTAACAACAGCATGATGCAATGCCCTAACAATGACCCCTGGCAGCCGCAATTAATGCATGACTGCCTCTAATCATGCACAGCTTGAGCTGCCACTGCACTGACTGTGTCAGGTTGCAGGGGGCTGATTTTCTTTCTAGACAAGGAAGGTACTAGCAGTTATATTTGTACCCTGCGCACACCATGAGTGGTACTTCTCAGCATCATATGTGTGAATGGGTCAGTCCGTGCATCATAACTTCTAAGGGCATAATATTTTGATTTAATTTGCAAAGGAGATACTTGTGAATAGTTTACCTTCAAGAAACATTGACCTGTACCTCCTATTAAACTATTAATGAATAGATTCTTTTAAAGATGTATTCGGACAGTGCTGTCATGACAATTCAAAAAGCAATAAACTGCATGTGCAACTTTTCTCCAGTTAATAAATGTACTATTTTGCATGCAAATTTAACAATTGAATCTGAAATTATTTCAGGCGTACTGCTATACAATAGAAAATAAATCACTTTTTTGGAGTTACACTAATAGGTCCAGAAAATATTTTTATAAAAGTAAACTTTTTTAAATTAGTATCAGCGAAGAAGGTGTGAGGAGCGCGCACTACGTTTCCCACAATCCCCTCGGGTCTTTCGCTCACGTGTCTCTGCTTATTAGACACGTCGCTGAAGTGCTCTGAATCTGCTCAAGAGTGCAGAACTCATTCCAGCCACACTGGGAGGCAGCCCAAAACCCTGTGTGGGAGGGACTGTTTCACAATTATTGCACGGAGAACAAGCCGGCGATGCGGGTCTTTCCAAAAGCGGGAGTTGGTATGTAAGTCCATTCTCCTTCAAAAATGGGCTTGCGATGTAATCAACTATTAATGCAAACGTCAATAGACCTAATCTTTGATGCACTATTAAGATGTCACTGAGGACGCGGTTACTAACCTGCTGGTACGGACGCGGAAGGCTGCGTATTTCAGGGTTTTTTGTGAGTTATGGGCGTGCATGAAAGGTACAAACTACAGTAGGGTTTAATATGTTACACGTGCTTTGAGTTGAATAAGTATGTATGGGAGAGAGTGTTCAATTGTGGTTTCTTACTCTCTTTAATTTTACACAATAGTATTTAAGTGGATACTTTTACTATTATTTTACGATCATCATACACGTCTTTCCAGAATTATTAATACTGGATGATTACGGAGTAATTATTTTTTCCACAGAAGCGTGCATATTTAGCAGAGAGCAGAGCTGTTTAGAATTCAGTTAATCTGATAATAAAAAATGAAAGACGGGGACAGGCTTTGCGATTTAGAGGTAATCCGAGGCTTTGTGTGTATTTTTTTTGTTAAAGTGGAAACATGTTTGTAGGAGATTGGCCAGGAGAAATGAAAACCATTATAACGGAGAGAATTTGATTTCTCCATCACCATGGCATGTTCATGTATGTTGCAAATTGTACGTTTTTTGTTTTGTTTTGTTTTTAGACGTGCTTTGATATGTGAATCCAGACTTTTTTAAGTGTAGAGTAAACATGGTTGGAGTGACAGTTTAATAGTCTTGGTGTAGTGCAGCATTTTACTGTTGACAGAAGTGCTCCATGTGTTCATAGGTGAACTGGACGTGTCCTGAGGCGAAGGGGGGTTAGGTGCCAGAAAGAGAGAAGAAAAATCAAATGGCAGATCTGGAGCTTCTTTATTTAGAAAAAACCTGCAGGCAACCTGATCCGCCGACCAGTACTGGCCGTGCTTTAAATCAGCAGAGCATCCCCAAGCCAAACAGCTCAGGTGGAAAGTCAGCCTGCAGGGAGGATGAGTGCAGTCTGGCCCAAGGGATAGCTGACTGCCAATGGCAAGGCGACGCTCCCCCGAAAGGTGGCGTGGCGTGGGATGGCAACGTTGTCAAGGTGTGCTGCGACGACGAGTTGGAGACGCCCTTCGCCGTTGACGAGCAAAACGTCGACCTGCGGCGGCCCGCGGGAGGACCTTTAGGGCCGCTCTGCCCGAACGATGGCAGGCAGGAAGTGATGCGGGACCTCTCGTCTATCTCTGACGACGAACTGGCCTCGCAGTCCTCGGAGAAATCGGTGGATTACGGCTTCATCGGCGCAGTGACCTTCCTGGTGACCGGCATCTCGCTGGTGGTCATTTCCTACACGGTGCCCCGCGACGTCAGCGTGAGCCCCGACGCGGTTTCGGCACGCGAGATGGAGCGGCTGGAGAGGGAGAGCGCCAGGATAGGGGCTCACCTGGACAGGTGTGTGATCGCGGGGCTCTGCCTGCTTACGCTGGGCGGCGTGGTGCTCTCCACGCTGCTCATGGTCTCCATGTGGAAGGGCGAGATGTACAGGCGCAAGGCTTTCGCCTACTCGAAGCAGTCAGCCAAACTGTACGGTTCGATCAATTTCAGAACGGGATCCAGTCCGACTCGGATGTCCCCACACCTGTCTGAGGACGAGGAAGACGGATACTTCCTGAACTAACACTGTGGAGCGCTGGAGAATTTTTATCGGTGATTTTCATGATGCAATTCCATTGCTGGTGTCCTGGTTTCAGTAACTGGTTGCTGGGCAAAAAGTGTAATAACTGCAGCGGAGCTTTTAATACCTTTCTGTTGCTGACCCGCTGTTTTCATGAACGTTCATGTTACACATGACTGAGAGCTTTATCTGAGGACTGAAAACAAGCAGCTGAACCGCCTATTATTTAAGTTCTCGTCAATAAGAGAAGCTCCGCTCCCCGTTAAGTTTGTTATACTCTGGAAATCAGTTTTTCTTCTTGTGGTTCTGCTTTCTCTTGTTTCGCATGAAGGCAAAATAAACACGAGTGAGCGTTTCCAATGGAACATCCCTACGGATCGGAAAGCTCCGGCATTTATTCAGTCCTTTTTTTTTTAAAAAAAAAAATGGAACAGCAGCCAGCTTTCGGGAATTGACTCGGATGTTTAAAGGAAATCATTTTGCTACTAGGCAACGTGTTGTAAACCCCGCCATTGGGCTTGGTCATTATAGTGTATTTACTTTTTGTATTGATGCTCTTCAGTAAATGTATGCTTGTTCTGGGTCACAACCTCTCTTCATATCTGTGGTGCTGTTATCCATCCATCCATCCATCCATCCACCCACCTTTTGCTAGTCCCAGGCACCCCAGGTCTCCTCCAAGGGCATGTTCATGCATGGCAGGTCATTTAGAGACTCATTAGCCTAATCGTGTATCTTTGGTCTGTGGGAAGAAACCGGAGAGTCCAGCGGAAACCCCTGTGGCACGAAGAGAGTGTGTGAATACCCGAACCCGGAGCACTACCCCCCGAGCCGCTGCACCCCCTCAGTCATCGTGAATATCATTATTAACTTTTAAATGATTTAAAACGGGAGCCCCCCCCCCCGCCCTCAGCTTGGGCTGAGAAACTGTGGCTTTATCCTGTGTTGCCGTACTAACGGTGCCGGGTTCTGTGTTTTCTCTTTAGATGCAGAAGTGTCATCACAGCTTGCGTCTCCCAGCTCTGTGGTTGACACACAGAAGGGAGCCTTGTCCTCCCGGGTGCTGCAGGATGCAGAATGAGAGTCAGGAATACAGGCTGCGGTTTGGGATTGGGGGTCAGGAATACAGAATGAAGGTCTGGAATGGGATCCGGGAATGGCAGTGAGGAATACAGGCTAGAGTTGGAGAATGGGAGGGGAGTCAGGAACACCAGAACTTCCCCTGTTTAAGCCCTGAAGAGGCTCCTTCTTGTCAGTCCAGCTGCGTGACTACTCCAGTATGATACCATATAATGGTTAGAATCTTAGCTGGTTTTCTATTCCAAAGTGTCAGCACAGAAACGGAATAATGACTGCAATAAAGGCTAAATTCTTTCTGCCCAATGGAGGCGTGAGGCTCTGTGTCCCCGCGGCGCCTCGGCACTGCGAGCAGCAGGAAGGCAGGCGATCAGGGCCGCCGCAGTGGAAGGCAGCAATTACAGCGGCACCCTGCCTCCTGCCCCGCTGCTGGACAGTAACGAGGACAGACGCATGGGTCTCCCTTGGCAACAAAATGCTGCATTTGTAAGGCGCCGACGTGCCACCTGTCCCCGCTGAGGCTTTGGGTTCGCAGCGATCAAACAGTGAAGGGATGCAGATGTGAGTTGGACTCGATTTTACACGTGGCTGAGTGGCGGCCTGGGTGAGACTGAACTGCGGCCGGCCGGCCAGCCGCGGTAGGGTCCCTGGCGGAGAGGCAGCTGGCTTTGGGAACTTCCGGGGCTTTCTGAGCCCTTCTTCTTCGGCAATGTCAGTTCTGTCCATGTATGGGAGGCATTATAATGGGTCTGGGGATAGCAGTTGTCCCCCTGTAGGACAGCGATGTGCCTCCTGGGGTGGTGGCGATGGCAGATACCGACAGGTGTGGAAGTGCACTAGCAGAATACTCCTCACTTAAAACTGCTCTGTTTGTTAATGGAAAAATCCCTCACACCTGAAATACCAAATTCATGTGTGTTTGTCTGTGTGATAAAATTTAATTTTTGAAGTATTTTGTTGGTTTTCACTACTTGTGAAAAATGTGTGTTCTGTTTAATGTGCACCCCCCCCCCCCTCCCCGTGAATAGGTCCTGTTGCTCTGAAGTTTGTTGCATAGCAACGGTCGGGAAAGTCGGAAAATTACCTTGTAAGGATGAAGAGGGGAAAGGAAATATTCTTGAATAAAGACGGCAGTCGGTTTTCATAAAGCATTTTGAAGATAATCCACATAATGAATTAATTTTTATCAGGATACTGAAATATTGTCAGTCTTTCTTTCTTTTATGATTTTATATGGTTATAAAAAAATATAACTATCCCTGGTCTTGATAAAACCAGGTTTAAATAAATAAATAAGCAAGCAAGCATATCATACCCACCCAGTATATAATGCAGCCTGTTATCTTATAGAATTTCAAGGTTGCATGTAGTCAAACATTGAATCTTTCCATATCATCCTGTAAACTTCAGTTAACACTTTGCTGGGTTCTAGACTGCTGCTCACCTAGTGTATGTTTTAGTAAAAATGTCAAAAACACTATGTATTCCAATTATTAAAACGGGCTAAATTACTGAATTGGTTACAGTAGATGTTTTATGGAACAGATTTTTTTGGAATTAGTGGTTGAAGAAGAATGAAGGTTGACACTTTATATGCTGTTTAGTCATTATGTCAGTTTACTCAGCATTGAGTCCTGCTTTGCGATGGAGCTGAAATGTATCAAAGTGATCTGTGAACATTATCTCCCATATGCTGCATGGAACTCTGTCACAATCCAGCCCCACGGAGGCTCTGAGAGTGAACTATAACCATAGAAACCAGATCATCTAGTTGCTAGGAGAAAACTATTGTGCGGGGAGACCTTTTTTGACAAACCCTTCAAAGTCCTGAGTTGCATCACAATTGATGGTGTCTTAAACACTTTGATGTCGCCAGGCAGCCCGCAGGGAGGCGAACTGCACGTTTTCTCCTGATAATCCCGTGTTATGAGACCTCGGCGGAGTCTCGCCCGGCTCAGTGCGCGTGCAGAATGTGTCTCGGGTGGACGGTAGAGCTGTGCAGTCAGCTTCTCTCTCAATGCTCATGTGGTCCTGGCCCTTTCATCCATTTTGTGCTGATAGCCCGGATCTTACTCTAATTACATACGTCCGCAAGAGGTGGATTCCCTCCAAAGTGAGCTCTTGTCACCAGGATCTTAATACAAGATCATTTAGTCTGGATATTTTAAAGTGTGTGCTTAGTTCTGTCATGGATTCATCTATCTTAACCAATTAACCTACCTGCATGTCTTTTTATGTGGGAGAAAAAAAAAGTGTGCTGGGATGAAACATCCAACCATCTCATCTCTCTCTCTCTCACACACGCACGTACACACACACACACACACACACACACAATAGGAGTGGAATCTGAAGCCTCAAACCTGGAAATGCGAAGCAGCCCTGCTCCTGATTATGCCTCCGTAAAGTGTGTACATGAGTCACGTTTGTAACACTTGCATATAAATAATCTCTTAAATAACCACTTTTTATTTGTCTATTGTTGAGCCTGTTAGTGGAAAATCCAAATAAGCTGTTGGGTCAGTTTCTAATCATGCTGCTGAAATATCAGCCTCACTCAGCCAGGGTTTCGTTCCTGGGCAGATGAAGGATGAGTGAAGAACGGGGTATTACGGAAAGGCCCAGCTGCGGAACACGCTGCATTTTCAATCCCTTTGCTTTTCACCTAAATGTACTGATTACTGATTTACACATCCTAAAATAAACTCGCTGAATTTAGGTGGTGTACAGATTTATCCTGGAAGGGAATCATACTCTCTGTGCCATAATTCTGGGAAATGTATAATTGAAAAGGGGAAAGATGAAGATTAATCTCTGACTGATAGTTTTACTTACCTCGCCTGTGAGTTGTGGGGCTACTGGGGTGCGCGTCGCTGTGGAAGCTCGGAACCGTCTCATTCTGGTTGCATCCCAAAGCCACACCCAGGGAAGTTTCTAGCTATTGAACAGATCAGGGGCTCAGGGAGTCAAATTCACCTGGGGCTTGAGTTTTTGTGTTTTTTTTTGAAGGAAGACTGCTGGCCCCAGGGCTAAAATACTCTGGGCTGTAGCAGTGCTCTTGGCCACGGGCACTGCCTGTCCTCACCACAGCACACAGCAGACATGTCAATGTCTGCTTTACTTACCATTATATTTTTTCCCCCATTTCAGTACTGGAACCACTAACAGTCTCTGCTTTTCACCTGTTTGCTTGCAAATCGGCGTTACCTTATCTGTGCAACCTGTGAACAGCCCACAGACTTGGACCATAACAACATGATAAAAATAGATGTTTACTGTAGTGACTGCTTTGCATTTTCCATTTTGAACTTCATCCAATCTTGTATCCAAATTTTATGTGAGTACTTAAGCAATATAGGGTTGCTGTATACATAACATAAACAGTTTACTTTTAAAATGATGCGTAATAAACTGTGGGTTATGATAATGAATTGTGATACTGTTGTGGTGTCTAAGTGTACTTTGTCATCAACTTTCTCAGTGTGTTTCCTGTCATGGCTAGGGACTCCCTTCTATTGAATAACAACAAAAAAATTCCAGTGAAGCTCTGCCCTCCTTCCGCTCACAATGTCCGCGTTGGTCTTGGAAAGAATAAGAAATCCTTCCCATCATTCCGCCTTTCCGAACACAATTTGGGAGACAAAGAAAAGTTCGCAGTAGCAGATTATCCCCATCCCAAAATGTGAACCTCCAAACCAAGGAATATGTTATATACCTTATATACCTTATATACCTTACTATATACCTTCTATATATATACTCCAAGCCTAGGGACACCCCCTTCCAATCTCTTTGTAGGCTTGGTCATGCCTTCATCTCCTGCCCCCCCCCCCCCCAACCAACGCACACTAGGCACGGCATCCATGAAACTCTGTTTGCCAAAAACGCTAAAACTGTGTTGCTGACAAGGGAATGATTAACTCGTGATTGATACAATCAGCCTTAAACACACTCATTACAATCATATTCCAGTACCATCAAGTCTCTAAATGAAATACAGTCGGCCAATATGTATTAAAGCAGTCTGGAAGTTAATGAAACACCTTCCCTGGTTCTTTCTGCAGCTCGGTTCACCCCATGCAGATGTTTTCTTATCCAGCAAACTGCTGAGGAGGCTTGTCTCTCTTGGGAAAATCGCAGGCACAGGCAAACAGCCTCTGTACCAGCAGCTAAAGCACAGCACAAGGGCAGCATATTCAGACATTGATCTTCTTGCCTAAGACCTAAAATACAAATGAATCCCGCTAAGCCCCCATGCAGACTGCCCCCCCCATTCCCCCAAAAATCCCTCCGCAGTCTTAAGTGAAATTATTTGTTCCACATTGGTAACTAATGCAGGGAATTCAGAAGGACAATAAAGAAAGTTTAATGCAGGGAGTATTAATGAATGAAAAGGCTTTAAATGGAACTTAAAAGGAATTTAGTGCAGGCATTTTATCGGTACTAGTCACATTTGAGTACATTCAGAGTGCAGATTCAGTAAGTATGAAGGATTTCTTAGACAATCAAGAATGTGTATATTTATTTAGCAGATGGTTTTAGTCAAAGGGACACACAATCGAGGAGGCTGAGTTAGCCAGTGCCTGCAGTGACTGGGGTTCAAAGCCAAAGGGACACACAATCGAGGAGGCTGAGTTAGCCAGTGCCTGCAGTGACTGGGGTTCAAAGCCAAAGGGACACACAATCGAGGAGGCTGAGTTAGCCAGTGCCTGCAGTGACTGGGGTTCAAAGCCAAAGGGCCCGACAGTGAAATCACTCAGCCAGCAACAAGATGTGAACCTGCAACCTTATTTTCACAGGAGGCAAAATCTATAAGCCACGCACCACCCACATAGAAACCACTGCACGTATGTATAGGATCTTCTGTACACTTGTACTACCTGCTTTTATCATGGAGCTTGTTGCCCGGAGGTTTGGTCCACGTGTGAGATTAGGTGGTCATGTTTGTGAGCCTTGATGCTCTGAGGGGTGACGGTGTTCTGTAAGGAACCAGACGACAGTAGAGCAGATGGAACGACACTGCCTAAGTTACTGGAATCCAGCCACTACCTGAGTAATTGCTTCTCTTGCTTTTAGTTAGAGGGGCTCTTCAAACAATTGCCACAGCAGTGCTGACATCCTAACACACACTCAACCTTGGTCTTGCTCTGTCTTATTCTATCAGTCTGTGGCTGACAGCTTCACCTACCCACAGGGAAGGAGAACTTTCTAGAAGAGGAAGACCACCCGGTGCCAAGAATGTGACAAAAACGTTTGGGATGATGGAAGAGTATTGTGGTCTCATACAATCACTCTGGGAAGAAATAGTCCATTTGTGCGTAAATGTCATAAATAAAGATGAACAGTCCTGCTATATTTCAGCATGAGCTGGGATCCTGAGTTTGGTCACAGCCTGCTGGCTTAACTGTCACTATTACTTTCAGGGAAATGTTATTGCTATTTTACTGCCATTTTGAATTGTCATAGCCAAGCTAAATCAAGCGTAATCTATTAGGTACTGTCCAATAGTGTTCACTGTGGTACAAATGCACTTATCTGTAGCCGTGACTCTTGCCATCTCTGCTGAAATTAATGGAGCTGGATGTGATTTTTTTCCCTCAGACATCTTCCACTTTAGATGTCTTTTCATTTGCTCAGTTTGAACCTCCCAAAACAAAATTAAGTAACTCCACTGGAGTGCCACTCTGGTCTTGCACTGATGCGTTTTTTTATTGTTTGCACAAACATCTGTATCAGCCCCTTTTCTGCCAGGTTGTTTCAGATCCGTCATGAATATTTCATTATGTTTCTCTGCTGGCCGGTGGCCTGACCGTCGCCTGGCAGCCTTCCTGGACCGGGCCGCTGATGTTGGCCCCTCCTACCGGCCCCCGGAGACCCCGGGAAGAAGGCTGCTGCGGCTGGACGGTGGCAGCTCGCCATGAAGGCGGCAAAGGAATGGGGAGATCCAGGGAGAGTACCAGGACACAGGGCCACTCGATGGTGGGTCAGTGCACAGCAGAGAGGCAGCGAGGCCTCTGAGAAGATCAATGCAGGAGCATAGAAAGAGGGGCCTGGGTGACGGTTCTTTGATCAGTCCCTCCCATTATACACGGTGACTAAGCTCCGATTCTTTCCCTGTCGAGTCGGATTAGTAGGTTGAACTTTCAAAGTGCAGTGGGGAAATCGGAGGGAGCTTCAGCGACTAGATCCGAAGGCTTTGTTCTTTTTTTTCTTCAATTATTTTCAATAGCACTCATTTGATTCTTATATTATGATGCAATCAAACAACAACAGCAACAGACTGGCAATAAGCCAATAATATGTGTACTTGTTTGTTATCAGTTGTAGATGCCGCTTTGATTTTTACACCCTCGTTTCATTTTGACGGGCTCTGTGAAGGACTGGGCCTTATTGTCTGTGAAGGACAGGGCCTTGTGCTCTGTGAAGGACTGGGCCTCATTGTCTGTGAAGGACAGGGCCTTGTGCTCTGTGAAGGACTGGGCATCATTGTCTGTGAAGGACAGGGCCTTGTGCTCTGTGAAGGACAGAGCCTCATTGTCTGTGAAAGACAGGGCCTTGTGCTCTGTAAAGGACATTTATGACAGAGCCTTGTGCTCTTGATTTAATTAGCGACTGGGCTGATACCTGTCAGATGAAATTTAACGTAGATAAATGTAAAGTAATCCATGCAGGGAGCAGAAATATAAAGTACAGATATTTTATGGGTTCCGCTGAAATAAAGGTAGCTGATTATGAGAAAGATCTCAGTGTGTATGTTGATGCTTCCATGTCACACTCTTGCCAGTGTGGGGAAGCAATAAAAAAGGCCAATAGAATGTTGGGTTACATCTCTAGGTGTGTGGAGTTTAAGTCAAGGGAGGTGATGCTACGATTATATAATTCCTTGCTAAGACCCCACCTAGAATACTGTGTGCAGGTTTGGTCACCATACCTTAAAAAGGACATTGCTGCATCGGAAAAGGTGTAACGTAAGGATACAAGAATGATTCCTGGTCTTAGAGGAATGTCTTATGAGGAGAGGTTAGCCTCCAGCAAAGGAGACTAAGGGGGGACATGATCCAGGTCATAGGTGGAAATAAGCAGGAGAACATTTTAAACTGAATTTAAGGAAGCACTTCTTTACACAGTGTGTAGATAGAGTATGGAATAGTCTTCCTGTTAGTGTAGTGCAAGCTACAATCCTGGGTTCCTTTAAATCAGAGCTAGATAGGATTTTAACAACTCTGAGTTATTAGTTAAGTTCTCCCAAAACAATCTTGATGGGCCGAATGGTCTCCTCTCGTTTGTAAGTTTCTTATGTTGTTATGGATCGATAGATGGATGGATGGATAAGATTTTAAAAGTTTTGAGCCGAATGGCCTCCTGTCGTATGAAAATCTCTTATGTTCTTATGTTCATTGTCTGTGAAGAACAGAGTCTCATGGTCTGTTTAAGACAGGGCCTCGTGCTCTGTGCTAATTGGTATAGTCTCTGGGATCACCTTGACCCCACATCAGATATGTGGCACTGGAAATAAAACCAGCAGATCAATTAATGATTTTTTTTCAGACAGGTCTGTGTTTTTTGGCCACAGTTCACACTGGAAGAGCGGCAGTGCATATCCATTCTGTTTTATTCTTTCGTAAGACACCAAAAAGTTGGTGAGAAGAGCCTTTCATATGGCTTTAAAAATGGAAGCTTTTAAATATAGATGCAGTTTTCAGGCAAGGTTAGCAAAGACAAAATCCAATTTCACAGTTGTTTCACTTTCACAGGGAGATTTAAGCCACTTAGATCACCATTTTATTAGACACTATATCATAAGGATCTTATGGTCAAAATAATAAAGGTTCTTTATTGCTGTCCTTTATTTTACACATTCTGGTGGCTTCTATGATACCAAAAGCTCCAGTCAACACTAAATAAAGCATATTAATAACAGTTATATTAATTATACAATCAATCAAACCAATGATCCAGTCAAATTATAAACATACATATATTACCATAATGAAGAATGCACTACCGTTTACGCTGAAAAGATTAGATAACTATCGATTAAATCATGCATCAGGTTAAATGGCAATATTACCCGATGTCTGTAGTATTAGATTTGTGCAGAGAATATGCTGGGAACAGCGCCTTGTAATCATCTAATTCTCTCAGAGTATAAACAGCATCTGCTAAAACTATGCTTTATGTTTCATGTAGTATTATTGTAAAGGAAAGACAAAAGAAGAAAATTGGGGAATGTTCATTGAAGTATTCAGTCTCTTAAATTCATTATTTGGTGGAAATGCTTTCAAAAGCAATTTCAACTGCATGACCTTGTTTTGGTTTTGTGCAACTTTAGGCAAGTTTAGTTTCAGATTTCTCTGTTTGAGAAGGTAGAGAATTACCAAATTGAATAAGACTCACCATAACCCTGTACTGGATAAATGTTGTGCAACAGGCATGGATTGAAGGATGGTAATTATTGTCCATAGCTATGGTGATAAATCAGATGGGTAATTCCGAATCACAGCAGTTATATAATTCTAGGAAAAGCCCAGCAGTCTGCCTAATAGCCTATATACACTCTCACTTTCATGCCACCTTCTTCAATCAAGAAATGAAAGCAAAGCAAGCACGCGCTAATTATAAAAGCAGGAAGACGACATTTACTCAATTACTGGAATCCATATCTTCGGCCTGATGTCATAACTGTAACCTGAGGTGGCATCTGCCATGATGAGGCTGCTGCCAATGATATTTTGTCCTGGCAATAACCCAATAAAGCCCATTATAACCAATGGGATAGTGGCATGTGCCCTCTTCCACGTCCAGTCAGCCCCTTTAAAATTCACAGAACCCTTAGTTGCTGTGTATTTGACAAGTAGGTATCAGTGTCAAGGGTCACGGCTCAGCTCTGAAGTGCCTGTAATTCATCAGATCGGCCAGTCAAAGAGAGGAACAGAAAAGGTGCGGGATTCAGCTCTGCCTGATGGCTTTTGCGTACCCAGGAAGTCTTCTGAGATGACGGCACGCACCCTTCAGCTGGTGACTCATCCTCCACAGAGTTAGGAGCGTCATTAAACTTCCTCTGTGAGAACCGTCGCTGCGACAGTGGCCTTCAGCACTAAAACATAGGCTGCATTTCCCTTGACCGAGGTTAATAGTAATATATGTATTAAGAATAAACTAAACTCAATGGAAGAGTTCAACAACATCCATACACCAAACATAACCAAAGCATGATGCAGCTCCTGAAATTTCATCCGAAAGACAAACAAGGTCGACCTCTTTGGTGCATTCGGTGATAAATTCAATAAGGTGGACTTCAATGCTCCCCTTCTAATCAAACAAATTGTAGGAGCCCTTTGCTTCAAGGCTTGCAGATGGCAGGAAATGAATGCCGACCAGGAAAAGAAATGTGCGGGCTTTTATGATATTGGATGGAAAAGTGGAATTAAAATGAGAAGCTCAAATGTATGCCAGAATCATTCAGCCCATTTCAATGGCAACAGACTTGATGAATTATGGAGCCGGTGAGGTATCTATGGGGAGCGTTGTCACGGTGACCTTGGTGCCTCTGTCTTTCAGGTTGGAAGGGCTCTGTTTGAAGTTATTGCTGCCCTCTGCCCACTCATTTTCGGATGGTGCTGCATGAATGAGAATTTGGAGTGATGTAGTCATTTAATCAGTGATTTATGATCCATATCCATTAAAAACTACTTCAGGAAAACATCTAGCTAGAAATTCAACTACACTCGTCAGACTGAAGGATGAGTGTAGAATATATAAATTTGACAAAGAACGCATGAAAATAGTAAACGTCACCATTCTCTTTAAGGACGTTCCTGTCTATATATGAGGTTACAGGCTGCATGATTCAGCTTGAATCAGGTAGCGAGGAGGTGTGTCCATCACGTAAGCTGGGATGGGGTGCCTGGGTCTGGGGAGCAGCTCGCAGTTCCGGCGGACACCAGGTGTGGCCGCTGTTTCTTTATAAATGGGCTAAATAGTCTCGATGGACCATGGCAGTCCCGTGCCCAGGCTCAGTGTGTAAAGGTGTGACTGTAACACTGCAGCGAGTCCCATCCACCACACAGGACAGCTCTATCTTTTCCTGGCCTGTTGTCTGCCTGCCGCCAGTGTGCAGCTGGCTCTTTGTCAAGCTCCGGCTCCAGCGATTTGCTGAAACGACATATCTGTGTGAGCCCAGTGGCTTCTTCCAGGGGCCCAGAGCAGGAGAACATCTCAGTTACTGGCTTCTCTGCTGATTCCAAAATGCCCGACACCCATGTGGTTTCCCCACACCACTCTGGGCAATAGGAACTGTCATATCGTGTTCCCCCAGCAGGGGGACTGCAGGCTGTCCCACTGGGACCACTCCAGTCCAAAAGGATAACCCTCAGCACCCCCTAGCTTCTGCTACCTCTAGAGAGACCCAAACAGTTCTGATGTCTCTGTGTCGACCTCCCATGTCCTCCACATTTCCAGCACACTGATGCTCTGAGCAAAGGTGTAGATTTGGGTATGCCAGCAGGGATGTGTGTAGTACCATGTATGTCTTCAGGGAGGTGGGGGGGTTGCGGCCGATTTTGTCCCCATTAATGCTAAAAGCAAGCCTACTCCCTCAGCTCTGAAGCACCGTCGGCCCTCAGCCTGTCATCACGGCCTGCCTGTCACGGTGAGAGGGGCCTTGTCTTCACCTGGCTGTCGGCATGAGGCTTCCGTGCTGGAGAGAAAGGGCCCGGCTTTCTGTCGAGCGTCAGAGCGCCTTGCCGCCTGCCCCAGAAGTGCGTCTGTAAAGTTATATATACACACAACTGAGAATGGTGGTATAGTAGCATTACAAACGTATTCGCACGCTCCTAAACACATCCACACTGCACAAACACTAATGACTCCGCATAATAATGACATCAGCGCATCCGCATTAATCAGCTCCAGGCTGCATGTGCTCATCCAGTTTGATCACATTTGCGATTCGGTCTCTGGGGACGAGGCTGTAAATGATTAGGCTCCTGACGAAAAGGAGCTTATTAGCAGCGGTCAGCTGTGCTTCCTGCTCTACTGACATTATGCTCTCCTGATTCCTGAGAATAAGTCCTCTTTCTTTTTTGCTTCAGCATCTGTGCAGCAAAATGTCTTCAGCTTCCAAGTTTGGTTCAGTCATACCTTTTATCTATGAGCACATTTATCTAGGAATCTATATTTAGTGTTTTTTTTTAAGTGTTAAGTATTTTTGAGTATTATCTTAATATTTTATACCAGTAGTAGCGGGTATCCTATTTCTTACTGCTTTCTACGTTTTGTGCCTATTGCTGAGAATGAAGAGTGTTAAAACTGCTCGACACTGGGCTGCAGATGGCGCTGTTGTACAGAGCTGCTAATGGGGTTCACCACCGTATGGTTTATACTGTACAGATTATTTGAACTTTTAATAAGGGAATTTACGAATAAAATATATTTTTATGTGCATTTCTAAAATGTTGCCGCAGAGGCATGAATAATTACATTAATTCTTAAAATACACTGTTTTGACGCTCCTAAATGTGACCCTCTGGCACTGTAATTTAGCAGTGCTGAGTATTTTGAAATAAACGACCTTTCTGTGTTTCCTTCATAAATCATTCCTAAAATTCAGTACTTAACTTTCTCACACGTCAGTGAAAGATTAAGTATAATTATATAATAATTTATGAAGCGTAATTATCAAAAGTGTAATTATCAAAAGTTACAACAAAACCGGAGTCAAGGAGAATCTAGGTTGTAATTAGACAACCCCATTCAACTCATACGTTAATTTCAATTTTGAAAGATTTATAATTTAATTTTTAGCGTCTTAATGACGCATCCTGAAAATTCATCTCTGCTTGAAGTTCTCATCGCGAGGTCAGGATATTGACAGTAAAATGAAACATCACAGTACTCCAAGGGCGCCTATGGCGAGGGCGAATGGCTTCCTGTGTAGGGGAGGGGGGGCTTGTTGCTGAGATCGTTGAGTTACACAGCTGGACAGGCATTGACAATGCCGCGTGGGGCGGCACGCGAGCCTATGGCGTCACACAAGGCGGCACGTGCACTAACACACACCCACAGCTTTGCTTTGATCGTTAAACTGGTGTGTCAGCACCATGGACAGCTACAAAATAGATAAACCAGCCAAGAACATCATAGTTATAACTAAATATAGCATCTATAGTTAAATTTATGGTGAGTTTTTAGCATATATGATCATTGCCGAAGACATAAATACACAGAGATATAGCCCAATATAAATAAAAGAGCTTTCAAACTATTTTCACCTGTTTTTCATATTTTCGTAGTTACAACTGAGAGAATAACAGCTAGCATATGCTGTTTTTACAAATAGTTACATGATTCTTAAATAAAAATTTGAATTGCAAATACCTTGGGATATATTTTGGGAAACTTGGCAGGAGTGGATGGTCTGGTTAAAATAAGCGTGGTGGCCTAAATTCCACGAAGCATTCGTAGGGAAATGCCCAGAGTAGCTGAGCAGCACGGATCAGCGTACACGTACCCTCACTCCACACTGCCGGCTCTGGGAAGCACACCTCTCCACCCACGGCAGCTTGTGTGCTCCATATGGCATAAGGGAGGGGAATAAACTTCATTTTTTTTTTTTTCCTTCCTTAGGCAATACATTCAACCAAAGTGACGTGAGATTTTACTTTTGATTCGGCTGATTGCTTTAACTGGAACAGTACAGGATCAGTACTTTGCCCAAGGGTTCAACAGTGTAACCTCCATGTGGATTTGAATTGGAAACCTTGAGTTTACTAAACTCCTGTTGTCCTCCAAAAGCGTCTGGTGACCCAAAGGAGAACAAGCCTCGATGGGCTCCACAAACCATAAATTTAAACTACAAATTTGTGCTTCTGTAAGTAAAGATGGAATTTCTGAAGTCATTTGAAGGCTGTGAAATTGCACACTGCCCTGGAGAAACGTACTTCATGGGCCACGATGCTCCAAAACGCTCTTCGAGTGGCACCTTTGGAAAAACGTGCCTTTAATCTTTTGCAGCTTTCACTAGGAGGAGAAACACCGTTAAGGGTTAGGGGCCTCTAAGGCACGATCAGTGTCACGGAGCGTGATTTGCACCCGCGGCCATGCCGCACTGACAGACCCAGCAGCTTCCGAGACTTTCGTGACGATGGGGGAGAAGTGTGAATCATCAGCCCTGCCGGTGAGAGAGCGCCTCGCGGAAACCACAGCGCTCACATCGCCCTACGCCCCACTGTCAGCAGGCCCTCCGCGCCAGCCCGCAATGGCACAGCGCAGAAGCTTTTCCTACCATGGTTGCTTTGGTGCGTGTTGATTGTTTTAGTGAAAGTCGAACGTCGTGTCATCTGACAAGCAAAAGCCATGCTGATATAACAGTACTCAAAGGAAACGGTTAAAAAACGGAACATCCGGAAAACGCCCGTCAGACTGACAGACATCAGGCCTCTGCGTGACACCAGAAACATCTCCCAGTTTCCTGACACATAATGCTTTTCACACATATTTAAGTTAAACCAAATAGTGGATAAGTAAAGATACAGTGCAAGAAAAAATTGTAGGGAAATACAAACAGGGTGAAATAGCAGAATACCAGAAGTAAACTCAATTTCACACCGAAATCTAATATAGGCAGCTGAAAGCTAGCAAAGCAAATGAATGACATATGTCAAAATATGGCCTTACTGTGGACAACATGGTTTTATTCAACTATTTATTATACGACAGATAAATCATACTCGAATTCAGTGTCTGGAATCTTTAAGCTACCAGAGAAATAAACTTTGTTTTACTTGGAATTTCAAAATGTGTATGCAAGTATCAACTGGGTAACATTTATCTTGGGATAATAATTATGGAGTACACTGACGAAAGAATGTAACATGGGGATTTCATTTCATTAGAGGAATGAAAAGTGAAGAATCTCCTGTCTTACATAAGAGACAAATCAAAGGGCTCATTTTGAGTGCAAATACGGTACAGCTGAAATAGCGGTAATTCATTTACATATTACCTCATACAGTTCCTTCATTAAATGGTATAATTACTGACTCTTTCCAGTAATAAAATCTGTCTTTTTGTATGACCACGTTATTAAATAGAAACAGTATATAACAAATAAATTGTAACAATTGTCAAGTAATGTCTCCAAAAATAAGAAATACATATACAATAGATAAACAATAAAAATCACTAGGAATTGGTTTTGCTGGCTAATATCTAGCTTTGGGCCTTAAATCTTGGATTTATTATATATTAAGGAGGAACAGTTGAAACACTTGTCATCACCATCCTTTCAAGTACAGAACGAAAATATTTTTGTTGCATGCTAGGTCATACCATGTTATTAAAGAAGCTGTTTCTAAACTCTAATTCACTTTCCTGAAGTAACTGCTTGGAGAATAAGTCACTTCCTCTGCTGTTTCAGATGCCTGCCTGCTACAGTATATCCTACAAGCAGTGATTTTAACGTGTAAACAGCTGAACATCACTGGTGAATAATTTAGGGTCATTATCAAACCATTAGTGAGGCACACCAGGAACCAGGAAATAAGCAAAATCGAATGGGCGAAAGAATGCACTGAATTCAGCTCCTGGCAATAAGATTTGGCCTTACTGGGCAAGTCAGAACCAGAGTGAAATCAGAACAGTATAAGCATGGAACCCCAGTGCAATGTAAACAGAGCACAGCTTATCTCACAGCTAAAAAGACCTGCTCTGACCATATACAGTACATTACCGGTTCCTGTGTGTCGATGACGACCTGCTGAGCAGGTTCGGCCAATCCCGTCGCCCGCAGTCCCGCTTTACAGACTGCATGAAAGATGTTCTACTTAATCACTTTAGTGCTTTATTTTTTGAAATACTCTGTGAAAAATGTGACATGCTGAAACCAGTCTTTGAGATGACATTTACAGCTTCAGCAGAAGAGGACATCAGATATAAAAAATGACAGGCAGAGATGGGCAGAAGTACATCGATAAGTATCTTGTTACAAATGACAAATACTTGCTCATCAAATGTAACAAAATAAAATGTAAAACATCGGTGTGACAAAATGCATTTTGCCACGCCCCCTCATCTACCCCGTGTGGAATCCCCGTGTTCACCAGCTGTTTCCTGTTGCTGTCATTAGTTTGGTGTATTTAGTCTACGTTTCATTTTGTTTCCCGAGTCCGGTCATTGTAGTGTCATAACGTTACATGTCTTGATGTGTGTTACCCCGGCAATAAATCCCTGTTTGATTCATATCCACGGCTTCCATCGCCTGCTTCCCGTGTTTGGACGTGACAGACAGGGCACTTGTGGGTCATCATAGTCAAAGGATCCTAATTTTGAAATATCATGACCAAGCTGCTATTGAGCACTAATATCTGCCTGTCATGTCCACCTTACCCTCTGCTCTCCTCTCTAGCAGGACCCTAATGAGCCACACCTGTAGCTCGTTACCCTTCATTAGTCTTGATATTATAGTACCATCCCCAGTCCGGTCATTAATGTCGTTCCTCCTGTCTGCCCGTGTCCTTCCCTGTACCAGTCTCCTCCGTTTTTGGCCCCTCATGGTTCCATTTGCAGCCCCTGTTCAGTTCTGTTCAGTTTTGGTTTCAATGCACATTCATCCAAACACCTGGTTTTAGTCGTTCATCCAGCTTGTCGTGACAGAATGACCAGACTCCACTGACAGAGAGGAACCTTCTAGGCTTTGCCCTAAGACCCGCTCTATGGGCCACTGCTTCAGCGCAACGTTCACACTGACCCGGTCCTACGTCCTGGTGCAGCCATCGGTGTCAGCTGGGGCCTAGGAGAGGGGCTGGCAAAGTCTTCGTTTCCAGAAGTGGGAGACGGGGACACACTAACCAGGTCAACTGCCCAGACTATTGCTGATCCGACATTGTCCACCCGGACGTGTCCCCTGCTGAGTCCGGTGGCACCATCCCATTCAGGCTCTGTTGTTCCCTCAGCAGCCTCCGTCCTCGCTGACCTCTCTGTGCCCCTGGGATCCACTAGCCTTCGGAGGCATTAGGTCCTGTGGTCCGGATGGACCCCACCTCACTGGAGAAAAGGCCCAAGAGGGTCCACGTGCCAGGATCACCGCCCAGTTCCCCGGGATTCAGGAGCCTTCCTGGAATTCCCCGTTCCCTGCAGTCGTGCCTTGGGCCCTGGGCCTGTCCCCATTCCCTGTCCTGCCTTTGTTTCCTCTGTGTCTTATTACCCTCTCCGGTGTTTAGATCACTGTCTCTGTTGTTCCCTCTCTTGTCTGCCCTGTTCTGATGTGGCATGTTCTTCCTCTCAATGTCCCTGTCTCTCCTGCTCCCTGGTCCTCATTGATGTCTACTCTTTGTCCTTGTACTCCCGAGTCTGATGTCCTTGGTCCTGTCCTGTGTTTCTTTGCTGTTGTTCTTTTGGTTCCTTATCCAGCCCTCGCCTGTTCACGCACATCATGGCGTCCTGTGTCCCGTCCTACCTTGTGCAGTGGCTCTGTCCCTCTGGTTCCCTGTGGTGTTTATTCCATGTGTCCTGTCAGTCTTGTCATGCCCCGTCTTGTCTGGAATCCCATCTCAACCCAGGCCTGTCATTCAGTCCCCACCCTGTTCGTCCTTCCTGCCCGGAGGGGACGCTTTGTTGTGGGGGGCGCAGGGGTTTACTGTCACATCCTACCCACCATGTCCTCAAAAATACAAATTACAAAAACATGCAAAAGTAATTAAATACGTTCTAAAAATACTTTTAGTTTTAGTCTCTGAGGACATGTACTCCTCTGTGACACATTCACATTCAGTTATTTCATTTACAAACAATAAATAAACTTTAAATGCATAAATGAAAGGAAATTTTAATGGTGCATTAGGACACTTGTTGGTCATCACAGTCACAAGATCCTAATTTTGAAATATCATAAAATATCATGACCAAGCTGCTATTGAGCACTGTCATGTCCACCTTACCCTCTGCTCTCCTCTCTAGCAGGACCCAAATGAGCCACACCTGTAGCTCGTTACCCTTCATTAGTCTTGATATTTGAGTACCATCCCCAGTCTGGTCATTAATGTCGCTCCTCCTGTCTGCCCGTGTCCTTCCCTGTACCAGTCCGCTCCGTTTTTGGCCCCTCATGGTTCCACTGGTTTTCCAGCCCCTGGTCGGTTCTGTTCGGTTCTGTTCAGTTTTGGTTTCTATAAACTCTCCTCGTTCACCCTTTATACTTTAGTCCTTCGTCCCGCATATCATGACAAATATAGCGACTAGAGCAGCACAGATATAGGAGACACAGCGGTTTTCCCATCACTCAACCCTCTACTTTTTATGCAATTTCTTTATATTGAAAGCTTCATACTGGCAGTTTGTTATGTGTTATGTGTCAGTGAATGTGAGTGTAAACATCTGTACTTTGAAGACCCTTTCTTAAGCTGAATCAATCCTGTAGAGGATTTATACTATAAAACTATAAATTTGAGGGGGAAAAAACTGTCACCCCCAAGATCATTCCTCCAATATCGCCTTCTTCTTCAAAAAAAAAGATTTTAAAACGGAGCACATGGAGAAGGGTCCCTCTAGACTGCAGCGATGTGCAGACGCCCCAGCAGTTATATGAGTCACTCCAGGCAGGGAGAGACTTTGAAAAACAGGCAGAGTAAATGGGATTTGTACTGGGACCTGTGGTTGTACATATATAATGCTGTGGCAAGGTAAGGAAATGTGCTGCATTGCAGGGAAAGCGTGGGAGCGACGGGTATCTGTCACTCTGGCACAAATCCGTCCATCACAGCCAGATTGTTTATCATATTCATTTATTTCTTTCCATCAGATTGCAAAACTCCTCATTTTTGTTCAGCAATCCCTTCCCCTGTGCACCTGAGGATATTCAAGCCATTAACAGGGAAGGTAACCTGTGAGTGATGCTATAGCAGGGCGCCTGCTCTCACCTGCGGGGCGGCGCTCTCGAGAAGCATCACTACTGCTTCCAAATCACCTTTTTCCGCTAATAAATTACTCTCTGTCCATATCCTTGGCCCTAAGAAACATTAATTTTGTCCAGCAGTAAAAGAAAAACACTGAGATTCATTTAACAGCCAAGAAATAAGTACATATATTCACATACTGTTCTATACATAAACTGCATATTTATATCATAGCTATATAATATATGTCTTTGCATATACTCACCATTATGTTACCATATGAAAGATTCACAAAGTGTATAATAAGGTTTGAAATCCATGGCCAGCAGTCTGACATCACTGAGCAAAGCCCTTAACCCCCATCACTCCATCTGTGCTGAAATCTAGCTGCCCCGCCGCCCCCCCCAACCCCCAGCCTGCTCTCACCTGTGTATGTGTCATGTGTCTTATGGAGAGCAAGATGGGTTAGGTGACAAAACAGCAGGAATGAATAAAGTATCTCTATTCTACTCTATTCTATTGTAATACAGGGTTTTCTACACATAATTTTAAGTATGATTGACATATTCAAGGATGGCGAATGTGAGCTGCTCTCTAATTCGAGTCATCAAGCCAAAGTATAATAATAGTACAATAATAAACGGGGAGCATCACGTTGCATTGCATCATCTATCCCTCACCTGCATGACACTCATTCCAGTTATTTTTAGGCCAGCCAGTAACCATGGAGAGGAAGGCCCAGTATCACAGCCTGTACTCCACTCTGTCATCTATAATCAACTGAGCCCACGAAGATGCTGAACTAAAAATCCATCCCTACGGGATAACTTTACATTCTGCAGTATGAAATTAATTCTCTGCTTATTTAATTTACATTACACTCTTAACAGATTCGCATGCGTTTTAAAAAAGGAAATAGCTTATATATGGTGTAATAAGGTTCAGACTAGTTCGGTGTTCGTGTTTGATGTACCAAACTAATGCTAAAGTTTGAAAAGGTTACTGCGACATTATTTACTGCTATGATTACCGATTGGTTAGAATTTCTGCACAGGCATGCCTGCTGAACTGCGAGGGAGATATATCTATAAATATATGAAATTTCAACTGAATCTTCCTCGTTAAAAAGAGACCGTAATGCTACAGAAAGCCTGATATTGCTCACGCAGTTCCTTTATCCCAGATTTATAACTTTGCAGTGTGTAGTGTTCGCACAGTATGCGGATAATTCGCTCTGTTGTTCCCAGACCTCCCTCCGTAATGCTTCTCCACCACCAGGCCAGGTCAGATCACATTGGGGAACATGCATCGGTGCAGCAAGTTGTCACACCCACCATACAACTAAACATCTTTGGATCCCAGCTGGCGACCCTCCAGGCTGTCACGCAGTCCGGTCCCACCCTCCAGAAACGACCACCGATCAGCCACAGCCAGGTGTCTCACGGTCAGCCCCTCGGCCTGGTCCGGCCGCTCGGTTCCTCGGCAATGCGGATCCTGTGAGTCGGATCACCGTCAGGGAGACGCGCCACACGGGCAAATTACTGTAACTGAGGCTCCTTCACAATGCAGGTAATGTGCCTCATTCGGGACTCCCTGAGCGACCGCTTGTTCAACACAAAGTCAAACCAGCGGTACCCAAAGATTTTCAGCGCCAAAGGAGTCCAGTCTTCGTCTCAGCTCACTGGATAGCGTCCATGTCTTGCAGCCGGTTTTGTGAGGGTCAAGCCTGCAATCCAACAGCAGCGTTAAATATTCTACATGACAGGGATCAGCAGAATATACCCCCAGTCAGTGGCAAAGTATACCAAGAGGGTACATCCCCCCCTCCCCCCATGACTGCTTGACAATCATTCCCAGGCTGCTTTGAGTTGCCAGTCTACCCCTGACTTTTCCTGTGTTGCTCAGGGAGAGCCCCCATTGTGATAAATCAGACTTTGCGTGAATTGACATTATAACTATGAAGCAAAGATAATGAAGCTGTCTAGCCTTTCAGTGGTGGCCATGGTGAATATGTTTAACAGCAACAGCTGTATGATCATCCAGAGTCACATGCACTGCAGCAGGAAACCATATAACCCACCACCACTGCATTTCCTCCTGCAACTACGCTGAAATGTGCCTATAATCAGAATAACGAGGAAGGAAAGGGCTTTGATGTTTTAGTCAAATTTCTCATAATGGGCCAGAATTATTACCAAGCCTGTATTATTTACAACATAAGTGTATTTAATGTTAACTGTTCCATATTAAGCTCAACGTAAACCTCACCAAGCATAGGATTACACTCAAAATCTATACCAGTCGTGTTCAATACAACCACAAAAATCAGCCTAATGCTATGAAATCAAAGAAAGAACAAATGATTAGACTTACTGTATTTCCGCTTATATATTTTTTCTGCGCATTATCCATGGGTTAGTTTCTCCTCTAGTTTTTTCTCAGGGAGAGACTGAGCACAGGTATCAGCTGAAGTTTCCTTCTGAATAATCAGCCACCGACGAAATCCACAGAAGCACGGAAGAAAGTGTAGTGTAGTTATATCAGAGCAAAAGTAGGACAAACAATGCAGATTTTTCATTACAATTGACCAACAGGAGACACATAAAACCAGATGTTGTCCGGAGCGACGTTCATGTTACCAATATTATGGCCTCCTATTTGCTTTCTTGTTCCACTTTTAGTTTATGGAATAATGGATGGAAAAATGATGTGAGAGAACAAACGTAGGAGTAAAGTATAACAATGCAAAGCTGACTAATGTTGTCAGCTTCCGCCGACGTCTCACGCAGATACAGTGAGCCGATGAACAAGTGAAGAATCATCACAGGAAGTCGCAGGAGCCTGAACTGAACAGTCAAATTCACTTGTCATTTTGCACTTTTTCTCCCACAGTCAGATTCCCACACATCCTGTTACAGCAAACCATTTAAAATGTCAAAGTGTCATGAGTTGAATAGCAATTATCCTTCTATGACCCAGCTTTGAGAAAGATACAATATGTTACACTCAGAAGGCTATTGTCAGACATTTGTAGCAAGTTAAGTTTTCTGATGACGACAATAAAGGGTCTATACAGATTACTGACAATACTACCAAATATTGCGTCACCGCAGCTAAAGTATCGGCGAAGACATTTATGTTTCTCTCGAGATGGCAAAATAAGTTGGAAGGTTAAAAACCATCTTTCTGTTCTCTCATTTCGCCATAAAGGACGAGGGGCTGCTAAAACACTCTGTGGCCTTTTTCTGACTGGAGAGCTGAGGTGTGAATCCCAGCAACACAGCAACGCTTAGATGAATAAAACATGACACATCTCCTATGGGCCTCTGCAGACAGTCAGATTTCAGGATTTTATGCAAGATCACTTTGACGATTTGCACCAAGAGTCTCACATTATGAACACTGCTGATTTAAACATCCTGTTTAATAAAATTTAGTCCTTTGGATAGAAATAGAAAATACAAAAACAAAATTGCAGTGAGTTACATCAGGAACTAATCCTATTTTCATATATATGTCTTTATTTCACTTAGTTCAAAATCACCAAGAAAAAACAATATTTGTAAAATTGATTCAATGTACTACTTTAAAATTTCTGAAAAGAATTATTGTACAAGTATCTTTTTCTAGATAGTCCTATACTAAACTCTGGTAATAGAAATTTCTATATGAAAAATGAGTTCAAATCCTCTTAGTTCTTAAAGTGTCTCCTTCCTGAAGCCAGCAGATTTCTAAACAACTGATGACCTGCATCTGTCCACCACTGGATCGTATTGTTCATATAGCACTTCCGCATTTTATCAATATTATATACTGTACGGTTGTCAATTTGCACATCCTCCTCCCCATACCATGCTACTTATTACTTATTTACTATGTTTACTTATTCTTATATTGCAGTCCTGTCTTGTATTGCACTAATGTTTGTCCTATCCCCCAATTCTCCTGCCCCCCCCTCCCCCCCCCCGTAGCTGTGGCACAAGAATTTCACCAAGTCTCTCCACACACACGTGACAGTAAAACTTGAAACTTGAAACTTGAAACCTAAGAAGTGACTGCCTTGCTATATCTCAGGCATCCTCGTTAGTAATGGCCACTTCCTGGGTACCTTTTATGTCAAGAGATCGGTCCCTTTATTCTCAGATTATGCTGATTGCTAAGCAGAAAACAAATGGTAATTATAGGTTTACTTCCCTCATATTCATATTCAGGAAGTTCCTTTGCGACACACAAGGAAATTAGTCTGTGTGTATAATCACTTCCTACTCCACTAAATTAAAAAAAAAATTTAATCTGTATCAAAGACGATAATGACTTCTTCAGATCAAATGTTGTTTATGAGATAAATCTGTGAAGACTTTTCGTGATTGGTTTTGTATAGCGTAAAGCATTTTTGCTGAAACAGCAGACAAACGTTGAATATCAACATTAAAATCATTCGGCCAAAATTTTTTTGTTTTTTTTTAACGTCAAGCACAAGAATTTAAGAAGAAGAAGATGTAGACTTAGAAGACAGAATTCCATTTATGGACAGACTTGTTCAGATGGTAGAGAATTATAGATACATGCTTTTTTCTTGTATTGTAACACAATATGTAACACAAAGTCTGAATTATTCAGAAAATTAAGAGTACAACATAAATATGATTAATTAAACTTAAAGCTTTCTTTATGAATAACATATTTGTATTCATTCTTGTATCTGTAATCCTTTTTAAAATTGATATGAACCTTTTGTACTTTCATAAAACAAATAAAATACTAAGGAATCATTTGAATTATTTGGCATGGCCAGCATACAAGTAAGTGACACGAACTTTTGAATTTCATGAAATTTTCAGTTAAGCTGACTAGAATTAACGTGATCTAGGGTAGGGACCTTTATATGATATATTTAGAAATAATTCATTTTAAATGAATTTGATATTTTAACTACTATAGAAAATAAATGTATAAAAGAATCCCTTACATTTTAAGAGAAACACTGCAAAATAAACACGAATTACTTGTTAAAACGTGTGTTACACATAAGCACGCAGTTTTTGTACAAATTATGTGCAGGGGACATTCCGTGAGCTCCGGCATGATGTGCGACCTGCGTAGTGAGATTACGCAGACTCAGCATTGTGTGAAGCAAGTCAGTTGGACTACGTATTCTGCGTAGTAAAATTACGCAAACTCGTTGTTCTGCGTGTTGCCAATAAAGTTTTACGTATTGAATTACTATTAAACTAGCGCTAAATATGGCGGAGTACGATCTTACTACCAAGATCGCTCATTTTTTGGACCGGCATTTAGTTTTTCCTTTGTTGGAATTCCTTTCTGTAAAAGAGGTATGTATATGTTATATTACTGAGTTAAAATTTAATTTAATGTTTAGTAGTTTGCTTAAGTGTCCGGCTTTATCTGATTTGCTCTCAACCATGTGAGTCCCTGGGTGCCGGGTTCACTAGGCCCGAGTATTGAGAATGCGCATCAGACTCGCTGATCGATGCTATCAAAAATGGAAAGTTGTCCATCATAACCATAGTTCAGCTGATCACCTTTGTCGGGATAAATTTATTATAATATGTAATTGTTGCCTTGTGTATGGTAGCTTGGCTATGTAGCCACTGAAGATATCTAATATCGGGTGCGGTGTGTGAAGATCCGACTCTACGGTTAAAGTCGTATTATATCTGGGTAGACGTTTTAATCGGCTCATATTCGGTTAGTTAAGTGTTGCACCTAGTTAGCTGTTGTCTCGGTCAGCTATCCTTAATAATAGTCATGGATCAGCAATATGCTTTAAAGCTTATTGCTTTGGTTTTTATATCTATTTGGGTGTGCTTTAGTCATTAAAAATTACTCTGTGAAGGATAACTGTCAAAAACAGACTAAACTCGGACAAACTACCTCGTAAAGAGAAACAGTGGTAGAAGCTCACTGACAGAATAGTTGCTAGGGATGCCAACTCTGATGCTTCTGGCGTGACACTCACGTTTTCACACTCCCACTCACGCAGCCTTGCGCAAATCTATATCATTCCATTAGAAACCTAAAATTAGCTACATCAGGAGCATCGCGGTAGTTTTCAAACCCTACCGAATGTTTACGAGGTAATAAAAGCCTTGCATGCCATTAAATGTGTGTGCAGACTAGTCTAAAATTGAAAGTCTCACTCCAACCAGCTTACCAAAGCTGACAACCCCTGTAGTTGCTGAATACCACAAAGGACGACTAAAGCATTTATAGGGCCTCTGTGATGCGTGCTGAACAAAAACTGTCAATGAACAGCACAAACTGGTGTCTATGGCATGACTTCTATTGGAAACCAAGGAAAATATACGGGGGTGAAATACACGGTCTGATGAACCTGAATAATATTGTATCATTCTTACTTTTTCTTGTTGTTGAAACTCAAATGATGCCTTCAAGTACAATGTTTGCTGGTACGGGCAGCCATCTTGTGGGAGTGATTAGGTCCAATTACTGCTGTGCAAAGTCATATAATGAACAAGATACATATGGCTCATTTTCAGGGCCAGGTGCTGCTCTTCCAAAACGATAATGTCCTCCGACACTGCTAAAGAAGTTCAAGATGTGCACAAGGATGAATTTAGACATCTTCAACTCCCTAGATCTAAGTAACCCTGAAGTTTTACGGGAAGTTCGCAAGCACAGGGTACAGACTAGAGTTCCACATCCTTCACCCCTCAAAGACCTGGAGGCTTTCGTTCTTGAAGGCTGGTCCAATGTCCCACTGCACGCATTTCAGGTCTTGTCTGGCGCCGTTCCACGAGGGACTCCAGCTCTTCTGAAGGGTGGTTCTGCTCCATATTGGGTTGTCATTGTCAGTATATGGTTAGTCGGTATGTAACGATACACGAGAATCACGGCTCGATATGTAGCTCGGTTTTGAAGTCATGATGAATGGTATGTTTTTGGTACGGCGGCGGTAAACGAAACAAAGCGTAAATTTATTTATTTTCTTTATTTCTATAAACGGTGGTCTACTGAACAAAGTATGACTCTTTCTTAAGTAAAAAGTCTTTGTTGATACTGCTGTAACCTAATTTATAAATACCTGAGCAGTACTTGTATTCATATTAAGAACTTCCAGCTTCACGTTAGGACGTACGCGCACGTGCGTGGCGGTGCGTTTTTCCGGCCCTTTCCGGTTGTTGCTCTGGGGAAACACGCAAAGATTCTGCATTCGCGGAATTTGTTAGATACGTATGCGTGCTGAACCGAAATTTCCAGTACGAATATGTGTACCGTTACACTCCTAATCGTTTGGTATTTCTGTTATTTTGTCCATGCCCTGCTGCTGTACAGGTAGTAAATTAGCTGGTACACTTCTCATAATCTCAAAATCAAGCACGTATATTTAGGGTTCTCATTTTTCTAGGAGTTCAGGTAGCATTTGGTGAATAAATAATATCTAATGAGCACCGGAATTTTTAAAAATGTAATATTTTTACTATGTTTTTCTCACTGCGTATTCAGACAGCGTGCTCACTTTGTGCCCTCTTGAGAGTGTTTACCATGCTGATCGTTTTATGCACGTGCCCTTTCTGCAGTCAAAGGTAGGCGATCATTGATCTGTGACGGTGCTGAACTGCATCCCCATACTGTGTCCAGACTTGCAGGATCCTTTAATTTCTTGCCTCTGTTCTTTCAATCAGATTTACAATGAGAAAGAACTCCTTCAGGGGAAGCTGGACCTCCTCAGCGACACCAACATGGTTGATTTCGCCATGGATGTGTACAAGAACTTGTACCCTGACAAGGAGATTCCGAACTGTGAGTTTTTTTTAGCAGAGATGCAGTACAGAATTAAGCTTCTCTACGCTTGCTGTATGTTCTGTCATTGTTTTCATCTGAGGCAGGATTTAAGATCTTTAATCGTAATGGGAATTTAATGAACGTCATATAATATCATCAGCAAATATTATTTTGTAACTCCACCTCGACCCAGCGGTGTCAAATTGTGTGGTCATCATGGCCATATTTCTAGAGAATGCTTTGTGGCACAAGTGCTGTGACTTAATCTTGGAGAACACTCAGGATAGCGCAAGTCAGGGTTTTGGCAAAGTAAACTAAACAAGGTTTAGAAAGAAATGCCAAGTCTTCTGGCTGGAGGGACCTTCCACATGATTTACCTCTGACTGGCTGACTCATTCCAGACGGCGCAGCACGTTCTCCCAGAAAATCCCACCCTATGCTTCCTTGATGGGGGGGGGGGGGGGACCAGCTCATTTTGTCTACAGTCCATTTGTCCATGAACAACTAGTTTTTTTATTGTAGGATTGGTTTGTTAGTCATTACTAAGTAGCAGAGGTAACACTTTGTTTTAATGATTTATAAACGCATTCATAATGCATTGTAATGCATTCATAAGGCATTATGAACATGATTGTAAAAATGTATAAAAAGGCATAATGTGTTATGCATTTTGATAAATATTTATAGCCATGTTTATAAGGCTTCATGAATGCATTATTTATGAATGTGCTTATAAATTAGTAAAATATGGCCTCAAGTAAAGTATTGCCAAAATAAATTTGTTTAAAATGTATTATTATTAAAAGAGTGAAATAAATGGCTCTTACATCTGAAGGCATTAAAGCAGATACACTAAAGTATTGAGACACCCATGCAAATCATTGAATTGTGGTGTTCCAATTCTCCAACTTCTATAGCCACAGGTATAAAATCAAACACCTAGGCATGCAGACTGCTTCTACAAACACCTGTGAAAGAATGGGTCACTCTCAGGAGCTCGGTGAATTCGAGCGTGGTACCATGGTAGGATGCCACGTACGCAAGAAGTCCATCCATGAAATTCGAGGAAAATAATTTTCCTTGCTAATAAATATTCCACGGTCAGCTGATAGTGGTATGATAACAAACTGGTAGGCCCCGTAAAATCACAGCTACAGACCTGGCTTCTTAAAGTTCATGGGTAAAGGCAGGTGTCCCAAAACTCTTGGTAATATAGTGTGAAACTCCCCGTCAGGCCGTCAGGATTATTCTCTCTGCAAATAAGCTAGACCAGCTGTGTTGTAAATCCTCTGAAGTATCGAAGGTAAAATTTACTCCACAGAATTGCCCAGAGCTCTTTAGAGATTTATAATTAGATATTTCTTTTTTGATGCTTTATTGTGTTGTACGTCATCTGGCGAGATGTGAGCTGGTGCCCGTTACCTCTTCGAAGAAGGGTAGCTTTTAAGGCGTATTGCGCTTAGAGCCCAGGACAGATCCTGATCTGTCGCCCCCCCCTGCAGCCTTGAGGGAGAAGAGGACCACTGTGGTGGCCCAGCTGAAGCAGCTGCAGTCTGAGACTGAGCCCATTGTCAAGATGTTTGAGGACCCTGAGACGACGAGGCAGATGCAGTCCACCAGGTGAGCTCTCCTGCCAAGTCGAAGCCCTTTGGGTCCAGCCTTTGGCGAACAGGCCCTCTCATGCAAGTTGATTTAACTGTAAGCCAACATTCACCTTATAGCATAGCATGAGAGTAGCATGTATTGTCTGGGCCACATTTTTGAGAAAGTACCAACAGTATGGTATTTCAAGGTTTCGGTTTTTGACTGGTGTAAAAACCGACACCAGTACCAAATGACATCAGTGTCAATGGGTATAGTTAGAACGTAGCATGTTAGCATGTTATACACATCGCCAGTCAGATTAAGATCAGGATTTCTCTTACTTTGAAATCCATATGGACATTATAACGCAGGAGCTCAAAGTCTCGCTGAGATATTTTTAATCCGTTACACTGTCATTGAAAAAACCTGGCAAGCTTTGCGATTTTTATTATTTTTCCTTTTGATGATTATTCCTTTCTTGTATGCTTAAAGTTTACCTCCACTGCTTTAGCGTGAGCGCTGCATGTGATCTCAGACAATCATCATCATTTTCATCCTTGCCATTGAAATTACTGGATGGGTTTGAGAGATTTAACTCCATTTTTGTTTTAATAATAATAATAATAATAATAATAATAATAATAATAATAATATTGATTACAACAAAATTACGTTGCTATAATTATAACAGAATCATATCGCCAGGGCAGCATGTTATATGGCTGCTGCGTTAAGATATTCAGCAAAATACTTTTCCTCATTGTTGTGTGTGTGTGTGTGTGTGTGTGTGTGTGTGTGAATATAAATATATAATACCCCAGTACCCCAGCTGGTTTGGCATTTTCGGTACTGGAACTTTTGGTACTCCACCAGAAGTCCATGGTAAAGTGAAAGTACTGTAGCAGATGTGCCGTGCTTGGTGCGGTGGAAAAGCATCCAGTGGGAAGCAAGGAAGAGCCAGGCTGGGGTTTACAGAAAAATGTATGTTACTCGGACATATATCCATAAACTGACAGGAAAGTGAAATTAAAAAATAATTTTTATTTTTTGACTGCGTTTTGTCCTTTAAAATTGCTTTTGTGCTTTATGTTGAGTGCAATTTATGATTTAGAAGTCTCAGCTTTAGTTACAAGGTTGTTTTCTCTCTTTTAGAGATGGAAGGATGCTGTTTGATTATCTGGCTGAGAAGCACGGCGTAAGTACCGGCAGATCCGTTCTTTATGTCGGCGTCTTCTGTTTGTTCCTTTGTGAAGTCGACGTTCTCCTGGGATGTTTGCTCACACCCTCTACGCAGCGTAATGTCTTGGTTTTTACGTACGCCGGTTGTTTGCGTTTGCAGGCCTGATTGGGGAATATTCGCGACCAAGCGGTCCAACCTCGAGCCGAAGTGCCTGGCCAGACTAGAAAGTCCGAGGCTCTGTTTCGTGTCGGATAGACGTCAGCAGCCATTCGCATCTTTAAATGTGGTTGAGGGTGTAACGTTAGGGAGCTCGGATGATGAGTTGTTAAATGGCATCATCGCTGAGCAGCCAGCAGTGACGTCGCCTCATTTTGAATGGTGTATTTCAGTTTCGGCAGGAGTACCTGGACACCCTGTACCGCTACGCCAAGTTCCAGTACGAGTGCGGAAACTACTCGGGAGCTGCTGAGTATCTCTACTTCTTCCGTGTTCTGGTAAGTTCTTCAGTTCTTGGATTATATAGCGGATACCTGCCTAGTTACATTCTTGTACTGTTAAACATTTACTTTGTCAGGCAACTGAGTTACTCTTGTAAATTCATAATTCTGCATCCCAGTTTTTTGGGAAAATATGTCAGTGTTTAGTCATCTATATGTTATTATTGGCACTCGGTGTGACTGTATTGCGTTTGACTTTATTGCTGTATCCGGTTTTCTCTTTCCTCTTTACCTCCTGGTGTCACCTCACGTGTAAATGTCCAAGCGAATGTTACTGTGCTTCGGTGTGATGAACCTCCGGTTGGTCTCTGAGGTGTCTGTTCCTCTGGCTGATTGGCTGCTTGTCACAGGTTCCTTCCACAGACAGAAACGCTCTCAGCTCCTTATGGGGGAAGCTGGCCTCAGAAATACTTATGCAGAACTGGGAGGCGGCGATGGAGGACCTCACCCGGTTAAGGGAGACCATCGACAACAATGTAAACGCTCCCCGCTTGCTGTTTATCTTTAGCCTAGCCTAGCGTGGCTTTAAGTGTACTTAAGCCTGTTTCGCTTGGTTTGTATAAGGCATAGATATATTTTTTTCTTAATTTTCCAATTAAGTGTATATAAATTTGGTTGATAATGGGTTTTCTGTATCTTTCAGTTTCGTGGGGTTTTTTTTGCTAACGCTGAGCATTTATTACCAGATCTGCAGAATCCTTTTGGGGTTCCGTTCAGTTCAGTCTTTTTATTGGAATGGATCTTTTTCTCAGGCTGAGCAGAAAAGTTACCGTTTATGGCTTTGAGTCATGCTGTTAGGCGTTGATGCAATGGTTGGCGAGTGCCTCGTTCACGCGTCTCTCTTCTGTAGCTGTAAGTTGTGGCAGTGTTGCATGCTGGGAAGTTAACTGCTTCTCCACCCTTCCTCCACGAAAGTCCGTCAGCTCGCCCCTCCAGTCCCTGCAGCAGAGGACCTGGCTCATCCACTGGTCCCTCTTTGTGTTCTTCAACCACCCCAAAGGCCGGGACAACATCATCGAGCTCTTCCTCTACCAGCCGCAGTAAGCATCCTTCAGCCAGTCGCGGAGAGACCCGGTGGGACGGGCAGGTTTAAAAAGTCAGCGGGTTTCGCGGGTGCCGGGGAAGAGGCCAGGGCCGCGGCCGGTGCAGGAGTTCAGAGCCGGCGCACAGCGCCTCGTGCGTTTGGGACCAAAGCTTCGTCTGCATCTCCAGCTATTGATTCCACATGCCGTGCTGAAAGGAAATGCTTTTATTGTGGTCCACTATCAAAGCACCTATTTTAATGTGTTTTGGAGTTCGGTTTCATGTTATTAACCAAATTGTGCTTAATGTAAACCATGACATTGGCATCTACTTTTCAGGAAAGAATGTTTTGATTCCTGTTTACAAAGAATTTTTTATTTTTTTTCTCAGCCCAGGTGAATGAGTATAACACAAAGATTCCCTTGACGTTTACTGCTAGTCTGAGTTGGGCGATCGCCACCCACGTGCTCCCTGTATGTCTGCTTTTTGGTCCCTTGGCCCGTTGCCCCCGCATCACATCCTCGATTGGCCCTCACAGGGCAAACTCCTCCATAACCTTGCACTACGTTCAGGTCCGCCCTTCACGGCCCCATAGCCCCGTAACGGCACAGTGATACTCAGTCAATGTGAAATTAGCCATTCACCTGTTATGAAACCTGTAAGGCTGCATTTCGCTGTGTTATCTTTTACTGAGGGGGAAAATGTGATCCCTTATCAGCAGGCCGATGCGGCTGGGAGCCTTGTAATATGCTACTAGCTCTTCGATAATGTAATTTTATTTCAAGAAGTTATTTTGAATAGAAACACATTGTATCATATATTTATGGAGTTGCTTGCCAGTACATCTGATATAAGGTATTGTCTTTGCATCGATCATTTTAGCGGAGCAGGTTGTCTCGTTCTTTTGCTTTTAACATGCTACTTTCACAGATTGTTTGCTTAGCTACTTTTACTGTGGTAAATGTGGTGTAATTTAAACAAAAAAAAAATCCTAAATCCGGTTGTCAGTCTGAAGTCTTTAATTTTTTGGGTGACGTCTCTCCATGCCCCCCCCGCCCCCCCCCCGCCCGCCGGGCCCCGCGCCCCGCGGGGGGTTGTTTTGCGGGCGGCCGCCCGCCCCCTCTCCCCTCTCTGGCAGCGCTTCTCCTG
>JAODKE010000051.1:17828892-17867193 GCA_026779605.1 Mormyrus hasselquistii
TGTGGTCGATTTTTACAAAAAAAAAAAAGTCTATACCCGGTTTTTTGTCTGCATCTTTTATTTTTTTTGGGTACCTCTCCCCCTGTCCCCTCCCCCCCCCCCACGTGATGCAGCGTCTGTCCAGCGTTGGGTTTTGTCCGAGCGCAGGCCACTTGCCCTCTGCCATTACAGGCGAACGTATTCACTTACGTCGAATTTATCTCTGGCCAAACCTTTATTGACTTCAGCCCTGCTAATTTTAGCCCATTTTGTTTGTAATGAAAGCATTCTTGGGGTACTTTTAACGTGCACCCGAGTCACCTGTTAAAGCCGGTTGTATTACGAAATGCCCACTTGTCTGCGAGGCATGGTGAGAGATCGCAGATGCGATATTGAACAGATCCCAGCAATATAAATGGAAGGGAGATTGTGTGTTGTGACTTCAACTCCTCCCAGGTCTTGCATTCCAGCATTGATTTCTTTTTTTTTTTTTTTTTTTTTTCTTCTGCGACCTGAGAAGCTGAACAACAAGGCTTCAGAGTAAGGCAATAGCTGAATCTCACTGGGTATCTCGTCTAATTAATTCCAAGGGCAACCGCATTGATGTTGGCATCAGATGCCCTGCAGTATGGGTACAAATAGGAAACACGATGCACATGGGCATTCTTGTTGATTTAATTTTGCGTTGTGAAATCGGAGCTGCGCTGTCTTCCTCCGACAAGGAGAATATTGCACCCGCTGTTCTCTAGACAGCTTTCAAGTTTGGCCGACTGGGGTGACAGTTTGTGTTCATATCTGTAGTTAATGGCTGACGAAGTGCTCAAGCTCATATATGAAAGTTTTACACATTAATATGAATACGGGTAACTGGTTCAGGTCAAGTTTTGATGCAGATCTGGAAACCTGAGTTATGCCCTTAAGTGGGATTTTAGTGCTTTGTCATTTCCTGTCTTGTGTAAACAATGGGATTCAGCTTCAATCAAATGAAGTAGGTCAGTGACATACCATGCAAAATAATTGTTTCCAATGTAGGGCTGGCTGCTATGACACAGTGTTTTATCATCGATAATCACCACGATATAATTCAAGGCTCAATTTTTGCCTGAAATCCCGTCGGGATTCTCCTTAAACAGATTCAGGAGAAAAGGCCTACAAAGTGAATGCACTGTAAACTGGGGTTTAATTTTCGTCTCTCTTCTCCAGCCTTTTAGCGTTACCTGTAGGATCCTACTAGCCAGTCTTCTGCCTGTGCCTCAAGATTTATCGTTCTATGGATTAATTACAGGATGTTATAAAATACTGTGGAATTGTAGCAGATGGGAGTTCACCTGTTTCCACATGATTACCAACATCGTAGTTTTGTGGATCGTTTAAATGAGGGAATTAGAGGGCCGACTGATGCTCTTCCATTGTCACAAAGAACAGCCACACCAGGACGTGACGGTTGGTTGCATGACCACCATCTGATTTTGTCGGACAAAGATATGCATGGGTGCATATGGATGCATGGGTTATCTGAAGGAAAAAGTCCATAACCTGTATATTATTCATTATTCATTATTAGCCTTACACATCACGGTGTGTTGATTCTAATGCTAATTTCGCTTGTACTTGACGCTAACCCTAAGATACCGATTCTCACATATGTGTTAGTGGTAAATCATGATGTACATGGTGTCCGCGGTCAATAGGCGTCTCTTTGGTTTTGCGATACTGTTGCTCTCCAAAGCTAGCAGCGCCTTTACCGAGCCGACCCTTCTGCTGTGGATAACCGAAGTGAGCTAGAATCATGCTGTAACTAGACTTTCTTCGCGGCGCGTTACGGTCCGGCTCCTGTGTGCCTGTAGAATGGTGCCATAATGGATTTATCTTAGGGGGGCGATGGATGTACGTCAGTGTGGTTTTCATGCGTTACGGACGTCTGGTATCATAGGTGATGTTTCCTCTTTCTCAGGTACCTCAACGCCATTCAGACCATGTGCCCTCACATACTGCGCTACCTGACTACCGCCGTCATCACCAACAAGGACGTTCGGAAACGGCGACAGGTTCTCAAGGACCTGGTGAAGGTCATCCAGCAGGTGGGGGCTCAGCCATCTGCACACATCTGCCCACCTCGTAGCTTTCCTGCCGTGGGTTATTTAAATGGGGGGGAATTAGCGTGCCAGCCGCCTAATGGACTTATCCAAGAGGCCAATGGCTGTACAGATGGTTTGTGAGTGAACGAGCAGCAGGACATGGTAATCAGAACATGGTAACAATTTGTGGGGCTGTTTTTTTTGCAATTTTTTTTGACTGGGAGACATACCCTAATCCCCCATAACATTGCTGATGACTGTTAGAAAAATCTTTCTTTGCAAAACATTCCAACCGGTCCTGTCTTCCCAGGTCCCGGATTGCAGCTCTTTGATCTGATGAGATCTGCTTTTCCTCTGGTTTCGAATGGCATGATTAATACAGGTTCTTTCTTTTTAAAGTTCTGAGTCGGTATGCAAAGTGTTTCTGAAGGCTTGTTTTTCTGATCTCTCAGTAGTTGCATGATTGAGCCGCTGAATCTTTTGGAGTGGGTCCAGTCTGCAGTGTTTAGGTTCAGTTACAGTTCCCGCAATGATTTTAGTGTCCAGAGGCTCACGTAGCCGTAAAAATGGCTTCCTTTTAGCCCAATAAAACGCTGTTCGCTCACCGCTGGGGTTGGTCAGAGATCTTGTGTTTACTGCCTCATGTCTTTAAGTCGGTGTGTGGAACGTCTTGGGTTCAAGCCGGGTACTAGCCGAGGCGAATCCTTTTTTGGACGGTGTGTGGCTCTGTGGGTTAAGGCTTCGTGCCTGCCATCAGAAGGATGCTTCAAGCCTCGTGGTCGGCCAATTGATTTTACCGTTGGGTCTCAAGGCCCCTAACCCCAATTGCCCCAGGGACCGGCTGCCCCTGCTTCTATGTCACTTTGAATAAAAGCATCTGCTAAGTAAATGTACTTGTATGGACACTGAGATTTTGTGAGTCTGTGAATTTATTCTCTCATTCTCTTATTCTCTCATTAGGAGTCTTACACATACAAGGACCCCATCACGGAGTTTGTGGAGTGCTTGTACGTCAACTTCGACTTCGACAGCGCGCAGAGGAAGCTGCGGGAGTGTGAGTCGGTAAGCCAGAGAGCTGCAACCCCCCCCCCCCCCCCCCCCAAACACGGCTTAACTCTGTCCTCCTGGTCTCCATCTGTAGAGTAGAAGTATGACCCTTTACAAGAACAATTACATTTTTATAACATTTTTCCATATTGGTTTGCTTGGGGGGGTCGGGGGGGTAAGCAGACCACAAAAAAAACCAAGCGTGTGTGATATTAGAGTACACGCTGTCCGTGGGACAGTGACTATCGTCTTACAGGATCTGAGCAACCAGTCGGAGGTCTGTGAACATGTCCCGCTCCCGTTATTTAATTATTTACACGCACACATGGTCTACATCATGGACCTTTGACCCTGCCTATAACTATAAGCAAGCTGTGAGGCTTTTTCCCTTTCCATCCCGCACTAACCCAGGCCTCATTAGTATGTGTACTTGTCAGCCTGCCCTCTTTGCATTTCCCTCTCATTAAATGCCTCCCACACTTCCCCGCGCCTTTTCAAATCGATCTTTGAAGCGGGGAGAAGTATTCGGTCACTTAAGATTGGTAATGAGTGGTTAAAATCGTAAGGCCACACCCCTGGCTTTTTTGCTGCTGCCAGTTGATGTGGCTTCTGTGTAAATCCGTGTTTCCCGACCTGATCCTGAGAGTCTGTGCTTTTATGCTTTTGCTTCCTCCCAGCACTCTGGCAGAGTGTTTTCACGTTTTTGCACCCAGGAACAAAAATGTAGACTGCCTGTATGTCCCCGAGGACTGGATTGGGATACACTGATGTGTAGAGGGTGATACTCAATAAAACGTTCATTAGCCGAATGCTAGGGGCTTTTGGGGCACTCGTCAAAGTAGGGGTGCTAGTTTTAATCAGAGAGTGTGTGTGTGTGCGTGGGGGAGGGGCGGTCGAGGTCCTTGCATCTTATCTGCAACTGAGTGAATGGTTCCCCCACTCACAGGAAAAGGTGACGGAGCTCAAGAAGGCAAGATTCATAGTAGACGAGCTTCATTTTTAGTGAATCTGTTGTCAGCCATTTTCACACTCATCACCTCATTTTGAGTTTGTATAGAAACCTGGAAACCAGTAGCAAAATCTATACTCATTTACAAAATATGTCCATCATTGACAGTAATAATTGACTTCGTAAATGATGCTGTTTCTCGGTCATTGAGAAACCAAAGTGATTACAGCATTTCTATGTGACGACTCCTGGTGTAACTGTTTCATTTACTTTTTATAGTGAAAGGAGACTTTATTTTAATTAAACTTTATATGAATGGTTACAAGTAAATTTGTATGGTTTGGGCAAAAGCATAGTTTCCGTGGATAACTATGAAGTAACTGACCAGAATTTTACTAAAATACCATTTATTAGAAAACGTATCCCACAATTTTTAAGAAGCGCTAATGAGATTGAGATTGTTTCCTGTCACTGGGCAGACAAATGTTATGTTCAAGGTCCTTACATTGCACAAAAAATGATGGCACCCTACACCTTTTCATATATTAGAGAGATAGTCAGCACCCAGTGTGGATTTTCTGTAAGACATTTTGTACAATAATATACAAATGACAGTTAATATTGTAGTAGGACCTGGGTTGATTAAGACTGTACTTTTGAAAGACAATTTTTGTTGCAAAATTCATACATAGTTGACATTTCATTGGTTTAATTTTTACCTAGCTGGAATTTTAGTATCTGGTGTAGTGTGACCAAAACCACAGCACTCTGGATGTAAACGTTTAGAGAAGAGAAAAAGTTGGAAAAGGCCGTAATTGGCCTGTATTCTGAAGATTGAGGTTTTTTAAAAAAAATTGTCACTTTTTCTTGATTTAATTTAGTGCAGGCCCATGAAATTCTTGCCAGTTTTAGGGGAATTAAGTAAACACAACTGCAGAAATGTGTGTGCTTCATATCCGGCAAGGTAGTGTTTGATTACCGACAAAAGCCATTTTTTGCAGTGTAGTTGTTAAAGTTGGATGTTTTGAGAATTATTAAAAAAGACACAAACGGTTCTGCTATTGAAATAATACCAAACATCTTTGTCTGCAGGAAAAGTAAAAATATTCATATTTATTTGTTTTATTTTAATGAATACATTGCAGTTACTAATTTATCGCTTCTAGATGCTTGCTAAACAGCCATGTGTCAAACTAGCTGAATGGTTTAGTGAATCCTTTGTGAATCCTACTGGGGGCTGCAAAGCTGTGATCTTCTGTATTTGTGTATCTATTAGGGCTGCAGCTGTTTAATTTTTATAATCGAGTATCAATTTTTATTTTAATGAATAATCTAGTATTCACTTATGTATTTTGCTGAAGTGTGAGAATGAACTTAAGCCAGTTTTTCTCTGAGGAAACAAATTGTGGTTTTCATGTCCACGAAAGTCAAAATTTTGCTGCGCAAATTTAGTAAAAACAAATGTGCAGTCCGCGCTTCAGTGCATTAACTGCCATATTTCATCTGTATTTTATTTTATTTATTGTAAAATTTACTGAAAAGTTCAAAATATGCGAAGTGAACACGTAGGCCCAGTTTACACTTGGTTTTAAAATGCATCTTGGACAATCGGATAGTAGACGGTCAAGACACATTTCCATTTATACATGTCTATCATGGATCTGCAAAGCTTACAGCGGAACACTTGTCTTCAGATTTTGTTACTGCCCTGCACAAAGTTATTGTGACATCCCTGTCGGGTACGCATCAGGACGCATTTGCGTTTACGCTACGTAAGAGGTGTGGTGGAATGTGCCCCAGACCATCTTGGGAAGTGGTTTGAGTGATCAGATCGCAGTGCATCTTGGTGGTCGTTTACTCTTGTATTTAGCACTGTCCACTTGCAAAGCGAATCGCCCAAGATGCTATTTAGAACGAAGTGTAAACAGATACAACATGCGCATGTTCAAAATGCTGTCACTGGTGAACATGGTTCAGGCATCCACATGAAGTTGCCCATAAGAGACTGCGGTTTACTGAAAAAGACAAATTTATTTCCCATTTATTTAGTCTCTCTGAATAGGCAGAATTTGGTTGTATTCAGGTTAAAAATCAGCTCAGATAATCTAGAAAGTGGCAATAAAAAGTGCACATAAAATAATACTCTGCCCAGAATCTGAAGTTTGTTGCACACTTCTGCTGTCCTCATGACTGTCCACAATGTACAGAAACCACATTGTCAAAATATATCTAAAAATATGCCATTACACACACTCCTCATTTTGTAGTTGGCACAGTAATCTGTTGGGGCTAGCATCTAGCATAATTAGCTGCTAACAGTAAGGTCCCCCAGTTTATGAAGAGACTGTATTTATCAGTATTTTAAACCATACCAATGCTGGTAGATGGTATGCGAATTTTGCTGAATGAGCAGTCTAATGGCGTTAAAATTCTCAGAACCTTTGTTAAACTCGGCAGTTTACAACGGCATTTCAACAACTCAGTATTACGTTTTCTGTGATCGATTTAGTGCTTAAGTAATGTGTTTTTTTTCTTTTTAAAGTTCAATAAGTATGTATTGTCAGTTAATGAGAAATTGTTTAAAATAAAAAAAAAAAAGCGATCTCAATATTAACCAAAATAATCATTGATCGTGACTTTTGCCCTAATCGAGCAGTCCTAATTTCTGCTACCCGCTCGTCTTTTCATTTCGCTCTTAACCTGCCGTGGTTTTCCTCGTTCCTCCACACAGCAACGTGCCTCTTTCGGTGCTCCAGTTAAAATTGTCCATGCACTGCTGCAGTCTGCATAATAATTTCTGTGGATCATAAAATGAATAGTCGAGGCAGAGAATTTGCTTCATGGATTTTTATGAGTCCTTTTTTTATGAATTATTTGAGTAATCGTTTCAGCTCTAGTGTCTGGGGGTGCCAGCGTTTGACACAGCTGCCTGCTAATGCTCACTGCGATGACAGGACTCACTTGCTGGGCGGAGCCAGTTAAAGGGCCAGGTTACCGTTCTTTTGCTACCATACTTTAAGTACTCTGCCTTTACCATTAACTTCCAGTCAAGTACCAGTATTGAAAGTTCCTGTCCTTATAATGTCTGTACGGTATAAAGAATTGCATATTTTGCCATAAATTTAAAAAATCTGGGCAAATGTCTCGATCGATGGGCTTCATTTAGTCTTTGTGTCTCATACAACGATCATTTTCTCCCCCTGACAAAGAGCACGGAACTGTCCAATTCCTGTGCCGCAATGGACTGATGCCGCAATGTGTCGCTTTTCCGTCTGGCTTATCAAATTGGTTTATTGTAATTGAGCAGAGAAGTAGGGGCTCTTCTCCCCTGGGACTCTACGGGGTCTGTCAGCCGCAGTTTTACATTGCTGCTGCTGTCGTTGCCCCGGTGGAATCGTTGTCTGATGTGGGGGCTGGCTAGCAGACGGAAAGGTCACTGAGGGGCCTGCTTTGAGAGCCCCGGCCTCCGTCTCGTCGCCGAGGCCGGAGGAGAAGTGACAAGGTATATTGGTAATTGCGTCCTTTGAGTTCTGGTCCCACAGAAACCTTGAAAGAGCCACTGAAATAGTTGTCTCTCTTTTGTTGTCGTTTTAAACTTCTTGTCATTTGTCATCCGTGGGGAATTGAGAACCATATGGATTCAACATTGTCCTATTTGGCAGTATAAATATGTGTAGTTTGTTAAAGTAACGCTATGCTGTGTCCGTCTTAATTAACTTGTGATAACACAGCAGAATAATTAATGTTTTGAACAACAAGAACAGGGTTTCTGTTGCTTATACACAGCAGTATTTGTTTGCTGCTCTTTGACCTTAGTTTGGGAAGTTCTCCTCTGTTCTTCCCAGGCCTCAGAAGCTCACTGTTTTAAAAAGCATTACATTTTTTATAATAAATTCTTCATTTGAAGAATTCAAACATTAATTATACAATTGTACTACATACGCAGCCCATCATCGTGCAGTAGCCTAAGTCCATTGTGTGCTACTGCCATGAAAGATGAAACCAGTAACGTTAGACTGCTACTGGAAAATGACGAAGAGACGGTAATATAAAATAACACATTTTTATTTATTTAGCAACCCACTGGACAAAAAATGGCAGCCAACAGGTAGTAGCCTGTTCTCACTTTATTGCTTATGGTCTATGGAAATCTACAAAAATTAGCAGCTAGTTACAGCGTATCTTACGCAAGGTAAACAAAACAGCAGCAACAAGAAAGAATCTAAACCTGACAATAAAATATATAATAATAAACATGTCACAGGTCTATGAGGATAAGACTTAAAACAACAACATGCAATGAAATGCTGCCTTTGCTTCATGCTACGTCTAATGTTAACGTTGTTGAATCTGTTTGCTCAGTTTCCAGGCTCCTCCTCCTCCTCAGCTTAGCTGGAGTTGTATCTTCGTATTCTTACGCTAAACAGCTTCAGCCAATCTGGCGAGCAGAATAAATTCGCAGAGGTCTGCTCCTAGTGACTGATTCCTGAAGGTGATGATGCATCGGGCAAATTCCTGAGCAGTGTTGCCAGTAACAAGCAACAAAGTGAGACACAGGGCAACTAATTAAGGCAGGGGAGACTTGTCAACAGCCAATCAGAGAAGAGCACATCTATCGCCAAGGAGACAGACACTGCAACGACGGACGCTGAAACTTTCGCAGCTGTCCGTTGTCTTGGCTTCATCTGTTTTACTTCAGTATGACATATAGCACAACACTGAATAGATACTATGGTCAAAGGATAACTTGACATCGTTCTTAAAGGTGCCATAGAATGCAGTTAAAAATGTGACTTTACTTCGACATGGTTGAATAAGGAGTTTGGTGCATGGAATGTAAGAATCGTATATGTACGATATGAAACTGTATATGTAAGAAGCGGTAATATGGGTTGATTGAAAAACCCTAGACTGTTACATAACATTATTAAAAATGATTGGAATGTTCTGGTTGCAATCAGGGATGTAGAGGAGGGTAAATGCTGTTAACACACCTTTTTTATTGTTTACTCGCTTTGAATTATAAATACCCCATGGCGTTCTCTGCATTAGCCTAAACGGCACACCCCGCTAAAGTACGACAAAATGTACTGCTTATTTGTGGTTATCCTGTCATGAATAGATGCATTTTAATTGTATCTCCTCGCTGAAAACTCTCCCACATCACAAAATAAAAATGTGTAGCTCCTATTTTATTGTAAACTCAATCCAGCCATGAGCTTTTATCTAAAGGTATAGAATCGGGCATCTTCAGGTTTTCTTGACCCAATAATGATTGGCCGGTTAACATGTCATTATCATATGAGTCGCACTATTTGCAAATGAGCGGGTGCTGCTTCCTGACTCTTCTTTAGTCTCCTCACAAAGCTCTAAAACACATTTAGCCACTACCTATATGCATTTGAAAAGATCGTTCAGGTTTCTGAGGGCGTTTCATATTTGTAGGACCAAACTCATTGGTGAGATTTCGATTTTATCCCACACGTGGCATTGTCGACTCCGGAGGGTTAAAAACAACTTGAAGATGTTTTGTGATTTAATTGCAATTAACGGCACCTAATATTTAAAACTTTTGCAATCATACAGTAAATATGTATACATTGAATCCCCAAATTAATGTGTAATTGTCACACTGGGGAGTATATGTGTCATTCTCATAACCTCATTACTGTAACGTATCACTTTTCTCTAATTTTAAGACTAGTTTGTCAAATTTGCCTCAGAGGTAGTTTTGTTATATTATTTATGACTGGGAATAAAACATTTAATCAAATCCGGGGCAAGAGTTGGAGATGAGAACATTTTTAAGAAATCATCTTGCATTGAAATATGGGTTTATTTTTATTTTATTTTTTTTATTGTGGTTACGTGCAAAAAAGTTATTAGATTTTTTTTTTTGGCTAAATTTTGGGGGAAATGGACATATTACAATAACTTTTTATAGATATATTAATTGTTCTACACAAAGCAAAGTATCTTATTTAAAAAAATATATATTAAAGTTGACCCATATTTCAATTTGTTTTATGGTTTAATTTAAACGTGTCATACAAATCATTCATTTAAAAAAAAAATAAAAATAAAAATACTCAATATTTACATATAATTGCATGTGCTCCATACTATTTAATCACGACCACGTGATTGATCTAAAATATAAAACGAATTTTCCAAATGCCTCTAAAAGCAGAAACCTGAACCTCTGAATGTACATGTAATATCTTGAAAAATCTTAAGATTTTAAGTTGTACGCCTTTAACAAAATAAAACACTGATGTTGATATTTTTATCTTATGCATGCCTCCATCTGACATTTTTTTTTTAAATGAAATGAACCAGGCAGCACACCTCTTCTATGATATGCTAACTCAGAGAGACGGCTGGTGATTAGATTGTATTTTCGTCTTGTATATAGTCTAAAGTGTATTTAGCTATTAACACTTATTTTAGAGAAAAAATGATCATCGATCTGCACTTTTTCTTGCCACCTCTCAGTCGTGGTGTTTGAGAATAGAGGATTTTATTTTTTTTTTTTTAGCTGTGAGTTTTGGGATTCTGTGCAACATAATGACTTGAACTCTTGCATTGTTCGCTACCTATGAGTAATAATAGCCTACATGAACCTTTAAAAATTCAAGCATGAATTTTTGCCATCGATTTATAGAATTTACGATTTGAGTTTTATGCGAACAATGATGTGCAGCCTTGTGAGCCTCGCCGTCTCTCTGCATGCATGTGATCCACCGCATTGTAACAGTGCCGCCGCTGCTGCTGGGCTCATTTCCATCACCGTTGTCCTGCAGGTGCTGGTGAACGACTTCTTCTTGGTGGCTTGTCTGGAGGACTTTATTGAGAACGCTCGCCTCTTCATCTTTGAGACCTTCTGCCGTATGCACCAGTGCATCAGCATCAAGTGAGTCCTACCACCGATCTGCTGTCCAGTGAGCCCCCATTTTTCTGTACCCTCAAGAAATCACAGGATCCAAAGACGGGTCCATACAGCACAACCTCTGTAGTGGGCAGTTCTCGGCAGTTGTGAGGCCTGGTTTTGAGGTCACGTCCTTGGTTATGTCTGCTTTGTGTCTGTGGGTCACCCAGTCTGGCTGACCAGTAACTGTTAGACAAAATGTTTAACTGTCCAAAAGGTGTTAAATATGGTTGTAATTTCATAATTGAGATCTGCAGCACTAATCCAATTAATGCTGGCCGATGGGTTAGAGGAGATAGAGCGAGATGTGTGTTAACCTAAATATTTAACTTGAAAGCTGTTGGCTCAGTAATTTATCTGCTGTGGGCTTTTGAGTGGTTTGTGTTAATTATGCATTAAAGAAGGAAAAATCAATCTGGCTTTTATTGCCGGATATTGAAGGGATGTTTGGTGGCCCATATGTTTGGATGCTGATTGCCGCTATTGGTTTTTTTTACTGGAATTGCATTAGTGAGTGGTGGAAGCGTAATTGTAGTATTAAACCTGTATTTGAAACTGTTCCATAGGAAGAGATCAGTCTTGGAGGTGAGACAGAGAACACACACAGTGTTATGACGTGTGGCTTCTTTCGGTTTGATTGAACCATTATTTTCATCAGGGAAACGCATAGCTGCGGTAGGCTAGTGGTCGAGTTGAAAGCTGCCGCTGTTATCAGTGTGTTCGCTGGGTACCAAACCACCTGCCGGCAAACTGAATATTTTGAGATTCATCTGTAGTTTGATGATCACACTTTGAATGCTGGGAAGCTGCCGCAACCTCAAGGGCCATGGATGAAGATTTGTTGGCTGTCTTTTGTTAGTCATGATATCGTGATGACAAAATAAGATTAATCTTTGGTAGGTGGTTTGTTTTATATGCGCTTGGCGTTTACACGTGTGGGGCGGCATCATGTTAAAAGCAGGGCAGAAAATACCATGTTTTGAGCTAACGACCAGTAGCCTGATTGTCTCCAGACCTTCCTCTCCTCTGCCCTGTGTCCTTGTTTTAATCATTTGGCGTTCCGCTGTATAATGTAGACAAGTCTTGCACGGTTTTGACTTCCTTTTACGAAATGAACTCTGCAAGACGCAATCGGCCCTATAGCATTATTGGATCTGGTCATTCCAGTGGAGCTTTTGGCGTCTCATTCAGGCGGGGTCTTCAGGTACTGCCTGCCTCTTATGGGGGGGGGGGGGCTGCTTGGGGGTGTTCCACAAAGCAGGATAACTTGTTGCATTTAAAGTAGTCTGAGCCAGATGGACTTTATTCACTTATATTTAGCCGAGACTACCTAAAGTCCCACGAGTTATTTGGCTAAGGCAGAAATCCTGTTTTTGTGGAATACCTCCCTTTACACAGTGAAACCCGAAAAGGGCGGCTCCTCTTTGCGTGTGTCTTGTATGTTGATTCTTCGACCCAAAGAATGAGGCGTCGAACTTGGATGGCTCAGGAAGCCTGGTGACACGTTGTGCGCTGATTCGTACTTTAGCTGCTGTCTGTCATTTACATGTTGCTCATTTGCAGTCACTGGAATTGTAACTTTGTGTGAAAAGGGTAATTCTGCGGTATAATATTATTACTTGGAGGCTGTGCGTCAAGTCTGGTTTCTCAAAGAATCAATATAAATTCCAAGCTGCGGAGTTGGACCCTGATTCCGAGTGCCAAACATAGGAATATGTAACCATGTTTTACTGTTGACGTAAGACTCGGGTCATTCTGCTGTCAGTCAGAACCAGCCTTTCCTCCATCCTTCGGGCTGGTACTGGGTTCGTTGCCCTTTCAAAGTTTGTTCACAGATGAGGCACATAAGAACAGCCTGTTAGACTTTGGTGCCCTGGGGGAAGGAACTGCAGGTTTTATTGAATTTGATTTGTGAAAGTGCTCTGGTTTAATATAAGCTGGCAGTCATCTAACTTTGGGCTGTTATGGGTCACTGGTTATGGGTCACTGGTAAATGGTAAATATTAATGTATTAACCTCTGTGGGTACAATGCTATGGAATTCTTTTAGTTATTTTTTTTACTGCTTTCTCGTGATTACAGAATAATTTCCGGTAACACTGTACTCAAAGGACCCATGTGTGTAATAGATACTTTATAATACCTTCATAATGCATTCATAAAGACAGCTATAACTATTTATAAAAAGGCATAACATTATAGCCATGTGTATAATGCCTTATGAATGCTTTATGAAGCTCTCATCTATAATGCACTGCAAGCAAGCTTTGAAAGCCCAGCGAACCCAGTACCAGCCCCAGGATGGTGGAAAGGACGGTTCTGACTGACAGCCGAGCGACCCAAGTTTTGCGTCAGCAGTAACACATGGTTAAATATTCAGAATCAGGGTCCAACTTACAAGACGCAATATTACAAGTAATACACGGTGACATCAGACTCACGTAGATGAACACAAATGTAAATATTTTCAAAAGCAAGGCGTAAAGCTACTTTAGCCTGTGTCAAGCCTTGATTGCGCTGATTGATATATTCCTGCTCTATTGCCATTCCAAAGAGGATAACTCCACCAGAGACCCACAGTGGCTGTAATCTGATAAGCATTAGGTAATGTGCTTATCCTTGTAATTATTTTATCACAAGAAAAAAAATATTCATTTTCTCAATCTCAAGAAAATTATTCCATTCTCATGAGAAAACAGTATTTGAACAGCGATATTTCTTGGCTTCCATACGATACTGTTCCAAGTAAATAATCTTAAAGAGGAAATTAGATATGTGTTAAACTATTCTCTGTGGTTAGATCCACAGCATTTTTTTAATAATATGGATAAGGTGATGAGTGTTTGTTTTTGTCATGTTTTCCTCCCTGGTATGGATCACGGTTGGTAGTCGGCCGTTTCATACGGTCCCTAGTGAGCATTTCACCAGTGAGCATTTCACCAGGTTTTGCCCTGGTCCTGACATCACAGCAAACTTGTTTGAGGTCACCAATGTGCAAGTGATCTGGCAGAGCATGTAAATATCACGTTTTCAAAGCAGTGTCTTAAGAGTCCGAAAGACAAAGCCGTTTTGCTTTGTCGTAAACTTTCTATGAATACAGTTGGTGGGATAGAATCGGAATTTAAACATCTCAAGCTCATTCCGCTGTTCGTTGCAGAGACCTGTAGTTATGGACACCCTGAGATCTGACTCGCAAAGACAGTCCACACTTCACAGACCATCTGTTGTCTTTTTCTCTAATTTGATTTGGTTTTTCCTTTTTGCTACGTACGGCATAGCTACCCACCTTTGGTCGAGGTCCCACCCCTTTCCCTGATGCCCCTCCCTTTCTAAACCAGCTCTACAACGTCAGAAGCCGTGTGCGACTTGGAACAGCTGCCAGTGCATGTTTCCTGTGGTCACTGGTCCGTTATTAAGTTAATACCTCCTCGGTTACCTTGTCAGGGTCTCGCTCTGCTAAATAGTATTGGGATGTAGTGAGAGTCTCCCCTCCTCCTCCTTAAAGAGTCTTGAGGACACTGTTCAATCCCCCCCGTTATCTTCTTTAAGTGAGACTGACAGCCGTCCCACGGTTGAGTGCCCGCCCAGTGCCGCACCCCCGCACTCCCGGTCAGTGCCTCGCAGAAACAATCCGCGCCCCCAAACCACCGTGAAATGACCTTTGTTATTAATCCCGGCGGGAATCGACCAGTCAAGGGAACGATTGTCGGAAAATGAGTGTGCGAGGAGCTTGGCATGTCGCTGTGTCAGAAATCTCCTCCCCGCCTCTCTTTCTGGAAAGGAGAGAATAACAGAGATGGAAATGGACAGATTCAGAATTATGTGAAGATTCCAGCCTTGCTACACATAGTTATGCGTGTATGTGCTGCCGAGTCTGTATAGATATGTGCGGCTTGTCTTTCCTTTTGCTGTTTTAGCTGCTGTGCAAGTTGTTTTTCTATATCCTGCTTAATCATTAGCTGAAGTTATTTTATCTGTACATCATACATTTAAGTTAAACCATTAAACAAATGCTGAAATAGGTCATTCTCACAAACTTGACTTTTTTGAAAAAATGTTGCAGTGAAATAATGTGGGGAAAAAAAGAGACACAATATTTTTTTTTTTAAAGGGCTTTAGCTCAGCGAGGGCAGTAGCTTGGTCTTGTCCCGTCGAGCAGCAGCATCACAGCAGCTATTCTCGCGTTTCAGCATGCTGGCTGACAAGCTGAACATGACCCCCGACGAGGCGGAGAGATGGATCGTCAACCTCATCCGCAACGCCAGGCTGGACGCAAAAATAGACTCCAAACTGGTGAGCTGTTTCCTTTTCCCTGAGATGTTCCGTTTTGGAGGGTCTAGCCTTCTCATTACGAGAGGTGCAGCTTGGAAAATAGATTAGGTCCTGGCAGGGCATTTTCTGTCTTTTCCTAGGAGGGGAGCGAAGGATGGGTATGTGTGGATGCACGCTCTCGCTAAATCAAGTATAATGGGGAAACGCAGGCTAGGATACAGTACAGAGACGTCTAAAGTTTTATTTTTTCCCAGAAAGAGTCTCAGTGGTGGTAGATGCTTAATTCGAGCCAGACGGGCCTTTACCCCCTGACAGAGGTGGTGCTCCATGGAATTGAGAAGCCTGCTCTTCCTCAGATTCGCTTTGGTATTGCGTGCAACCGTGGCAACCGCACGGGCCCTCGGAATGACTCGCCTTGACGTACCTCCCTTCGGCGTTTCAGGGCCACGTGGTGATGGGGAACAACGCAGTGTCGCCCTATCAGCAGGTGATCGAGAAGACCAAAAGCCTCTCCTTCCGCAGTCAGATGCTGGCCATGAACATCGAGAAGAAACTGAACCACAACAATCGAAACGAGGCGAGTGTCATATTTTTTTTTTTATTTTTTTTTTATTAAATGTTCGTTTTGATTGCAGTCCCGAGAGGCGACCTGGAAGGTCTTCCTGCTGCTTATCAGTCCTGTTTCTTAAACGAAAGCTCTGCAGAACTGCCAGTGTCCCTGCTGCACTGCACACAGTTTCAGCCAGTGATACTGCAGAGTTTGAAGCAAAAATCTCACACGCACAGACTTTTGAAACCAACATGCTTAGTGCTGCTTTGCATGGATCTGCAAAGTCTGCAGACTAGTTTTGGCGCATGTTTAAAAATTAAGATTTTAGAAATACTTTCTGAAGTTTTCCGAGACCCAATACAGATCTGCGCCGCCCCGTCAGTCCTGGGTTGCAGCCTTTTTAACGTGTGAGGCGGTCAGCGAGGGCTGCTCTCATTAGTGATTGTATTGCAATGATGCTGAAGATGTTTTAAGCAACATTTCATCCTGATTCAAATTTCAAACAACTTAGCCATTAAAAAGAAAAGCATCTCTTTTTTCCCCTCTGTGGATAAAGAATTTATATCTTGTTTTTCCTGTCATGTTTTTCAGACTCCAAACTGGGCCGCCCAAGATTCTGGTTTTTATTAAATTAAGTAAATGAGGATGAAGAACTTTGCCCCCCCACCCCAGCCCCACCAGACCATCCAGACAGCAGAAGCTCGCATTTTTGGTACATCTGACAGTAGTTTCTCACATCAGGTCAATTTTTGTTCAATAAACATCTCTTCAAACTGGTTTGACTTGTACTTGATTTATTTCTTTATGTGAATAAATGGAATTCCAAAGCAGGACTCATTTTTAGCAAAGCAGTATGTCCTTGCTCTGTAATGAGGGATACGTTCTGTGGCTTGGTGTATTTTTCTGGATGAAATTCAAGTATGACAGTAACCAGCCAGAAATGTCTGTCATTGTCACCCTTTTGGTTTTCTGAAAGCGCTTCCTTAATACTTATTATATATAGTGAAGAGAGTGTGTGTGTGTGTGTGTATATTATACACACACATCTGTGTGTTACTTATTAGGAAACTACAAAAACGGGAAATTCACACTACTTTTCTACCTAAGATTGAGCACCACATCTAGTGGCCAAATTAGGCAAAGCAATTTTCACCTTGTACTACACTTAACCATAATTCGAAGATTTAAAACGCCTCCCAGCTTTGCATTAAGCTCGTGTTAGTTGTAAAGGAGTAACTGTAAAACCTTTAATTGTATTTAGTCATTACATGGTTTATATGTAATATTCCGTACTGATGGTCATATGGCAATATTCTCGAAGTTTACTTTCAAGGCTGTTTTTCTTTTACTTATTTAACTGGTTCGTTGAATTCATACGTATTCACCAAATACAGCAGCTATATATTTGATTCCTCTTGTATTGTTATCAGGCTCGTTGGGGAAATAATGGATATGTTACAGTCAGCCGGCAGAAATCGCTGCATTATTCAGAACTGCTTTACTTGCCAGCTCAGAAACAAGCAAATGATACGCACCAAAGTCGGAGCTGTTTCCGTTTATAAAGACGCTGCAGTATAATGTACATTTTGAGAAAATATCAGACAGTGACACTGGGGAAATATTACACATGGGCTACTTGACCCAGAATTTACTGATTGGCACTCTTTCGTGTATCCGTGTACGTAATACCTTGTAATGTCATTTTAAATGATGACAAATCGGGTTGAGAACGTGTAAAAATTGGTATTTAGTCTGCACTAGGACTGGGTATGTGGATGAATACAGGGCTGAGATTACCCCACCGAGCGCTAGGACCCCGAGGAGCGCGGCGGACGGCAATGAAACGCGTGTCATTTTCAAAAATCTCTGCAAAGGAGAGGAAAAGTATGAGTCAAGAGCCACGGGGGGTTTTTAAAAACATGCATGTCGTCTAAGAAAACCCCACATCCTCATGTGAGACGAACAAACGCCCAACTAAAAGAAAAGACAAACTATGAAAACCTATGGTACTACTTAACCTCAACCGAGCGCAGATGTAAACTATTCAAAATCAGTATGCTTGTTCCTCCATTTGTCTGCTGCAAATAAAGCTGCTATAAGGTTTTAATTGTAGGTTATCATAAGTGACCGCGATTCTAAATAAGGACAAGCTTTCAATCAGGAGATCGGAGGATGAAAGGGTTATTTGAAACGAGTGGTTGAGGGGAAAGGTTGTACTCCAAACAGATCTGTTGACCAACTTTCGCGCAGGAGAGATGCTGCCTGCGCAGAGCTCGCAGTTTTACAGAAGGAGCTGCAGCTCAATGAAGCGGACTCGCCTCTAATTAATAAAGGTAATTTAACCTGCGCAATTGAAATATTTGCCGAGCTAAACGCTGCGTTTGCAATGATCAGAATCCCCGTAACTACCTGATTAAATGTGGTTTTAAATGCAGCGCAAAATATTGGACAATAACTCACCCGAATCATTTTTTGCTGCTTTATTTCAAAGAGAGTCGGTAAATTTTTTTGGTTGCTAGAATCTACATAATGTGTGCATGTTCCTTTTGTTTTACAGCAAAGGAGAGGACATTCAGGACAATTTTACGCGCCTCATAAAATGTTATCCCTTAAAGACTTTAAACTATTTTGTCGCGGCTCGTCTGTGACTTTTTGGAATCCGCATATGATCTGATTTTTTTTTTCTTCGACGACTTCTGCACAAAAACAAGGCATAAAAGGAGGAGGAAGAGCGGAAAATTATAGTAATATTGACACTTGTGATTCGGGTGTGAAGAGCTCAGGCACAGCTGTCCAGATGCAGTTTCGACTTTTCTCTTTGGCTCTTATCGTCCTGAACTGCGTGGATCATAGTCACTGTCAGCCGCACCACTGGAAAAGGAGCAAAAGAGGTCAGTGTAAGATTCACTATATCGCACACACTGTACATCTGCATTGAACGAAGGGGGAAAAGTTGCTACTTTATATAAGTAGGTCTATATGAAGTATTCCGTGTGTATAGTCTATGTGCAAATGATTTTGTATTGATCTACACGTTTATTTTTATTAGGAGAAATCGTGTTGCAGATGTAGAGGAAATGTGTGCACGGCAGCTGTGACCAGGTATATAAAGGAGGTCATTATATGCGCGTGCTTGTTTAGTCATATTAGCAAATCATTAATCAAATTTAATTGGAATTATTACGACTTGCCGTGTTATCATGCGAGAACCCTTCAAGGTAAGGCGATGATGTAGTGATTTTAAGGTATCAGGGACGGGCCAGCCAAAGTGAATATACTAGACAGGTACACTGAGTATAAATATTTGATGCTGTACTATTATAAAATACGCGCAGTACATGTTCTTATGTATTAGGGTAAGTTTGCGACATTAATATATTGATGGGGCTGACAGTGAGACAGCAGGTCGCAGCTAGGGTGTTCGTCCGTAATTTGGAGATGGAAATGCCCGCGGTGCACGATAGTAAAACATGGTTAATAACGTGAATACTTGTTGCATTTTTACTGAACGGTATCAGAGAAGGCAAGCCTGAGCTTGAAAACGCTTTTATGGAAATTGCCGTCATGAAGGTCAAATCAAAGAATAAATACATCATTAACTATAAGTATAGCTGGTTATATTTGAAATATAACTGCTTTGCAATAATGCACGTTGATGCGTAAATCATCAGCTACATAATATGTGACTGATTTATTGTATTTGTTTTGGATTTTTGCTATATATATTATATTTTAGAGGAGGATCCAGTCTGTAAAGTTTTTTGTCTTATTCGAATTCATACTTTAATTATGTATTTTCTTAATCATGCCATAATTTTACCGAGCGGAGATACCCAGCGCTCAGTCTCCAAAGTGCTACAAGTTTTATAATATGGCGTAATGAACGCCCAAGTGACACCTAAAACGCAATGTGCGACTACTTAAGACTGGCGAAATTATTTCAGTACGGCACTTAAGAGATGAAATACGGGGGCGCAGGGGGTACCGGTACACCCCGAGGGCTGTGGGGCACCACCACTTGGAGTCCTAGCCATAAAGTGTATACTGTGTCTTTAAATGATCATGGAGCGCCGGTTTGCTGCGGCCAGCATAAAACCAGGGATCTGCAATATCGTTCCCAGGGGGGCACTGGGCATGTTTGCTAGTTTCTGTTAAAAAAAACAAAACCCCAGTAAATTACCATTTGATTGGGCTCTTATGAGTTAATGACGTCAGTGTTACACCTGTTTATGGTTTTAAGGTTTAGGTCGGTTTAGAAGTTTTATAGGTACAGTAATGAAAATAAAAACGGAAGTGTTACGTTAAATGGATGTGGTTGCTTTGCATCCCGCAGCAGTCGTAAAAATTTAATATTCACCTTAAACAGGATTAATCAACCATGGTACAAGGACTCCAAACTATTAGGTAATTACATTTAATAACTGACCATAATTATATTTAGCACTGTATTATTTCAGGAGTCATAATATTATGAATTACCATCGTTACACACCTTTAAAAATGTATAATTTGGAAAGGTCAGCAGAGGTCGGGAGTTAATCACAGCACAATCTTGCGCAGTGAGGAAAATCAGTAAACTCAGTTGTTATAAAACAGATCAAGTACATGTTGCATCTGCTTACAGTTTTGAAGGTCAGCTCCTCGGAGAGGCTTGTTATGTGTATATTAATGGAAACAAAAATTAAATGTAATATCTGAGCTCATGTGGGTTCATGTAGGTCCCTCGACAATTGAGAAAAAAAAATGTATTCAAGTTAAACAGGATAAATCAATCATAGCACTGGGGCTCTGAACTATTAAGTAATTAAATTTAATAACCGACCATAATTACATTTGGCGCAGTGTTCTAGTCCATCATGTTTACCATTACAGCTACACACCTCCAGAAATACTCCAGAAATGGTCAAGCCGCTTTAGAAGTAAGTCAGAGCCTCGAGTCCAGTGAGAGATGAGGTGCAGGGATTTTGGGGCTTTGGACCAATGCTGTAGTGCCAAACCCTGGATGTGATGTCAGTGACCCCTTTTAGCCTTGGTGCCTGATTGGTGCCTTGAATGCCTCCCATACATGGATGGTCCTCATTCCTGGTAATATGGGACCATGTACATTGTGTCTCTGCCAGTCTCTGCCACTCTCTGCATTAATGAGTTTGGGCAGGGTTTGTATACATTGGACCTAATAAAACTTACAAGATACAGAAATCTGTCACTCTGACAAGTGCAATAATATCCAAGTATTTTCCATCTGCTTATCCAGTACAGGATCACAGTGGGGGTGACTTACGTTTATAGATGCAATATGTTTCTATTAAATATTCAAACAAACAATTGTTGCTGATTGTTACATTTTAGTGTACAAACGCACCTCCAGAACTCATTTTGGTAACGCTTTACTTGAATGGGCACAAGTAACTTAGTAACTTAGTTACTACTCAAGTACAAATCATGAACAAATATAGAAACTGCATGAAATACATGAACTATCATGACCGATTAATGAAGAACAAACATCGGCTCAGTATGTAAATAACACTTAGTTTCTGCTTAATTAATAGATTAAGTAAGAGCGTACTAATTAATAAAATAATTACTGCTACATTATCGTAATTTTAGATAGGTTACATGACGGTAAGAATTCTATAAAGTTCAACTGTCAACATATGTGTGTGACCCCAGGACCAAGGTCCGGAGTTTTGGCTGCGTGTCTGAGACGTGTGCTGGCTGTCAGAGCTGCTCTTAAAGTTGCTGGAGCAACATATCACTGGGCTTATCAAGCTCGATTGGGTGAATATTGTCTGCTCTTTAAACATGTGGGGACTGTCATTAGTTTCACTCCATGGAAATAAATGCCCCAGACGTAATAATGACATTTTGATCAAACAAGCAGGCTTCTATTGCCCTGTCAGATGCAAACATCTCACTGTCTTCTCACAGCACACGTGTAATCAGTATTTTTCTTTTTGGTGTCTGCCAAGTATTACCACTGCTCGTCCCGAGAGTAACCTGTAGAGATCCCCAGCACTAAGGAAAAAAGCACTGAAAATTTTGAAAGGTGGTGGAGGAATGCTGTCGGTCCGGAGAGGGGGGGCTGATGCTCGCGGCATGCCCCCCAGGCTTGTAAATGACACCTTTGTCTCGGACTCGTATGCATGGACTGTCTCTCCAGCTGCCTGTACCTCGGGGCCCATCTGCCAGTAATCAGGAAATCACCATAGGTTGTTGGCATCGCCCTTTTTCCAGGCTGCCCTCATCCCATCACCAGGCTGAGTGTGATCTCAGATGCTCCATAACATAATTTTCTTAATGGGATCAAACCTTCTGGCAGAGGCCGAGCGAGGCGAGCCGGCGAGAGCGGCCGGTGAACCTGCGGGAGCGGGATGTCGTCGAGACGTGATTGCAGGGGAGAACCGGCTAAAGATGGGGTTTCCAAGAAAACAAGCGCGTCAGAGCCCAGAGTCTGTCCTTCTAAACATACCATAGCAAATGTGTTGGACTGTTGTTGTAAAATCTCTGATTTCCTATAACTTTATGCTTTTATTGGCATCGCCAAGTCACGTGTGGGTCATGCTGATTTCACAAAGGGAATCTGTCTTCTTTTGAAGGTGAAATTAGCCCTAAACAAACATTTTAAAATTTTACGACAGGAATTCAGTCCAAGATTTATTTAGCCTGGATCTAAAAGCCTTTAAAAGTCTATAAGTGGTGTCTTCAGTGTCCTAATATTAGGAATCAAAGGTATTTTACAGCAGTAAGGAAACCGCAGGATGAATCATAGGGTCAATTACATGAAGTAGTGATTTGTATACACACAGACACACACACACACACACACACACACACACACACATCGTTAATTAAAACAGAAGCTGAGTTGATGCTACTTTCATTAAATTTGTCACAATGGTGCCATCATAGCCTTTTCATGCTAACGTGTCATCACACTGAGTGACGGCAGGTATTGGCAGCTTGTGACAGCTGTCATATTGTACCACCTATTATTGCTGTCACCTACGGCCATAATGGATTCAGACGATGCCAGTGCTGTTTCTGTCAGAATCTCTCATCCTTAGGAGGGATTAGCTCACCTATATTACCGGGAAAGGTATTTAAATGCGCTTGTGCTCTCCTTGCAGCACTGATAGCGCTCCTGTCTGTGCTTGTTGGGGGGTGGGGGGTTGCCTTCCCCCCCCCCTCGCATTCTCTGCTTAATGATGCCACCTGCTGACAACAGGACACAAGTGCAAATGCTTCCCAGGAAGGAGCGATCTGTAACGTGCGTCGACGTTCTTCCTGATGACGGGTCACCCTCATCTGCTGCTCAGGCCTTCCAGTCCATCGCCGCTTCAGAGCAGGAGCGGATCCAATTCATCCTTGACAAAATTTAGTTAATGTTTCTTTTAAAACTCCCTTGAACATAAAAGCACACATGGGGAAATGAATATCTGTTGAATCTCACTTGAACCTAAGATGTCTCATTACTTAACACACCATTTTCACTATGTTCATCAAGAAAGTCATCAAAATTAACAATTTCCAGTTCGTTAGAAATTTATTGTAGCAAACGGTACAATAAAAAAAATCTGTACATCACCAGTAAAAAGTACATTTAATTGTATTAATCTGACTAATTTACATAGAGCTTTGATAACAGGTGAATCCACCTGGTGGAGGTTTTATGACCTTAGAACCTCCTCAAGGGCTTGCAGCCATTTGGCTTCAGTTAAGACCATCCTGGGAAACTGGCTGTATATTTACTATATCCACCTCCCAGCTGCTTATCCGGTATAGTGTTAGCCTAAGGCCTGTACTGGGGCGCAGGGGACATGTCCATTGCAGAGCGGTGAAATGGCTACAGGAAGCTAATAAATGCCAGATCTTCTCATTGCATGTTTTTGGCTGCACAGGGAAGCAGAATTCCCAGAAGGGACCCCTGTCAACACCAAGAGTGCTTACAAATTCTACACAAGCACTGCAGTGGGATTCAAACCCACAATCCTGGAGATGTGAGGCGGCAATATTTAGATTGATTGATAACACTTTGCTTAAAGCTGTCATCTGTAATGGATTTTACAGAATAGATACCTTAATAATGCATTATGATATTCAGTATAAGAATAAATAAAGCATTACAGCATCTTGCACAGACAGTCATAAGGCATTATAGAGTTGATTATAAAACTTCATAAGCTCCAGTGAAGCTCTTCTCTATAATGCACTATAGATACCTTCATAATGCATTATAATGGTCAGTATGATACTTTGTACTGCAATATGTAGATAAGCGCTTCATAAAGTTTTAATAACGCATAACAAACATGGCTATAATGTGTTATGCCTTTTTTATAAAGATTTATAGTCATATTTGTAATGGTTTATGATGCATTGTAATGTGTTATGAATGTGTTCATAGATTCTTGTAGGCATGGTATTCATAGAAAGTGTCGCCAAATATTTTATTCGGCAGAGATTAGTATGGATATCTCACTTATGGACGTCTAACCAGGAGATTAACATCCTGTCATTTGGCCAGTAACCTGGGAAAGAGGAAAGTCAGCCAAAGTGAGGCCTTTCAGGTGAGACTGCACTATGATGTTATCCTCCAGACAAAAGGTGCAGGATGATGATGGATAGGACAGTGGTGAGGATGCTGAAAATGACGGCATCATTAGTGACCTTCGGTATGATATCAGATCACGAGCTGGAAGCTTCTAGTCTGGACATTAAGAGGCAAGACAGGACACGCTTGGTGCAGACTTATCTTTGGCTAGGAGACCACAAGAGCGAGTCACTCTGGGCTATCACTGCAGGTCAATGGTCTCCTGTCTGCACATATAAATTGGCAAGTGTCCAAGGGACAAGGAACTAATAACGTTCGTGAGACTATAAAGCGGCAGGTTTCCCTTAGATATGTCCCGGTCCAGCAGATTCTCCCTCGGATTTCGATTGGTCACCTCGTTAGTGCTTGAGGTGTTCGGAGATTTTTCGGAATTCCCCTGGAAAGCTGTGGAGGACGTTGGAATGCCAGATCTTGGATATGGTCTCATCTTGCACATCTCAGGGTCAAAGTTCACAGTCCGTGTCGAGAAAGACATGGGTGCAGGAGAAGGTGTCGTGCTGACGTAGAGCAGAGTCATTCCGCTTGCTTCTCATGGGTTTGACGTCACTCAGGAACGCAGCTCACGGTGAGGTTCTTTGCTTGTGTGAACCCCCGCCATTAATTCCAGATGTTCGGACCTGAAGTTTTCACTGACAAGTTTCCTGTTCGTTCTCTGATTCGCCAGGCAAGGGATGTGTTGAGGTTGAACTTGTGGGTGAAAGGCTTGAAGTCCCCAAGGAGGCGTTGTTGCAGGACCTTTGTGTTATTGGACTCAAATTGCATCTGTAAATATTAAACTTTCTGTAATATTGAACATTGTTTGGGATAGAGGTTGTTGCTAAGAATTTATGACTAATTGATTTTGTGATGTAAGTCTTTGGTTTACCAGGCTAGGAAACAGCCGGTTCCCTCTGAAAGCTGAGTATCCGTACTCGCTTGTCGCTCAGCAGCTCTGCATTTTTGAAAGGCCTTATTTTCTCAGAGTTAGTAGTTAACGCTGGTCTTCACACTCACGCTGAAATGCAAAACTGTGACGGGAAATGGAGAAGGCACCACAACTTTTACGGCTTAATTTTCTCCATTCCGGAAGAAATGTGGGGTGGGGTAGAGTAGGCTGGTGTTGACGGCCTCAGAGACGATTTTTGCACATGGAGTCATCCCATCAGCAGCAGATCAGACTGCTCTTCAGTCTGGCTTCTCTTCCTGTGGATTCATTAAGCCCATGTGAAACTTCCCGCTGGGTGAGCGTACTGAAGTAATGTTCGAGAGTGTAATATGAAGCTTGGTGAGTGGAATAACATTAGTCTAGTGCCATTTTAGACAGCTCTTCCAGAAAGGACCTGGACTTGAGAGGCCATTTGAGGTCACCTAATTACCTGTGGACAATTATCACTGTCTGATGACCCTAATTGAAGCTGATTGGATGAGATTTAGGATGTTGGGGATGGTACCTGTTTTTATAAGGAATGCTTTTGGCTTAGTTAGAATAATGAAAATCCTCTTTGGCTAAAGATTTAAAACTTTTTATCTTTTTACTGCACATTGTAAAAAGTGTATTTGTTGTAGCTTTTTCATGCTCTCAATGCATTTCAGGTATTTTATTTTCAAAATCTATGTCTTAAATGTAGCCGAATGTTTAAACAGAAAGGGGTAGTGGAACACGGAGATTTGTGGAATGAGTTGACAATCGTCGGGACGGATGGAAATTTCTCAAAACATCAGCACAGTATAAGGGACCTGGGTGGAAGGAAACCTGAAAAATCTGAGAAAGATAAAACAGACTCGTGTGATGCCTTGAAATTGCTTAAAATAGCCAAAGGAGCCAGAGAGTTGCTCTGGATTCTTCGTTTCCAATTGCTGAGCTTCGCACATGCTTCATTAAGCCATTGTCATCATTTTTCAAGAGAAAAAGAATAATCTAATCAGCTATGGAGTAGGGATCTGAAAGACAAACCCTCTCCTCTGCCGCTCCTGTGGTAGCAATGCCGTCTTACTGTGACTTAAAGCTAGGAGCTACAGTAGCATGGACGCTTATATTAAACTGTCAAAGCGAGAACCTCAGCTGCCTGATTTGCTGCTAAAATGAACGAGGCAAGTAAGTCTTCAGTCACCTTCCTTTTCATATTCATGTACATACTTGGCAGCAGCTCGTGAAAGTGTTCATTGGAGGCGCTGGAACCAGAGTTGGGTAATTCAGGTACAGAGAGTAAAAGTCCAGATCAAGATTTTGTTTCAACCTACCAGTTGAGCATAAAGAGTCACATTCAGAGAACTCAACTGGCTGGGTGAAACTAAATGCCGGTCTGGACTTTTACTGTCTGGCCCTGAATTACCCAACTCTGGCTGGATTCCTCCTCTAAGGACCAGAATAGACAGGTGTTGTCAGGAGAGGAAGGGTCTCTCTGCTGCTGGGATTCTGGGCGTCTGTCTGTATCACGTTAATTAACATAGGCTCCCGCATATAACGTGACATCATCATGGATTGGCAGACTGTAATTTTGTTTGTTGAGTCAGCTATGGTGTGGTGCTCGTCGCCTTTCACCCCCACGAAGGAGGGTTTGGATCCTGCCTCACACTGTGCATTGCGGAGTCTGCATGTTCTACCCTTGCCTGGCCTCCCCCCATTATGTGACGGCATTCAGGTAGATGATCTGGTGTCTCTAAATGAGCTGTAGTGTGAGGCCTGCTATGCACTGGTGTCCCATGTCAGCCGTTTCCCTGCTTTGTGCCTTGTTCTGCCTGGCATAGGCTGCAGCTCACGCCCCCAGAACCCTGTGCTGGATAAACAGTCAGAGGATGAATGGATGGGCTCCGAGAGAAACGCTTCACTTATCATTCCCAGGAAAGCTTGCTGTGGGTTGGACAGAAATGCAAAAGAGAGGACATGTACTTTTGCAGGATTTCTGTCATTTCTTTGCAGTTCATCCGTGTGCTGTGATGCGTCATTGTAGTGGTACGTTGCCAACTTTTTACCGTTTACAATGAATTTTAATTTCAAGGATTACAAGGATTACACACCCATGTTAGGGCTTATGAGTCTTGTAGTTTTCAGGAATTTCGTTTTTCTGGTCCATAAAAAGCAGGGTATTATCCTACGGAACGGAATCCCTTGTCTCCCTAGAAGGATCAGCAGAAAGGATGGGTGGGATGCCTTCCAATGCCTCGGAGCGGCCGGTTTGCGTTCCGCCGACGCGCCTGTAAGTGGATATCCATGTGAGTGACATGCGTCATGTTTGATGAACAAGTGTGAGACAGCAGAAGCTACTGAGTAGCTCTAAAGCAGAAGGACAGAGAGGGAGATGAATGTGACCTGTTTGTGGCAGAGGAGCTCGCTGTGGCTGTTCAGTTTGGGGACTAGAAGAGCCATTCGCATGAAAACAGCAAAGGGACGGCTTCCTGCTGCTCGGTGCTTGATACTGATGCTACAGACCCTTTGTCCCCCAAATTCATCAAAAACCAGGTGCCACGCTGAGGAAGCCTGCCTGTCCCACCTGCCTGGGAGGGAGTCCTGGTTCGGGGGGCAGGGGCCGTGTCATGCTTTCTGTTTCACACCAGCACTCTGAATAAATAAATAGGACCTGTTTCTTTCTCAGAAGAATGGGACTGCAGGTTCATTAAAAGCTGAAGGATTAGCCTTAAATGTAAACATGTGCGTTTCTGCTCCAGTAATCGGAGGGTAGAAATATAACCTGATCCTGACTGCTTCCAGCTGCGACGGGGAGAAGGTGAGGGCCGCGCTGATTTTCTGCCAAATTAGACGCCAGGCGTACTCCTCTCTCGCTCCTGTGAGAGGCGTGATCGCCAGGGCAGCCTGGCCGCGCAGAGTTGACTGGGTTCGCTGCCCAGTTTTGCTGAGCCCCATTCACCAGACATGGGATGCGAAGCAGCCTCCCCCTGCTTTCAGACTGGCGTCCCAGTCAGCTATGAACCGAGTCCGTGTGTGTGTGTGTGTGTGTGCGCGCCTTTTTTTGTTTATATGATCCTCCTCTTGCTTTGATCGCCCCTCCTCCGTTTATGTCTATAAGCACCAGCCACTTCACGCTCCGGGGGGGGGGGGGAAGGCATTTTTCTCAAATGAACCATGGTGCAGTTCTGATTCGCCCCCCGGTCTCCGCTCTGTGGGGATGACCGATTTGAGGATTTACACTCCCTGCAGCCCTGCACCGGCGTGGCAGACGGGACCAGCGTGCGTTTTGACATTTCATCAACTGCATCCCGAGGGACCACAAGCAGGCCGACAGAAACTCTACCAAACATATTTTTCCCATTTTCATTTGATGTGGCGAATGGATTGGAAATGTAGCGATTTCGGGGTAGCACTCCACCGAAACGGACGACATCTGTACAGCAGGAGCTCGTTACACAATTTTCATATTTTAACTGAATGTTTCCCAGCATTCCTGTTGTATTAACACTCCTGCAAATTTGACTGATTTTACTGACTTTTTTTTCTCAGACAACAAATGCAGGATGTTTACAAGGCTCACATGCCTAATGTGTCTGTACTAATAAAACAGATCTTTCCTGATTGCAATTCTGACATCTTGAGAAGCACAAGTGAAGAAAATAACGATATAAAATCCTATTATTTTTCGTTTTTAAATCGCCCAATTTGAAATGTGAACTCTCAAATGCAGCCTTATCAAGTACTATGCACTCCAAGTCAATTTTGTCTTTGCCCGTGGAGTTGATATTGACAGTACAGTCAAAGGATATAGTTTCTGTAATTGTCATGATTTTATTTTGATCGTAATGTGATGTCCTGAATGAACCCATGATATTAAATAAACACATCCTCCTTGCCATCAGAATGTCATTGTTACACGGCCTATGTAGTCTGTATTTCACTATTGTCATCGTTCAGTCAGGTGCCGTCGTTTTATATAAAGCTTGGGTCATTTTTGGGGTGGATGGTAATTGTTCTCTGGGCTCTATGTTCAGCCGCCCCCCCCCCCCATTTAAACAGATATGACTCGCAGAATCTGAACGTGCCTGATACAGTGACGATAGTCGTCTGGCGTGAGCTGTGACCTCCTGCTCTCAATGGATGATGACGCCCTGTTACAGACCACGCTGCCTCCACAATGGCAGGCCAAGACGTAAGACCATCTTTTCACCCGCACTCTATTTGTGCCGCATTTGCAGTCTTAAAGGGGGCTGCGCATTGATCCACAGGTCTAATCGAGCCGCTCTAATCCGATACGCTTTAATTCCCTCGCCGAGTAGATCCACAAAATATCTTAGAAGCTGAAGCGTTTCTATGAATGTAAACAATGGAGGACGTTTATGAAAATAAGGTGAATGAAACTGTATGAGCAAGTCATGGTAAACAAGGACCGTTTCAGGGGTCTGTGCTCTTACCCTCTTTCATCTCTCCACTGTCTGCCTCACGGTCCCATGCATGTCTCACAGAGTTTAAACAAACACACTTCGATTCAGTGATTAGAGTGGATGTTGTGTTTCTCGTACAGCCATGGGGTAAAAAAGTCATACTGAGACACCAGATAGTCTTATTTTTTGTGGTTCACTTTTAAGTTCAATTTAATGGTCAAAGGTTGGTTGGTGACTCATGGGAGGATGTCCTGAAACAACCCAGAATGAGCCTGAGGCAGTAACAGTGACCCGGGGCTGCTCTGCTGTAGACTTCCACCGCACAGCTAGCGGAGTCAGGCCTGCTGGCCGCACGGCTCCCCTGCTGCTGTTTGCCTTGTTGCCGTCTTGCTCCCCTCGCCAAGCGAATGGAAAAGGTGCCCCCAGCAGTGTCTGAGGGAAAAAAAGAACTCTTTCTGGGACAGGGGTGGGGGTTCTGCATCAGGAGTCGATATGGCAAGATGTGCAACAAGCCAGTATGAAAAACAAGCCGTAAAATCACACCTCGCCCAGCCTGCTGTTAGAATGTTAGGAAATTGCTAATTGCGTTTTGAGGGAAAGGGGAAAATAACTAACATAAGCCTTATTTAAAATAAACTGAAAATAATGTGTAGGGATTTGCCAATAAAAAGAACGGTCTGCCATTTACAGATGTGGTGCATATGACTTCGGACAGACACACTATGGGGAGGTTACTTGTCTGGTCAATGCTGTGGAGTGCTGATAGTTGGCTGATCGTCTGGTAGCTAATCTCCAATGACAGACAGCTCCTAATTGGCTCTGAAAAGGTGCTGCAATTTTTTAGCAAGAAAAAAACCCCACACCTTGTGATTGAATAATTGTAATCATTGACTTTCATGTTACACACTGGCATTGATATTAATTAGCAAATTATGCACTTGGGTCAAACTAAGCAAAGTAACACAGAACGTATCCATACGTTCCAGATGTCTTTTTTTAATTGGCGGCATAACATTGTTTGTGTGCGAATGACAGTTTATGTAATCTGGAGGCCGGCTGCCATCAGTCACAACACGCCGACACTTCGTTAACGTCTACAAGCTCGCACGTCAACGCAGGCCTAAATGCCGGGGCCAAATTGGGTTTTCGACCTTGAGCCGCAGAGGAAACTAAGTCCCTCTAAGCGGGACGCTTTGATTCAGATTCTTGATTTGATTCGCTCTCCAGTTGTTATTTGGAAAAAATAACAATTTTATATGATGTTTGTTTACTTGTCACGGCTGTGGTTTTACAGTTTTTTTAAGCAACCCTAGGTGAGAGTGCAACTATTTAGCGTTTGACGTTAGACACGATTAAATCTATACACGGTGGTTGCCGTTTTTTTGTACTCGACGCAGCCATGCGTTTGTAGGGTTAGGCTAGCTAAAACAAATTACGAGTGTCACTCGCAGCTTTGCATTCTCACAGTCGCTCTACTTTCGCTGAGTGTTTGCCTTGTATGATCGGTCTGTGTCGATGCTTAAGCTGGATTCTTCCGTGAATCTTTTTGGCCGGAGCAGATGGTGTTTTCTGTTCCAGTGTCTCCCACTGGCTCCCAGGATTCTGCCTGGGTGGGTTAGCTGAGAGCTGTAGTGAGGCCGGTGAATTGTCAAATTGGTGCCCCTTGCTTGCTTAGCCTGTGGCTTTGCTGAGAATTCCTTCCCTAGACATGACCCCGACACTAAATCTTATAATAGCAGCTGCGTAAAAGGCTTCACTATTCCCTTTGTAGATCCTCTCTGTTTTTCCACAGATCATTACAGGATGTGGGATTCGTGCGATCCAGACATTGTACATTGTAGTACTTTGCGTCGCTGTTGCAGATTTGCCGGAGGCATCTGTGACAAGATGAAGCGGGGAGTAGCCAGAGCGCCGCGGAGACGAACATAACAAATGGACACGAGGCGGAATCATGATATGGTGGCTGCGTGGAAATGCAATCTGGGCGCCACGCCTTAATGCTGGCCGACCGAGCAGGTTTTACATTCGGGTGTGTCTGCTGGCCCTCAAGAAGGAGTCTGGTTCAGCTAAATAGCCGGTTAACTGTTTTTTAGCATCTTCTTTAAACAATTTTTTAGTGGGTGTCATGGAGGGATGTCCTCTCAGAGGGGGTGGGTGTGACATGGGTAGCTATTGGGGGGGTCAGATGACCCATTTGTGCCTTATTAATATCTATGGCACACTCAAGCCCAGCAAGAACATTTAGAATTTAACAATCTAGTTTCCTGTTGATCCCATCAATGGCTTTTTAATATGCGGTGTGGATCAGTTGATTAGGATGCTGCACCTATGATCAGAAGATCGCTGGTTCAAATCCCCGAGTCAGCAGAAAAGGGCCCCTTGGCACGACTTTCACAAATAAATGTATGTCACTTTGTAGAGAAATGTCTGCTAAAATGTATGTAATTTTCAAGATGCTCAATTCAATATTTCTTCATTCACTTTTGCTGACAGTGATTCTTTCTGAGGCTTAATCCAACATCTCTTCGGTTCAATTAAAGCAGCCCGACTCAGTGATTCATCACAAACTGAGGGTCGGTGACGCGGCTTTGAGGAATCCCGCGCGTGATTCACACTTTTGTGCGTGAGCGGTCGGGGAGAGGTGCCGGCGGTGTCCTCGTGTTGAGGGAGCCAGCCAGGCATCACTGAGCCTGAACAGAGCTTCACTGTCCTGCTGAGGAAAAGAGGAAGAATGCGGAGCTGAGCCCGACACGCCGAATGCTCCTCTTTTTCTCGACTGAAAATTGCTTCCGTAAAAAACAGTTACTCTTCTAATCATTCTGCACCCTTAGCCCCTGCTCATCCTCCACATAATTATGCTCACGCACAAAGTACTGAAGGTGTTACATTTTACTCAGTTTTTAATGTTCTTCCCATCCTGGATGGCATCCTGCACACATACCGTTTCCGTGTGTGTGTGTGTGTGTGTGTGTGTGTTTTTTTTTCCTTCTTCTTTGCACAGGGCGGGGTGAAATTGACTGTGAATTATGCGCAATGAAATTTCCTGGAAAAGAGAGTGAACGAATTTGGATTTAATCACTGAGGTGTCATTGTTCACCGTGTCTTTGGAGACAGTCTGAGCAGCACAGTTATCTCATGTCTGATTGCATGCGTCTATATAACGTCAGTGTCGTAGGGTTCAGCTGTACCACTCAGTGGTGGAGCTCTGGTATTTTCAGTGCTGAAGTTATTTAAATGACGACACTGCAACAAACACATGTAATTATCTGTAATGGTGACTCTTAAATGATTGTGTGTCCTGTGATAGACTGGTGTCTTATCTGGGGTGTTACCCCGGCCGTGTGCCCTGTAGATAACTTCATAAAACACTCACCATGAATATATAGCATCAGTTATACCTGTTTTGAGTAAACCTCACAACCTGTCATGCATGGAATGCGCTCGCTAATGCACCAATGCTGCTCCTCTCTGTTCCGCAGCCAGCAATGCCGCCTCCCCCATCTGCAGGGGCTGTGCCTTCTGCTCCAATGACAACGGCTGCCTGACCTGCCAGCCGCGGCTCTTCCTGTTCCTGCGCCGCGAGGGCATGCGGCAATATGGCGAGTGCCTGCACGCCTGCCCGCCGGGATTCTACGGCCTGCGCGGGCCCGACTTCAGCATCTGCTCCAGTAAGATTCCTCCGGACGTCGGAAGGGTTGACGCGTTTTGGCTTTTCACACGCACCATGGCAGATTTCAATAGCTCTAGATCGCTTTCACTTCCAAAAGGTATCGGGTGTGTCTGCGGCGCGCCTCGTGGCCTGCGCTCCAGCGCTGACACTTGGAGAAAGGCCCTCTAATGAATTAATTGGGCTACATAGCTTTGTGTGCCCCTGTAACATGAAACAGACAAAACCTCAAGACACATTTAGTTCTACTCTCAGCATAATGTGTTCTGGTCTAAAAAACAAAAGGGAGGGAAAAAGATTTTATGCATTCTTAACAAAAAAACAAAAGCGTACTCCAATTAGTAAAATGCATGCCCCCTTGTTCACTTATTAGCTTATTTTTAACATTAAATCTGCCATGAAATGATCTTCTTTATGGTCTGCAGACGGCCTGCTTCATTGGCTGAGGGTTTCGTGCGAAATGAAAAGAGTGCCGTTTCCCAGGAACAGCCAAGATTCTGACAGACGCTGAAATGAGGCCTCCTAGGAAACCAGGGTCCAGTCAACAGGACACTATTTAGCGGGGCCCCAAACCAGGGGCCCAACAGCACAGACAAGTCCAGTCGGTCCTTGTGAAACGGCGACCCGGGGATTCACTCCCCACCCTCTATTTGGAGTTGTCAGACAGCCCTTAAAAGCCGCAAAAGATCGCCAGTGACAAAACGGTTGCCCTGGATATAATTTCCATACCGCGCAAAGCTAATGTATATTAGCTAGGGCTACACCAAAGCTGTTATGTCTTCACAGCTAAAAATTATACTGAGCTCTTTACTTTCCATTTTGCCAGCTTTGCCCCTTTATATCCTTGGTTTTTCAAGCAAAAACGGTGAATGGAGCCATTGTCTCAGCAAAAACCTGCATTATCCCGCGATCGCTCTGTTTTAACATAAGGACTCAGATTTGCCCATTAAGAGGGTATTTGAATATTCCGTTCTCTTCCAGAAAAATTATATGCGCAAGTCAGTATATCTGAATGTAAATCGCTACCATTTGCGTAACGGCAGGCGATTCGAGAAACATGACCAAAATGAGAAAACGTAATTATTTTCAGGGCCGGAGGTCGTCCAGTAGCGTTCCTACTCTCGTTCTCGTTCGGCTGTGAGTGTAAGAGCGTGATTATTTATAAACAAATTCTCTGAAAGCTTATGCAGGCAAACAGCTGTTATATCCAAAATACAAAATGTGTTCAAAGGGTATTTTTTATGGGTGGTTCGGTAGGAAGAGATTCATTTTGTTGGTTCCTTACTTGAGAATATGACGATCACTCTCATGAAAATTTCATTGCTGAGGGTCCAGGCCCCGGACTCCCCGGCGGCTGAAAGGCGCGCGTCCCCTCCGCTGGGGATGAAGAGCGAGCGGCACCATGGTGTACCCTTTCCCGCAGGTGCTGCTTGAGATCTGCTTGTGTGGGCCGGACAGCCGGAGTCCACGCCGTCTGGATCCATCCTTGTCAGGATGTGCCTTCACAGCCCAGTCAGTAAAGACAAAGAGACCATTAAGCTGCCAACTCGTTTGCCAGTTAACTTAGGAGTTAGTCCAGAGTGGGAAAATGAGATTTTATTTATGACTTTTAAAAATGTTCCTGCATCACATGTTGATATAGTTCATAATTAATCATCATCAATAACTACTGTAAATAAATATGCATACAAATTTACCTGATTTATTTGGAAATATATGCAAATTATAAAGCCAAATTATATATATAACCACAGTTACAAATAATTTTATTGGATTTATTTACTGTGCGTAATTCATTTTACAGTTTAACGTGAGAAACAATCACTGGTAGGTACAGAATTTGAAATGTAAAGGATATTATAAAGGTGCACTAGTTATTCCCCAAATGCTCTGGCCATTCTTCAGCTGAAAGCAAGAACAAACTCAGGGGATTCGTTTGATAATATTAATGGGAGTCAGGGACCCCTAGGAAACGCGTCACCACCTTCGGCCCTCGGTACCAAAGAGCATCATCTTTGTAAACTACGGTGTTTGCACAGGACAAACAGTGTTTATGCAGCATGTGATTAGATCTTCTGGTCTTCCTGTCACTAATGGGCGCTAATGATGGGTGAAATGAGGCTCTGATATGAGCAGTGTGCGGTTCCCAGGGGCTGCGAGTCGCCCTCGGGTTTGGTACCCGGGTATATAATTAGTGAAAGGTGGGCGGAAGTGGCTCGCTGTCACCCCCGCACAAGTTTCCATGGCTCATTTCATCAGTCGCCATGACAACTCTTGACTGCAGGCAAAAGGAAACTTTGTGGCGCATTGGCACTGTTCCCCAGCTAGGGGGCGACATTACGGCTCTCCCCACTACAGGTGGGGGCACAGCAAGGGGCAGGTTTGTCCACGATTGTGGGCGAATCTGAGGCCCATGGGCCCGGAGCGGTGCCAGGGCGCCGCCTGGCGCCGCACGTCAGCCGTCAGGCTTGGTGCCCGTCTCGGGGCCCGGGGCCTCCAGCAGGTGACATCAGCGGCCCTTTCAGACAGCCCGGCGGGAGGGAAGCGCGGTTTCTCCCCCCTGACTTCACTATGCTGTCTGTCAGTGCTGGAGGTTAGCATTTATGTTGCACAACCCTCTGGAAGCAACTTTGTGAATTACCCCTTATTAGCGAGAGAAGCCCCTGCGGATTTCCTCGAACTGGTGTGCGCTTGCGGGTGACTCACTGCGAGAAAAAAAGAAAGGGTGATGACGCAGGTGCTGGGGGGGAAGTTTCCAGCGAGCATGGTGCTGGCCGCCCCGTGATGTCATTTGCTAATCGCCTGCACGGCTCCACCGTCCAAACCACAGCAGAGGGTGCGAGTCGCCACCGGTCCTTTACGGTTACACGGTGACGGGGCCGCTGCGTGCCGCTGACATGAAAGCTGTGTGCAGCAAAGGGGGAAAAAGTGATTTTAACGGACTACATTTATGGGCCTTAAAGGGGAGGGTGCCAGCCAGATGCCCCCAGTCGCCGGGCAAAGCAAAGAGTCTGTTTTCCTGATGACACTCACAGAATCATATGGTTTCAGTTGGGTCACGCTGCTTACATTTGCCATTCTGTAACCTTATTAATTCTTATTAGTCTGTCAGAGACATCATGAGAGAGTCCCAAAGAGGGGAAGGATGTTCCTATGCAATACAACAGGAATGATTTGCTGCTTTTTATAATTAGATTTAAAAATGTTTCCTTTCATACTTTTAGCTAACTGTTTTGCGGGGTGGTGCTCACATACTGCGGTATTAATCAAACCTTTATGGATATCAGAACCGTGAGCTTAGTTGAACTTTTCTATGTTCTTTAATCCTTGAAGCTGAGCTTCTTATTCAGAGCAAAAACTCCGGGGTTGTTTTTTTTCTTTTCTTTTCAAATCAAATACTTTATTAATTTAATGTCAATTTATGCTTGACGATGATCTGATGTCTTTTTCCAGCACTTTAGTCTCAGCCTTAAAACTTACCACACAGATTACAGATTTTTATCGATTCCCAAACAGTGTTGACATTATCATGTGCGATCAGATGTATGAAGTAGTGAGATGGAAAAGGCGATGTAGAATCCGGCCGATAAGCAGGTCTTCTTCTTCTGCAGGGTGTCGACTAGAGAACTGTGAGTTCTGCTTCAGCAAGGACTTTTGCACAAAGTGCAGGCCGGGCCATTACCTGCACAGAGGCCGGTGCTTTCAGGAGTGCCCTGAGGGCTTAGCCCCTCTCGAGGACAGCATGGAGTGTGGCGGTAAGGGGAAATGTTTCTGGTTTCAGAGGTGAAAACAGGCCCTATTAATTTAGACAGCCATAAAAACTGTATCACTGAATATAGCTGTTATATTCCATATACTCATTAGAGATGGGGGCAGATTTCTGCAGGCTGGAAAAAAAGCAACTACACTGCCAATTCTTAAAGCGGAGTAAAACACGTCCTGCCAAACGCAGACAAGTTAGCCTTGCTTGTGTTACAGGTAAATTGCAGAGGCTGGATTTCAGGCCAAAGTAGCAGACCACTTGTTCAGCAATAGCATTTTAGAGATTTGTATGGCTTTGGAAAAGGGAGTTTTTCCTGTTTCACTGGATGGAAAATCTCTGTCTGTTAGTTAGCTGCCAGGTGGTGCTATGATTTTTGCTTACATATATTTAGATCTATCTTAGTAAAACATTAATCAAGCACCGTATTAAAGACTGCTGCTAAAACGGGTCAATTCAATAAAAAATGTCACCGTTTGGATATAGAATGGCTTTCTGAACAGGAAGCATTGTGTCAAAATGTTTCACCTCCAGCAGGGTCGTTATTAAGTGGTGTAACGCAGGGTTCTGTTACAGGACCATTACTTTTTCTAATCCATATGGAAATAGGCTAGAACCAGTTAAACATGACACAGTGCTTAAGTGATTTATGTGAAGCAACACAGAGAGTAAAGTAAATACTAGCTGATCAAGAGGAAACTGACTGAGGAAGTAGGATTGTATACAGATGTTTACATAGGTAGTGTCTTGTCTTCAAAAGGCAAAGGAAATGCTTTTATTGGGCTTAAATGAAGGCCCGGCACCCAGGGGCTTTGCAGTGCCAGAATAAGACCTCACCTACAAACTGCGTGTGATAATGGGTGCGTCACCTCAAGGGAGACCCCACGGCGTTAGGGGTCACCAGAGAGGGCAGCTCCATGCAAGGAGAAGTTTGAAACTAAGGCAGTTAAGGAACTGATGGAAGGACACAAAGTCCTGGCGTAGACAGAGGAGGCTGGACCTTAAAGTTTAGCCTGCAGCCAACAACAGCTATAAGAAATTAACAGGAAATTGTTTGGGGGGGGGGGGGGGGGGGGGCTGCGGGCGGTCGCAATTAGCATCTGCCTGAGTGCCGCAGCTTATCTGCGGCGCTATCTGAAGTAGCGTGA
>JAODKE010000051.1:17872212-17905439 GCA_026779605.1 Mormyrus hasselquistii
GTGTCGTCTGTGTACGCACTGATCCCTCACGTCTCGTCTGTGTACGCACTGATCCCTCACGTCTCGTCTGTGTACGCACTGATCCCTCAAGTCTCGTCTGTGTACGCACTGATCCCTCAAGTCTCGTCTGTGTACGCACTGATCCCTCACGTCTCGTCTGTGTACGCACTGATCCCTCACGTCTCGTCTGTGACGCTACAGACACACATTCCTGTCAATTCACTTTTGCCGCTCATGGATTTGGAACCTTCTGGTTCCAAAAACAAATAATTAGACCACCTCTAAGTATGGTGCTAGGATCAGGCTTAAACAATAACCTGTATCACAGCAGTACCTCCATTAGTAAGAAGGTTAAGATAAAAGCCTTTGTAGCAAAAACAAAAGCAGATGGGATGGGAATGAAGGTTAATTAAAGTTTGTTGACAAAGATCCTGCTTATATAGTTTGTACGTAATAAAACAAGGGAGGGGGCTATGCATCAGGATATGGATATATTTCATTCATTCATTCATTCATTCATTTTCCAACCCGCTTAATCCTATTGGGTCGCGTGGGGTCTGGAGCCTATCCCAGAAGCAATGGGCACGAGGCAGGGATCAACCCTGGACAGGGGGCCAGCCCATTGCAGGGATATAATTAAATTAAATTAATTAAACAAGCATTACAAGAATTGTCAGTAGAGGTGATGGGCTATTTAACAACTCAATGGAAAAACACCACGCATCAGCTACAATACCTCGGTGATCGGTCGGAATCTGTTAATGACAAATGTTTATAGAATGGCTGCCACTACTGGGAACAACTTTTTGAAAACTAGCTACGTTGGTATGAAAATACGCTTTATTGTCTATAATGATAAATCAGTAAAATACTGGGGATCAATAACACAATGTTATTGATAATCAACAATATCAGACAAGTAACCTGGTGCTGACATCAGTGACTAATGTTGCTTTTCCATCGTTATACAAATAGTGAACTGTACTCGACTAAGAACTGTCTCTCTTATACAGTCAGTCCTGCTACAACACAACAAATGTGATCCTGAAAAACTTCACGTTCATTAAAGTCACATCCTAAAATACATACAAAACCAATGGGGAAAATAAGGTGAATTCAACTGCATGACACCAAACAAAAGTAATTAAACAAAACAGTAATACCAGTGTCCAATGTAATTATATGCATTTCAAATAAGAATTACACAGTAATGAATTATATCATTAACATCTCCTACGGGTCTTATAAGTCTCCAGAGAATTGCCCAGTAACTTCAACCGAATGTGCTTAACTTGCTAACTCGTCAACTGCTGAGAGTTGGGCAATAGTGAGCCATATCCATCATGCTGTCGGGCATGCGCACAGCACAAATACAACGGATTACGGTATGCAGGGGGGTACTGAAGGGAACATGGCTACAGAAAAAGTCTACGAAAAGCAAATGTAAGTCAATTTAAAAAGGCTGCACTTTGGGGGGTACCGATGCACACGGCTCACGATTCGATACACTTCACGAAAGTTCTAACAAACGTAATCTCAATCACAAGTCTTAGTCCCGCCTCCTCTACAATCTGATTGGTTATCTTTCTGAACCAATCATTAGTTGTACCATATAGCTAAACGCAAACGATCTCAATAATAACTAATGAAAAGACTTTTTTTTCTAGATTTTTAATCGTATTTTATTGTTGAGAACTGTGCTGCTAAATGTGAACTGGAAGCATTACAGGGTCACTTGAAATGTATGGGATACTTTGAAACATATGGGGTACCTTGAAACTGGATCATCACGATTGCATCATTGGCCTAACAGCTGAGCGATAGGTCACCGGCAAAAGGAATTCGTGGGGAGGAAGAGATCTGGCAGGACAGCTGTCATCGACAATTAAAGCACAAACACTTGGTAAAAGTCAGTTTGCAAAGTAGTGCAACACGGCTTGAACACTGTGATGTGCACCAAACCATAACTGAATTGCAAAATTTTGTGCCATTAAATTTCATCACAAAATACATTCCTCTGTATTTTAATATGATGATTTGCCATATATTTTCTAATTTTTCACAAATTGCATATCACTTGGGCAGCCATTTCTGCATGCAAGTAGTATTTTTCATTAAGACCACAGGGCATTGTAGTTAATGTAGTGCTTTTTCTTTCTCTGGCTGAATATCGCGCCAATATGAATGTGATTCCGTGTCATGTTGGATTTGGGTACTAATATATTAATTGTTTTAAAATTACATGTGATATGTAGCAGGAATGACCATTTAAATGTTAAAATCCAATAAAAAAAAAACACGCACACAACAAAACTTCTATCATCAGGGGAAAAGAACCAGCATTGATACTTCGGTGTCAACACCAAATTGATACCAAATGAATCCTGCAAAACATTCTTATTTAAATATTACTTTGCTCTGAAATAAGCCTATTTATGAACTAAACAGACAGGAATACCTAATAAATATTGCGGAAATACATATAGATCAGTTGAATTCCACTGAATGCATACAAAACTTAATCAATGACTCGTTACATTTGGTTTATATTGGTGTTTGTTCTGCGCATGTTTTCGTCACAGGGGAGAAATCAAATCAAATCACTTTTATTGTCAAATCACAACACTGGTACAATGGTACAGTACATGTGTGCGAGCTTCACAAGCAGTAGTGGTGTACAAATATAAGAAATAGGGAAATATATACAGACATGTAGAAGGATATGTATGAAGTTGCATGCAGACTGAACCTGACTTTAAACAGAAACACTAAACTTAATAACCATGAAGTTACATTACTTTGTGTTATATCCGTTATCAAGTACACCTGATGATCTTTAAACTCCTTATATAAACCAGTGAGACTGAGAGACACACATCTGCGGCTGTGGCTGTAGGTTCACCCTTTTTAACGGGTTAAAAACCAAAATAACACCATATCTAACTTTTAGCACCCTGCTTATCAACTAGATTTCAGTAGTGGGTAATGCTGGTTTCCATCTTGCATCCCTGCAGCTGTGCCACAAGAGAGACAAGAGAGTGAGACTGTGCCTGCCCAAAGTGCAGATTTGACAGAAATGTCCTCTACACAACGTAGCTCTTAAAGTCTTTGATGCGTGCAATAAAAATGTATAGCAACTTCTCATTTAAACACGGAAATTAGCAATATGATAAAATCATATGGTTAAAATTTTTTGGTATCGTAATACGATACTAATACCAATATATCGAATAACATTAAAAAAGACATGCACGCATGCGCGCACACACACACACACACACACACACACACACACACACACAGTTCAGAACCGCTGAGGCTGTCAAAGCGCCTTGAGGCTGCAGTTCCCGGACAGTTCCGGAAGTACCGACCATCACAACACAAAAATGACCCACAGGAATGCATCACTGATGGGGGGGGGGGGGGGGGGGTGGGTTGGGCGGTCAATTTAAAAGAAATCCTTTCTTTACACAAATGGATTTTTATCTTGGAACAAGCTTCTTGATGTTGTTTGGTATTCAAATACATTCCAGTTAGCATTAGAAAAAAACTACACCAACGTCATCATCTTTACAAAACAGCAAAATGTACTGAATCACTATTTAATTTATTAACATAAGAACATTTTATTAACTTCATTTATCATGTGCCTGAAAATGTAAGTGGCATTTGATGCCAAATGCAGTTAAACATAACTTTATAATCAACACTACAAATTGCATAAATTCTAAGTTCCACTCCCTCAGTTATGATGAATAATCGCATATGCAGGAGTGGGTGGGGCTCTCAGGAGTGGGTGGGGCTCTCAGGAGTGGGTGGGGCTCTCAGGAACTATTGGTACAACTGCTGAAATAACATTAGGCCTAAAACAATCAAGCTGAAAATAAAATTAAAAAGTGTTTTTAATACTGAGCAAATAAAAGAATGTTCAGAAGTACAGCAGTAACAGTTACAAAAAAAAAAACATATCACTAAATTAAGCCGAAATTGATAAACCCTATATTTACTGTTTATCCAGAGAGTAACTGATACCAAACACTGAGTAATTGTTTTCTCAAATGATGCACACTGATGTTCAATGTATACCTGTAATATAACTGTCATATCTGGACAATTTGTTTTCTGTGAGGGCAAGAGAAAGTCAATGTGCATGTATGTGCAGCACAAAGGACCTGATAAATAATACCTGATAAACTAGCAGCCGCAAGACAGAGCAGGATGCAGTTCAGCGTCCTGAAGAAACCAAACTTCTTCACTGCTATTCACCGGGACAGATTCAATAGCCAATAATCTTTAACCTTGAGGCATAACAAATACATTCAGAGTGACGATCTTTATGACCTTCATAGCTAGCTATGTAGCTGATGGTGCTTATACTTATTTTTGAGATTTGCACATTTGGAAATTCACCAGAGAAGCTCCAGTTGAGCAAGTCGCATCTGGCTTAAGTACCTTTAACAAACAATGGACGAAAAGGCCTGGTTATTTGCAGATGGTTTTAAGGTTTTATTCAGTGTTCATGAATGCAAAAATATTGACATTCATGGAAATTAGTGATAACAATCCATAATGTAACCGTTGACCTTTTTATTCTAAAGCTACACACTGATTGTATCTGAGAGCAGCTAATCTACTGCTCGGTGCCTCCAGATTTCTGCTCATTACTGCCTTTAATCTTTGTAAGATTTCAATATAAATGCTAAGTGTACGACTTACAGTGTATGTGACTAAATATCTAAAGTGACCAACATGCAGCATGTTAGCAAATAAGACTCTATGTCTCTGCAAGCTATTATTAATTAAGTGCATGTAACAAAGTAAATGTAGCTCATTACAGACACGTGGTTGCTGCCTGTGAGCCCCTGTGCAGTGACCTTGGCGCTCTGCTGCCTGTTCCACAGATGGCTGTGAGGTGGGCCCTTGGAGCGAATGGGGCGCCTGTACCCGGAGGAACAGAACCTGTGGATTTAAATGGGGCCTGGAGACCCGAACCCGGCCCATTGTCAAAAAGCCCCCCAGGGACTCGATTCCCTGCCCCACCATTGCCGAGTCCCGGAGGTGCAGAATGCTCAAACGACACTGCAGGAAAGGTAGGTGTGATGCGGGATAAACCTCGAGACCTGCAACGTAGAAGCTTAATTTGGATACCATGCTCTCTAGCAAGCCTGCTTCATTATTTAAACATTACCTAAGTTGAAAGGCACTTTTATTGTGTTTTGAATTTGTCAGATCCATCAGAATATAAAAGGAAATCTCAGTCTATTTAGTTTTGTACGTTGGAATTTATCTAATAAAGTTTAATTTAGGTTTAATAATGATACGCTTTTAATTAATGCGCTTCTTTGTTTGACATGTATGGCCGTATGTGTTTATTTGTACGTGCAGATTGAGTGTAGCGCTCCTCTTCTCTGAGTAGTCGTGCCTTTCAACAAGCCGCTTTTCATTTCTTCATGCTTCCAGTTATTTTTTTTGCACGTGCATAAGGAATTTCACTAGCGCCCTGTTATGATTATGGTCTTACCGTATGTGCGCAGCGCTGATTTCAGTACAGTGCGCGGAAGAGCTGGGTTATATCCCTGGTGACACATCACATAACAGTATTAATGCCCCAAAACATTTAAGACCTTCTTAATCTCTGGAAATATGGCTCCGTCTAGGAGTTTGACAAGTGAAAGTATTTTAAAATACTGTACTAAAACTCACTATTCAGCTCCCACTGTTTAGCTTAACCCTTAACACCTTTAACTTCAGCTTATACTAGGGGCACATTATCAAAACCAGCATTAAATTGTGTGATTTCTGTATTTTTGGATGTAAATAACCAGTTACAACAGGAGGAAACACATGGCTAATATGCTTAGCCAGTTTTGGTATGTTTTAACCCAAACGTTTAGTCCTGCTCCGCTCCTCGTGGTGGTTCCTGTTTGCGGATTTGTGGTGGCACACAATTATCCCTATGTAACAGTGCAGACAGGTCTGCGTTCTCTCTCGAGTAGCCCTTCGGTGAACAGGCACAACATTTTCCACTGGGAGCAGGGATTCAATAAGAACCCAGACATATCACCCCTGGTCTACATTACGGCTCTCTCCGATTATGCGGTGTGTCACGGATTCTCTGCACTCATGTTTGAATGGTTAAAAGGTTTCTGGTTTTAGCAAAGTTCAGCTCCCAACCGATCGATGCTCAGCATGCCAACGCTGATCCGACCCCGTTTGCAAAACTATAGTCTATAAATTTATTCTTGTCAGACGCACCTTTCGGACGTCACCGGCCTTCCGGGACGTTTACGCGCTTGTCCGTCTTGGCAGACGCCTTGGTGAAAATGCGCAAAGCGATGAACGGTGATGGTCCAGCACGGAATCCGTAGGTGTGGTGATCTCATTTATGGAGTGATAATGACATCATAGTTGACAACCGATTAAGAACGTGAAGGGAAGTCAAAGAAGCACATCGGAAACATACAGCTGTCAAGCGGTCAGACAGGCATGAGAACGGCAAGGCTGAACTTCCAGTGAATGACCAGTTAAAAGTAGCATAGAAGCAGGAGCAACACAACATCTGCCAAAGAAACCAAGACCCAATGAGCAGGAACCTAGATATCTGCTTGTGTAGCCTAAACAAATTGTACCAGCTGAAGGACTCCTGAGGCAGCAGTCATCTGTAACTGATGGGTCTTTGCCCGGGTGAGAACTGGATGCCTTGGCAGGCGGACATCCACCCCTGACGCTCCAGGTGTCTGCGAAAACGAGCTCATGCTTACCGGGTCCCGACGGGGACGTTTAGCTCACTGGAAAAGCCCATCAGAAGCAGCTTTCAGATTGTACCCCAGGGTAGCCGTCTAATTAGACCTGCCTTTTGAAGGCCGTGTTAGCTGAAGCTGCCATATTTACATAATTTGTGAGGCTGAATTCCTTTCATTCATTACAAGAAATTCAATCTAATATTTAATGTAAATTGTGAAGGAAGGAGGATATGGGCAAAGCCACATCGTGCCTATATTATTAAAATGAGTTATGTTTTATTTATGTTTTTTAACATTTCTAGGAGAGACATATATACAGCAGGTTCTTTTTCCAAACACAGCTGCTCAGTTTCCATGATTCCAGATCATGTTTAATTGCAGTCATATTTTAGGGCCTTATCTGTCAGTGATTTTAACTGCAAATGCATTCCAGAGTCACACTCTCTGTGTTGGTCATACAGTAAAACGGGATGTGTTTTTTTTTTTATGGTCTACGACACCTCGGTGCTTTAGGGGTGTCGAGGGAAAGGAGGGGCTGAAATATCGCATTAGCTCTGCAGCAGGTAAAAAAATGATCCCATTCAACCCTGAGGACAGGAAGAATGCATTACCTCCATGGGGCCGGACCATTCATTTGACGTTTATTGTTTTATTGATCAGCTGTCTTTTTCAAAACTGTTTGAATTTGCCATAGAGTATTTCTGTATATGATGGTGCCCTTTCTTGAGTCTCCAAGGACTTGAAATCGTTCTGCCTGCTTTTGAAATATGCAGCATCGTCTATAGGCGATACGGTCATCATTGGGAGCTCCTGTGGAACAGACCATCGCTGTTTCCCGTGGGGGGTTAGAGAACCGCTCCAGACATCTCGGGTCTAGTCACATTGCCTTTCTGCTCGTTGACCGTCCGACTGAGGTCATGGCTCTTCTGCCACCATGAAAATAGTGCATGAAATACTACTTACTTTGGTAGATTTTAGGTGCAGGATCTAACTGCGTAGCACAGTGAAACACACAGGGCTTCCAAGGGCTGCGTGAAAGGGCCGAATTTGCATTCTGCTGGAAAAAGTGTTTTAAAATCAAATTACTTGTCTATATCAAGAGGTATTTTAGTGTCTTCTGGTCACTGCTCTTCCCTAAACCACAGTGCTTCACTGATGCTCGTAACAACTTGTAATTGTTTATTGAAGGAATAATTCAAACCACGCCACTGTCTTGTAATTGTTCCGGTGTTCCGCGTTACCCTCTGTCGTCAACATCTTCCAGGATGTTGGGGGCGTCCGTGCCAAGCTTGTGGTGAGCGGATTCCCCCCGCGAGTCGGAGCGTACCATTATACACTCCGCCATGTGACGTTTCGGCATCTGGAGTCAGAGCGGTTCGAAGGCTGCTGCACATCCCTGTCGGGCTGAGTGACAGCAGGCCGGGACATATCGCCCGGAGAGCTTCGGGACAGAAACAGCATGTGGGGTTCAGCAAAACGGGGAGTATAACAGCCCTCAGTGGAAGCTTCCTCTGACATCTGGTGGAGATAAAAGCGGACACGCTCTAAGCAGCAAAAACAACACAAGAAAAGCTACTAAAACAAGAAGGCAGCGATTGGCTAGATGTCCTCACTGGCTCTTATTAAATCTGTCAAGTGCTCAGACACATTCCCTGCTGGCTGTGGCACGTTTCGCAGTCATGGCTTGTGACCATCACTGCAGCTCCCTGGGTCTCCAGGGCCTGTATTTTGTAAACAGGACCCCAATCCCTCTGTTTTTTTCCTGCTACAGAATAAATGTTTTTAGTTTCTCAGGCCTGCATCTGCTCTGAACTCCCATTTTTTTTATTTTTTTTTTGCGAAGTCTACCACCCGCCATACATGAAAGACAAGTATTCCCTGGGCTGTGTGGCTGCAGCAGCACCTGCACACTGTGTAAGGCATTCAATGCAACAGTATTCACTGTGGCCTGTTATCTGCTTGCCTGCATTTGCCTGCGGCCTGTGCCAGACTCATTGAGACCCTGAGGTTTGGGTGATGGATGTATGGGTATAAAAATTATTCATCGTTGAGAATAACATACTACTATATTTTCTGCCCTTGATTTTTGTTAGAAGAACACAAAGCAGGAAATATGATGACGTTTTCTCCAGCACTGAGGAAGATAACAGGCCAGTGTTTCTTAACCCGGTCCTCCGAAACCCACAGACGGTCCACGTTTTTACTCCTCCCCACCTCCCTGAGCAAAAACCTGGACAGTCTATGGGTCTCCAAGGACCACATTGGGAAACAGTGATCCAGACACATCCAAACAGTACATCTGTGGGTCACGGTCCAGTAACGTGCCAACGCAGGTTCCAAAAAAGAGAAGAGAAAGGAAAGAGCATGACACCTCCCGGCGCTCTCCAGATAGCGCTGGCTACGACAAGAGGTCTGGTGGAGAGGCAGCTTGGAGAAGCATGATGCTGGTGTTTGGCGCAGTGCCACAGTGCTAATACCCGACCGACTGTGAGAACAAGCCTGAGGATTTAGTGCAGACGAGAAAATCACAGACTCAACCCTAGACGAGTAATGGCAGAGTCAGCGATGGCTCTTAAGTCTTAACCGAATTTGGTTGTTGGTTGTTTTGTTGTTGTAGAGCTTTTTTTTTTTTAAGAGTTAGAAAATGAGCCATTCAATTTTGGGCTGTCGGCAACACTCTCTTAAATCTCGCCTCCCTCCTTGCTTGAGAAGCATTCTTGGGAGCAGGATCTAGATGCTGCGGAATCCCAAGCTGACACGGAAGATGAATGGCGCTCGGACACGGCCATTAGGGTCCACCGCGAGGCCTGCAGGCTGCGGGATCTGGGGGTATTGTACCCTTCAGAAGAAGCCACTTCGCCTGGTACCCTTGGCTTGGCATGCTTGTGGCAGCATTTGGGCTGTGAAAACATGCGTAACATCTCTATAAGCATTTCTTGGAAAGTCTTGCTCTTATGAAAAGTTTCACTGAAAGCAAATTGACTTGAGGGACTGGACCAGCCCCCCACCCGAGTAGAGCTTTTATTTTTCTCTATAAAATGTCTACATGAAATGATATGCTTTAATTGTTTCAGCAGAGATCTGCACTGAGTATCATTACAAAGGAACATGCATGATAAGTTTGCAGGGTGGTGATGTTTCCACCAGTTATCCTGCACAGCTACACGAGGGCTGTGGACTTCGATACTCAGAACGCTGTGTCCCAGCTGATGGCCGCGTCTTGGGTGGGGCGAAGGGGACGTAAGATGAACATAGGGAGTATTTTCTGTGTTTGCTTTCAACACTTATTACATCTTCTGCATGATCATCTTCTCTTCTGGGCAATGTCTGTATTTAAATTTGCATTTTTTTTTTGGTTCTGCTGCATTTTGGGAACAGAATACAATTAAGTTCTACTTTCCACTCTGGCCACATGCTGTATAAATGGTTTTTAATTCTAATAATAAAATGATCCATTGAAGATGAAGAATTGGCTTGTACTTCACTGTTAATTCAACAAATAGGACCCTGGCATGTTTGTATTGACAGACCATAATTTTATTCGGTTTTGCTTCAAAAATGTTTGTTTATATGGTGGAGATATGGAGTAAGGAATTACACACCATTAGTTATTTTTCTTACCACTAGTTTTCCTAGCAGATAGCTCTCATAATCAGCCTCGTACTAACAGAGCTGGATGTGACGTGAGCATTTTATAGGCTGACAGCAGAGCAGAATGAAGACAAGCTGCTTTTAAGATGGCAGGACATGTATGGCCTCTTTTACAGGCCCAAGCCACAAATAACATCTGCCTGGCTGCTGCAGTATTCGATTTTTAGGATCTAAAGACACTTTAGATCAGGGGTCACCAACATGTTTATTATACATGAAGTTTAGATAAGTTTAGGAGGGCGTTTCAAACTGGTAGCCCTTCATATGGCTCAGTACCCGTGAAGTAGCTCTCAGTTTCAAAAAGGCCGGTGACCCCTAGATCCTAAAAATCGATCTGTTAATTGCCCCCCCTTGTTAATTCCTAGGCATACTGGGGGTCTTCATCTGCACATAACAAGGTGACATGAAAGAAATGTGAGTACGGGAAAAGACAAATTAACGTGACCAGGTTTTAAAATTATTAGTCTTTTACATTTCGAAAGAAAACATCACGTGTAGCCAGTTCAGTTCTTAGAAATGATCGAACCTTGTCATGAGTTTTGCTGCCGTCTTTGGCAGAAAGTCCCTGGATGGCAGCCAGCTATCATGGTCGAAAGAGTAGAAGACTTGCAGCTAGTGATGCTGTCTGCAGCTCTCTGATATAATGGTGTCATTTAAGGGCAGAGATTTGAGGGGACCTTTGAAATTGCCCCCTTCAAACCTTCTTTTGGTTTAAGTATCTAAACAAAACGTTGACAGCAGAGGTGGCAAGTTCAAGTCTAGAAAGTGAAAATCCAGACCAGGCTTTTGTTTCAACTAGCCACTTGAGTATAAAGAGTCACAATCACAGAGTATTCTGCTGGTTGGTTGAACCAAAAGCTTGGTCTGGACTTGTTACTTTCTGGACCTGAACTTTCCACTTCGATTTGCCCCTCTGGAATTTTGAGAGGGTCCCAGACTAATGTGGAACTTCACTTACTAGTTAATACTCATCAGTGTTTCCATGACTACATTAATAAACATGATAAGCTGCAGATAGGACGTGCAGTGCTGTGTCCCAAAGTCTTTCCACTTCATCTTCTGTGAAGCATCACCACAACCTCAGATTATTGAGCACGACAAGTCAGTGATGGTTTTGATGGTCACTAGGCAAATATATGATATTTACCATAAATCTTCCCCCAGTGGACTTAGTTTATTAGTTATCTGCTGAATTATCCACTGAGTGATATTTGAAAATTAACAAAATATTTCAACAATTAACAAAGCAACCTTGTCTTTATATAGTTAATTTTGTTTTATCTGGGTACTTGTGGTTGTTAAATAATGATATTTCTCAAATGAGCATTAACTAGTTATGTGAAACAGTTAAGAAAAGCCATATGTTTACTAAGAATACGGTACTTTAGTAAGTGGCAAGCAAGATTACTCTATACTGTTTAGTGTTGAAACTCATGTTTTATATATTTTAAATCTGGAACATTAATTAACTCTTGATTTCAGTCCAGATATATAAGTTTTCAAATGAGGTTAAATTAGATGAGTTCACATATCTCGCTACAATATTACATTTCTACAAAAAGATATTTTAGGCGTTGCTTTCCTTGCCATGTTCGGGGGGGGGGGGGTGGCTGACTTAATGGAGCTCTGCTAGAACGAAGGCCTATTTTTAGAGCATTTCCTAATGAAATGACAGTACAGGACGCCCATTTTTCTCTAATTCATTAATTTCTAAACACTGCATACATCTACAGGATACAGAACACATCTACTGTCAGCTTAAAAAAACAACTTTGGTTTATTTTTGGTTTATATATATATTTTTTTGTTGGGGTTCAGTTCAGTGGGGTCGATGCTTTTCTCAACCCTGTGTATTTGTAGAATGGAAACAGTGATTCTTATGGAAAATGAATGGATATTCGTAGGTTGTCGCTTGTACCGATTTTGCCGGGATCTGTTCTTGCAGGAGTCTGTCTTACATTGTTTTTTTTAAGCTGTCAGACAATTAGGCTTCAAAGCCAGAAACAAATCCTGCTTAATATCTGAGAACCTGTGCATGAGAAAATAATGACCCGCTAATCCCAATATTAGCGCTTTAAAGCATAATGAGCACAGTGTCGTTTTAAATCCCTTTCCATAAGCCTCCTTCTGTCGGGAAGGGCGGGGAAAAAGGCTGGGAGAACCTGCAGGGAGACTGAGACTCTCCGTGTTCAGACTGTGTTAATGAAGTGTTTTACGCTGTGTCAGGGTAACATGTGACATACATGAAGAAATCACTCATCTTGAGCTCCAAGGCTTTTAGCAGCATAGTCTTAGCATAATTTGGCACAACCTTTGCTCTTTTTTAATCATGTTAATATAATTAGTGCCAGTATCCCAGTAACATGCTGCACTCCCAGTCAGAGTGACAGGCCCAGCTACAGTTGCTGTGAAATAAGTATGGTATTAATTTGTAAGGCCCCCAATGAAGACTAACCCAGTCTCTGGAAATCAGATCCTGCTACAGTAGCACCAGCAGTCTTCAGCTTTGTTCAGGAAAATGCTCCTCGATCCGTAGGCCCAACTGAGATATATGCACGCACACAGGTTTGTAATTATAAAATAATCAAATGAGAGCACCAAATGATGTAATTTTTCTATATCTAAAAACAAAGTTAATATCAATTGCTCTACACAAAAAAACAAATACTGTACTTCCTTGTAACATAGCTTTGTTTAATTTAATATTTGTTTAATGGATTAATTTAAATTTGTGATTAGCAGATTATTTTCAACAAAATGCAAGTACAAGCTGAATTTCAGCGCTTTCAAAAAGGCTTTGAAAGGCATTTACCACATATATGCACATATAACCTCAGGAACTCAGCTGGAGGATCGGCACACTGTTTAATTCCAACCGTGTGATCGAATCTAAAACTATTTGGCAAATGGCTCTAAAAACAAAATCCTGACACCCACTGAAAGTGCACTTCATAAGATGAAAGGTTTTAAGGTATTAGCCATCAATGAAATAAAACAAATACTGCACATTATATTTTTTATGTGTGCCTTTGTCTGGCAATTTTTAAAGACAAATAAACCTTTTAAAATGAGCTTTGGGGCACTAACTGAATGTTTTCATTTTAGCTTTGAATTCTGGGATTCTAATCTAACCTCTTGCGTTGTTTAGAACCATGAAGGAATTCTTGTATTATAGGTCTATACTAATAATCTTTGCTCATTTGAGTAACAAAGTGCTGCACGCAATCAAATCAAAATAAATAAAATAAATAAATAAAATCCCAGCCCTGTATATATAAAAATATACTTTAAAAGATCTACTTTTATCAATGAATAATTTTAATCATTCATACATCTAAGGGACATCAGCCTAAAGTAACATTCCGTCAGACAAATCCTCACCACAGGGACAGGCTACAGAGCCCTAAAATATCCATCCCACTCCTCTGAAAAACGGAATCAGACCAATCAGGCTTATCTGTGTTTCATTAGGCGAATGTAAGCACTCGGCTGGTGATCAATCGCCAAAGCAATATAGAAGATGCCAAAGTCCAGCCCCCTTCCGGCACGCTACCTCTGACAGCCTCACGCTAATTTATTCATCGCTTTCTGCTTTAATATTTTCCCGACGTTTCTTTCCTGAACCACAAACCACAGACATGGGATTGCTGTCTTTGACCTGAGTGCCCAGCCTGATTGAGTTGCTCTCCAGGACCTCCTGCACATATGACTTTCCAACAAGATAGTATGTTTGTAGTTATGATTCGTAGATGTAATACTTTCTCTATTTACAGAACGCTGCCTTTTCTTGCACGCTACAGCTGTCGGCTGATGGATTTTAAGGCCATCAGTCAAATGGCTAATCTTGTAGAGTACTGCTTGTGATTACATTTATTCTGTAGCGTCAAGAGTTGAAATTGATACAGCAATATATCGTAGAGCCCTGAACCAAGTGGAGGAACACAAAACTGACTCATATTGTCCATCATCGGCAACGAACAGCAGAACCCACGTGGTACGTGACTTGCTTTCTAAGCGGCCTTACTGGAAGAGAGTTACCACTCCCTAGAATGTAAACACCAGACACTCAATACTGGTATCCATCATGGAATAACTGGGAGTACATTGATTAGCACACTGCCCGCTCTTCTTAAAGCACCTCATGCCAGTCATCCTCAAGTTTGCTGGAATGATGGGAAGGTCACTGGATGAGATCCGAGGGTCGGCAGAGTGGCTTCACCATGGACCCTTGAACAAGGCCCTAAAACCCCAGTTGTTTCAAAGTCTGACGCTGCTTTCTCAAAAAAATGTATGTCGCTTTGGATAAAAGTGTGCGCTAAATAAATAAAATGTAAACATTGCATTCGTTTGCAAAAAGCATAAATGTCTCGTTGTAAGTCCAAATCCACTCCCAGCCCTACATGTATGTTCAGTCTGTCTGCATCTTCCAAAGCCTCTTTGCTCACATGACATTTTTGACTTTGAATTGATCTTAGCATGGGTTGTGTGTGCCCTACGTGATGGACTGATATCTCTGTGGTAAGGCTGGATTCTGATCTCTGTGACCATATATTAATAAGCAGTGGTAGCAAAAAAGAGGTAGACAGCGGAATAAAAAAAACTGAAGACTTTTTTTCCAGTGTGAAGGACACACTGGAATGCGGCGCTTACTCAAAACACTAGGGCACCTGTTTTGTATAATAAATTATTTATAGATAGCAGTAAGTCCTGCTTTTGCTTTGAACTTGCCAATGACCCTACTATGTTCCTGCTCATGTAACATAGACTTATCTAATGATTTGTTGTTCGAATGAGAAAATACTTGGTGATAATCTGCGTGCCTGCGCAATGATTAGTGGACGGAGAAGGTCACAGTGCTCGGCAGTGAGCACGAGCGGGAGTGTCGTCTTTGCGGAGACGCTCCGTTAAGCTGGTTACGTTTTAGCAGCGGCGATGATCAAGAGTTGGTGAGGAATGCCATCTAGCTGTAAAATTCCAAAGAAAGCTGAGAATGGTTACTCCGCCAGGGCATGTGTAATACCCTGGAAGTTGGAATCTCCCCTCACACAAAACGTTAGAAGTGGGGGGGGGGGGGGCACTGTCCACATCCAGAGAGTCGAGTGACTGTCATCCTGATCCATCCCACCTTCTCATTCCCTGTATTACTGGGACCTGCTGTCTGACTCTGACCCCAGGCTGGGGCTCTGAGGTCTTCGCAACGTCTTTTTTGTTTTTACTTCCCCAGCCAAACAGACATTTTACACTCATTTATGTAGGAGGCTTTTGGACGTCCCGTTCCCTCCCTGCCCAGTCTGCCCTGAAAGGGGAATCCCCACATAAATTATGGTCTGACCTCCCTTGGTCACATGGTCCTGTTCAATGAGCCGCCCAGCTTCCCTACTATAATGTTTAAAAACATACCACATGCTATTTGGAAAAATTATATAATAACTTGTTATTACTGTACTTTAACTGTAAAGACATGGCTTCTCTAAAAATGAAAAAAGGATCCAGTGTTAGATTAATGTAACAGGCAGTTGAACACCAGCATTTGTGGCATACCAAATACACACACAACAGAACTGTAACACTGAGGGAAGCATTTTGAAGTACTTACATAAAACATCAGATCGGATTGAATATATGAATGAGGCATCGACACTCCAAACGCAGTCTATGCTTCTATACCATGTTTTCTTTATTTTAACGACATTTCCTTACGATGTGTATTTCTGCAGTACTCACCCATTTATTCCGGAATAAGCAGTGGCAGTAGCCATCTCTGAGCCATTGTGTAGCTGTAGGCATATCTAACAAACGGACCTTCATTCTCAGTCTGTGCTCATGTCGGACACGCGGAATGGCAGTGCTGGCTTGATGATTAGGGAAGCGCACTTGTAATCGAAAGATTGCAGGTTTAAATCCCCCCACCAGCAAGTCACCACTGAGGTACCCTGAGCAAGGTACCGTCCCCAAGCACTGCTCCCCGGCCGCTGAATTAGCTGCCCCCTGCTATGTCACGAAAGTCACGTATGGGTGAAATGCAGAGGACACATTTCGTTGTTGCGCACTGCGTGCTGTGCTGTGGTGTGTTGACAATGACCACTGATCACCAAATTCTAAATTCTATCATCCAGGAGGCTCCCATTTGATTGATCTTATTTGCCAGCTATTATGGTATCTGTGTTTTTCTGAGGCAACACTGGGGTCTACATTGGGCTGAGTTCTGACTGAGGTACTGCATCTAAAATTAACAAATGACTCCACAACTCATCAATGTAGTGAACAAAGGAAGAAGAGAAAGTAAGAAGGAAAAATATTCTGTAAAAAATCAGCAGCATGTTAATAAATTTTGGGGTTCTTGGCCCCTTAAAAAACTTGGCACAAACAGGTGGGGAAGCACACCTGCGGTGCCCAGCATCTCATAAATCACACTAAACAACATCATCAGAAATATGTGCAGTTTTATTTGCGTGGCACTATAAAATACGTTCAGCTGGGTTTTCCCCCTTATAGCTGTGAAATGTTGCTTTACACCATCCAGATAATACGCGAGCGATGTAATTGGACGTGACGCTTCTGGCGTATGGAGAGATCTGACCGCGGTTTACACAGCTTTTCCTAATTTTCATGTGTGAAATGACACAGAAGAGTGCGATGGCAGCGTCGAGCTGACCCCGAGATTGAAATGTGCCCTCAAAACACTCTTTTTGCACAGTATTCTAGCAGATGATAATGTCAGCAACACCTCGCCAGCTGCAAGGCCTCCAGCACCGTTATGATTTTACCATACAGAGAAGCTCCATTGTCCATTCTCTTCTCTCACTGTATTTAATATCTTTCAGGAGACACAGAACACAGGGAGGCCTGTCAGTCACTCTTTCCCTCGCTGTCTTTCCGCCTCTCTCCCACTTTCATCCATTTTGAAACTGGAGTTGCTCCCCACCTATATCCCCATCAATCCTGCACCATCTGGACTTCATTAACCTCGCGCCCAAGACTTGGAAAGGGGGCAGCTCCATGTGTTCTGCGTCTTCTACGGGAAGTTTCCCAAGGAACGGGGGATGAAACGTGCACGCGTGTGCGTGTTTTTCTGCACGCGTGTATGCCGCGGGAATTCGAGAGGCATTAATTAGCGCTGGCAGGCCCCGTCTAAGCCGAGCCGATGGAGGTGGAATTGAAATTTCTGAACGATGTGGCCTGGAGTGCTTGGAAATATGAGATAAATGAATTGCTCGTTCCGCACGAGGCAGCGAGACTTAGCTATTCTTTAAAAGCTTATCAAAATCGTTGTGCTGTACACGGCCTGAGAGACAATGAATGGTTCTTCGTCGTCCCACACGTTGGCCTGTTCGCTTTTGTTACAGATATATTTGTTCTGGTACAGTGATACAGAGTCAGGGGGTTTCCCCCAGTGCATGTGTGGCTTTCTTCTGGATACTCCAGTTACCTTCTTTGGTCCAAAAACATGCGGTTAGGTAAAGTGGGGTCTCTAAATTGTCCAGAGTCTGCGAGCGCGTACCCCAGCCATGGACTGGCATCCCGTCCATGGAGTCCACTGCCTTGTGTACTGTGGTTCCTGGGACAGTCTCCAGGCTGACCGCGACCCTGGGGTGGATTAGTGGTTAAAGAAGATGGACAGACATAACTGTTTATTATGTAAGATATTACTTTCAGCTTGTATAGAATACGAGACGCAGAACTGTAGAGTAGCAGGTAATGGCGAGTGGAACAATTCACTGTTCGCTTTAACCAAACAGACTTATATCTCTGTGCCCCATCAGGGTCCGGGAAACAACGTTCCAAACATCAAGACAGTTCCTCTACGAGGAGAGACTCAAAGAAGAAGTCACAGAAGAGTCTATGGGCCCGGGCACAGGACCAGCACAGCGCTCGGCTGTCTACGGCCAGGCCACGCCCCCGTCACCGCCGATTCGCCAGCTGGGACAAGGCCGCCACCCCTCAGTGCCAGGCTCCTCTGTCCCAGTAGCCTGGCGGGCCCCATCTATGGCGCACGAGTCCGGCGGCGTCGCTCTCTGTGATTCTGAGAAGGTGAATTGTGGCAAAACAGCTCTGGCCTGATAAGCCAACAGAAATAAGGACAGCAAGAGGCCTGATAAGCCAACAGAAATAAGGACAGCAAGAGGCCTGATAAGCCAGCACTGCGACTTAGGGGGAAGCGCTGAATGTCATACAGGAAACCAAAGCATCGAAACGGAGCCAAGAAATGGGGCCATTTGTATAAACATATTTTTTCTGATGGAGATAGTTTCATATACAGCCCTTATGTTTATAATAATATGTACATTTGAGAGTAATGTATACAGAAACCATCCCTAGGCTGCAGTGTGTGTTTCTTTTTCTCAGCACTTAAAATGATTACTTCAACCCGCTTTTTGCTATTAATGTACACTGTGGAAGTTCTGTCCCTTTGCTAAGCATGGCGATTCTGTCGTGTACGAAGTGCTGAGTAGGTGCTTACATATCCTTAAAAACGACTGTTTTTTTCAGTACTTCCACTGTGTTCAGAATGTGTAAACATTAAAATTATAATATGCAAACACAAAGCAGCCACATTTATACCATTTGTATGGTATCTGGGAATTATTTATTTTTTTTAACTGTGCTATTTTTTTTTTTTTTATTTTGAATGTTTCTAGAACATTCTTTCTTGTACAGCACGCCAAGGGTGAACAGTGGATCAGTCTAATAAAGTCTGGAAAAGTCCCGTTGATCTTATTTATTGAAGCCGACTTGCTAATTTCATTTGAGTCGAGTATTTACAGTGCGACGCTGAGCGGTTCCTGGTGTTGTTAACAGTAAATCAATAATGCAGATAGGTGTGTATAATATTAGCCAGAAAATGTGTTTGGTGTCTTGTGATTGTGCATTTCATAGGAATCTAATGACGTCTGGTAATTATGTATATATGAAATTAGCTAATTGGCAAACCCGGGATCCATTACTCAGCAATCATGTATAATATATCCACACGTGTTTATTCTTATATATTACAGTTTCCACTTCAAAAGTTTTTCTCTGCACATTTTTCACACAAGTTTAAACTTTTTTTGTTCACTTAAGATTCAGAGCTCAATTTATTTATTCCCCAGAGTTGCCAAAGTTTAATGGATGTCACGGCCAATTTAAGCTTGACTCATAGTAACTAGTGTCCTTTGAAAACGTGAGGCCCAAACAGCCAGCTAGTTTATGAAAGTATCGCATAAATCATCTTTTTTTTTCCAACATACAGAACTTTCAGCCCGCAGACTAGATTTACTAAAACATACGCTTCTCAGCTCACGCGTACAGCATCCAAATGGCCAGAGGTCATCACTGAAAATACTTTCCTTTTTTCTGCCCTGTGAGATTTGCCTAATTCCAGGTACCGTTTTCCTCGGCTTTAGATACTGTACAGCCGGAGGAGATAATATCACTGTGTTCTGGTAGTAAATCTTTCATGGCTGTGGGACCCTTTGTCCGGTACAAAGGAAGCCTGTTCCACGTAACAAAGTTGAAAACGCATAAATCAAAATGAATCCTGCGTGCATCCTAGTGACGTGGGAGATGTCCGTCTTTTCAAAGTGCTCCCCTGTGCAAACTTGCTTTACTCATTACAGCCTCTTGTTGTGCAAATGAGAGAATCCCATTTACCCTCCTGCAGTGACTTAAATGAGCCAGTGTGACAGAAAATCAGTAAGATAAGGAAGACAGCTCTGCTTGAGTGTGGTTGTACCAGCAGAGAACACAGGAAAATTGTTTATAAAATAAAAGAAATCAAGAAATATGGCAGGAGTGAATTTAGCTTTTTAGGTTTTTTTTATTATTTTTTTTTTTTTTAAATCCCGTGCTTTTAAATTTTCTTTCTCAAAATGTGAAAGAAAAAATGAAAAACTAAAAAACACGTAGCTTAACTGCTATTTTAACCATGTACGAATTCTATATACAGATACAGAGTGAGTAAGGTAAGTCCTTCCGGAACCTAAGGCGTACATTTCATTATATACTTACGTCCGCTACTTGTTGATTGGTAAAAAATACCAACTATGCAGATTTGTGGCTTGTGCATTGTGATGCTAATGCAGTCCATTAGATTATTTAATATTGATTTAGCTTTAGTTCCTTTAATTCCTCCATGTTTAGACAAGACATCCATTGTAGGCCGGAAAATAGTCTTTACGTTGGATGCTCTTTTGGTTGGATCCGTATTCCAGCGAGGAACCTGGGTTTTATGACGTTAATCGCAGAAACAGTACTTTCACACACCTCCTGAGATCTAAAACGCTAACCTACCCCCGTTCATTGTGCAATGAGGATGAATATGAATGAATAGACTCAGAAAAATGTGTCTTATGGGCTTACATTGACCCATCAAGCAGCGCTAATTCATTATTGATTGCTAACGCTGTCAAGTGCATATTTCAGGTTACACAGCCGGGCTTCATTAAGCTGCTTTTACTCAGTAAAACAATCATTATACGCGTCAATAAATGTGTTTATAAGGAGTAATTGCCTGTGACGGCTTGCGGAGGCAGCAAGAGGAAATTAAGCTATTGTATGCGAGGCATATGTGGCAAGAAAGCCGCGATTGTTCCCTACAGCGCAGTGTGACGGGAATCAACAGAAACAGACAGCCGGGAGAGGATGGCCGGTCTGATCATGACTTTCTACTGAGCTTCACAAAAGAAGTAAAATCTGTAAGTCAGAGGAATAGTCATTTTCATAAGAAAATTTATGAGGCTGCACACTACAGTTACCATTTCACAGGTCATAAAAGAGATACTTGATATGTTTCACATAAAGCCCCAAAAACCCCCAGGCCACTGCGTCCCGTCGAAAATCGAAGGCAGCCTGCGATCTCTGTACATCCTATTTTCCCCTATTTTCACGGTGCTAGTAATTATCTGGAAATACGTCTCGCCTGGATGTTTATTCCATTAGTGCGAAAGGGGAGGACACTGGCTTTTTTTAAACGTTTTTCTAAGATGCTTGAGGTAATATTATTGACCGAGGGCCGTTTCCTTGGGCAAACCGCTTAATCGTCATCCTACTGGAAGTAAAGCAAGTGTGAAGAGCTGCAGCGTCGCATGTGTTCTTTATGACTCATGGCAACATGCGTCTCAAACCTGAGCAAAAAACCATTAAAATAAAGTATTCCTTTCCTGTGCCAGCTGAAAACAGTGGAAACACAGTTTGGTTTGGCTAATTCTTAAAGCAGCTGCAATGGACTAAAAATCCGGGATTACCATTTTTTGGCACACTTTTTCCACTCGCTTTGATTAAATGAGCAGAGTCGTCTCATACTGAGGTCTCGACATAATTGAAAGTAAAACCGCACTTTAACCCGTTTTGGAATCTCTTCGCTTTCGATAAAGACATGGAGACTGACGTGCACCGTCTGCTCTGCTGCTATCCCGGTGGAAGCATATGAAATATACTTTGGAGACGAAGAGCCGGGATGGCACATGAGGGCACACTATCAGCTTAAATAAGATTAAGATGGACCTTATTGATCCCAGAAGGAAATTCTGATGCATACAGCAGCAAGAATGTAGTGCACAGATGAATATCCATCCATCCATGTCCACTTATTCAGGGTCATGGCGGGGTCTGGAGCCAATGGGCTCAAGGCTGGGAATAACCCAGGATGGGGCCTCGCAGAGCACAGCCACATGGGCAATAACAAAAAGACATGCGACCTATTGTATTTGGGGTGGCAACATCTGAGGGGGCACTGACTCGGGGGAGGGGGTAGGTGTCAGGGGCACTGTTAGGTCAGTATGGCAGGCTCGGGTGCCGCATAGGCCATAATCTGCCCCGGAGGTGACAAAAATCCAGGCTTTTTTTTCTACCAGGTTTGACTCAGGATACTTCGAATGTGTAATGTGTAAAGTGTGTGTGACAGATGTGACTGAAACAGCCTCATAGGTTATTTACATTTGGGAATTTAGCCGCGTCACATATTTATTCAACAGGTGTTACTTTCGTGCCATGAATGGAAATGGAAACGCTTCACGAGCGTCATCTGTCTGTTATCAATTTAGTTTTAAAATGATTTTGATTCGTCAATATTCATAGAGGAAAACTAAATTTGCATAGACTGTGTAAAGGTCACTTATAAAGCTTATTTCCTGTGTCATGAATGTTTGACGAACATTACCTGTGGCAAAAGTATTTTGAATAAATTTGAGATGCTCGGAAACCCAAAAAATAGCAGTAGCATAAAGCTGTTTTGCGACATAATCTGGTACAGATCTAATTATGCAGGTTATGCATCTTACAAAGAAAATCAAAGGTGCAAGAACAGGCGGGCCACATTTCACCAAGGAGCGGAGTGTCTCTGTCAATGTGTGGTCTGGGTTCCTAAACTGATAAACTGTTAAATGTCTTGAGGAAGCTTCTGTTTTTTTCCACATTCTCTTTTCTTACTTTTTTTCTGTTCTCCATACCTGAAATCACATACTGTTCAGGCTTATTTCAAAGGTTTATGTCTAAAGAGGTACACCAAGAACCAGAAAACATGCTGTAAGCATAGGAAAATGGGATTATGTAACCGGTCAGAAATCCAGAGAATGGTGGATGATATTCTTGAATGAATGCTATGGAACAAATTGCTTTTGCACTGGATTCATACAAGAAACACAGTAGGTATATGCTTGTATAACATGAGGGCAAATTTATATTATAGAGCATATAGAGGTAATTGCTGAAGACAGAAGGGTTTTTTTTGTAGAATTTGTGGGGGGAGGGGAGGAGAACATGGGGAAGGGCCAGGAATCACATGACACAGGCATGATCATGTGACAGGTACGTGAAAAAAAAGCGGGATTTTTTTTCCCGTCATGTTTTGCTTTTAACGTGCAGCGTATGAAATCTCACACCAACAGAGAAAGAAAAAGAAAAATATTGAAAAAAATATATGAATGCAGAGAGTGTCCGGGATTCATGCGTATACTCTTAACACCCCATGCATACCACAGGGCTGCTAACATCCACTCGCTCATTCTGTCCTATGCTTCCTGTGGTCTGGCAGGCAGCAGCACACGCAAAGCGTGCATGTGACTCTGCTCCGTGGCGGCAGGCCAGCCAGCGCCGGTTTGGGCCAGATTTTAGAGGCCAGTCTGGCAGCTTGGTGGTCGGATGGTCATTTGACCGTGGGAATCCATCTACAATTAAACGTCGGCTCTGTTCCTTCAGCTCTCTCTGCCGCTGACCGTCACCTTTCTTACGCCTGTCGTCTTAAAGTTCGACCGTCTCCTGTGTTCTTCCCCCTGCTTGATAGACCCAAATCTGTCAGCAGGTGTACATTTCACAGAGGGCTGCACTTCTGGTTTCTAAGAGCCTGTCCGCTTGGCTTGTCAGTGACTTGCGGTTGACCTGCTGGCTGGTACTAACTTGTGCCAGTTGCCCGTTGGACATTCCGCTCGCTGAGCTGACTGATGTGGTCAGCGAGTGATGGTGGTCGGCTGCTCGTCTGGTTGTTGTCAAATTGATACCACGTGTCAGACCTATAGGAACAAACCAGGAGTGGGGAGATGTTCTTGCTCCACACCAGTGGAATTCCACCACATTTCTTGACTTGGAGCAAAGTATAAATTCTTCTTTAAACAAAATGGTCACATGACAATGGCTTTAAATGGACATATTTGACATATGTCATGTCACTCCTTGCTTAAGATATGGAGTATATGAGTGTAATCCATTCATCCACCCATCCATTCATCCACCCATCCATTCATCCTCGACGCAGCTTTTCCTGTACAGGGTTACAGTGATTTTGGAGGCTGTCCCAGAAGGGGGACATGACGCCATTCCATCACAGAGCACACACTTCCCATTCCTGAGTGCAAAATATGGGTTATACTGTACAGGAGGGGGGCTCACACAAACAGTAGAGAACACATGCGCAGTGGTACCTCAAAACTCAAACTTAATCCGTTCAGAACTTGAGTTTGAATTCTAAAAAGTTTTCCCCATAAGAAATAATGCAAAAGCAATTAATTGGTTTCCTGCCCCAATTTACACCTAAATATGTTTTTTTAGCATTTAAACACAAAATGAACCGGATAAAAGAAGAAGAGCATTTTTTTTCTTAATGGCTTCCAAACTGATAAAGGATGAACCCCAACACTGCAAAGGATGAACCCCAACACTGCAAAGGATGAACCCCAACACTGCCCCTGTCCCGCCCCGATCGTCCGCTCCTTCCGTGAGCCACGCCTCCTCGTTAACCTCGTGTGGAATCCCCGTGTGATCAGCCGTTTCTGGCTCTCTTTCTTATGGTACCCATTGTGTGTTTCAGGCCACATAACATTCTTTAATCAATTGACCGAGGTCATAAACCGGCACGTGGGTTCTTGAACAGTCCATCTTGTTATATTGTGTGTTTTTGGGTCGATGGGTCACAAACACGAGAGAGACGAGATTAAGCTTGCTAACAGCTTTATTTGTACTGTGATTTATTCAGGTTGTCCAGAGAAATGGACATATCCTTCTCAGCTGGTCAAATGGGCACAGGGTCGTTACCGTGCGTGTGCTCTGGGATGCCGAGAGTCCCGCTAGGAAAAGAATGTCTGAACCGTGTTTTCTAACTGCAGATTGTAACATCAGTATGGCTCCGCACTCCTGCTTTACCAACCTTTCCTGAATACTGCATTTCAATACACATTTTATTCAGTGATCATTTTATTGACTGATAATTAAATTCATCGAAGGCTAATGAACACTAAACTTTCCAATTACTTTCCATCAATGTACAATGCTCAGGAATAGATCAAATGTCATTGGAAATGAAGTAATTGTTATAGTAAAAATATGAAATAATTATAAACAGCGGTCTTTCGGAATAAGGACTATATTAATAGTAGCAATTTACCATTGTGGTTTCCATGAAGCAATGTGCAATTGGCATGCCATCCATCCATCTGCCGACCCATTATCCTGGTCAGGGTCAGAGGGATTGGAATAACAGCACTGGCGAAAATAGCACGTGTGAGTGTGGAATTCCTTGAGTTATATCCTTCTTCATAACCGCTAGCCACTCCATGGTACTCCATAACTTTTTATTGTATATCAACAAAATGTAATATGTTACACAATGAATAATTTCATGCCATCCATTTTCCCTAACAGTCAGGATGAGCCTGGAGTCTATCCTAGGATGATGGACACCCTGGATAGGACGCCAGTTCCCTGTGGGGCATTATGCGCAATTTAGAGATTCAACTGCACATTTTTGAACTGAGGAAGGACACCTGAGGATGGGTAGGGAGAATGTGCAACTTGAAATTTAAAATTGACTTGAAAATTAAAAACATCGTAGAACCGCATGTTCTTTTACTGGCTTTCTTCAAATGTTGCTTAATTAAAAGCCATGCCATTAAATTCCAGGAGCCGTTTTGCCCCTTTAGTTTTGGTTAGCACTGGAAAACAATCATCTACACATTAGCATTAGGTACATTTACCTTTGCTTGACATCTGCATTCTCAGTTACTGTACCTCCATGTCCTTAGACAAATGTGGATTTTAGCTAACAGCTAATCCCTGGACAGCACAGAAACAACTATATAGAGACTGATTAAGGTTTAAAATCTGGCAGATGTGGACCTTCTAACACAGTGTTTCTGAATCCAGTCCTTGGGGATCCCCAGACAGTCCATTTTTTTCTCTCTTCCAGCTCCCTGCCAGACAGTTCACGTTTTTGGTCCCTGCCAGACAGTCTATATTTTTGCTCCCTTCCAGCTCCCTCCCAGACAGTCCATGTTTTTGCTCCCTCCCAGACAGTCCATGTTTTTGCTCCCTGCCAGACAGTTCACGTTTTTGCTCCCTGCCAGACAGTCTATATTTTTGCTCCCTTCCAGCTCCCTCCCAGACAGTCCATGTTTTTGCTCCCTCCCAGACAGTCCATGTTTTTGCTCCCTCTGAGCTCCCTGCCAGACAGTCTATATTTTTGCTCCCTGCCAGACAGTCTATATTTTTGCTCCCTCCCAGACAGTCCATGTTTTTGCTCCCTCTGAGCTCCCTGCCAGACAGTCCATATCTGGGAGCTGTGAGAGAGCAAAAACTTGGACTGTTTGCGGGTCCCCAAGGACCGGATTGGGAAACACTGCTCTAGGAGACCTTTGAGACAATCACCCACAGTATCCATACCACTCCTGAACAGCTGCTGTACTCCATGTACCGTTAGATGTAGTTCCTGAAAAATGAATGAAGCTTACATTGTGCACTTCTCCACTGTGGGCCCCACCTGTACGGTCAAAGACAGCTCACATGACGTTGGGTTCAGGTTCAAATGGGTTATTGATGAGCTGAGAAGTACTTTTGTACTATTTCACCCTGAAACAAAACTCAAAATTTGCACGATCTTGGCCAGATGCATGATTATATTTGAATTAACCCAAAAGTGAGAATACAGATGTGATGTGATGTTCCAGCATGGAAGTCTGATGTTTTGCAATATGCTAGACAGATTATTTACAAAGATAAACTATGTTTTATTCATGTAGTCTTTACTCAAGGTTGAATACTGATAAAATAACAGCTCAAATATAATTCCTGGAAACAGAAGCGATCCTGTATGCAAACCCTTATTTTTATTGCTTTATTACAAAATATATGAGGGAAAAAATACATCCAGATTATAGAAGCTCAGTAATTTGAAGTGAATGGTGTTTTGAGTTACAGTAATAGCACTGGATTCTTGGGTGCGATCAAACATTCTTTAAGTTGCATAATAAAACAGTTTATTAAAACGGGCGTATTTCCAGGGATATCCTGGGACTTTGGTATCCCGGCGTTTTCACTGAGCGATCAACTGGAATATTGTATATAGGAGACAGACAGTGGTCCGCTCACACAGGAGCCCTTGTGAGCATGAGTCTGCATCCATGAATAAGCAGCCAGTCTTCTTCTTGAACCTCCAGCTTCCCCCTGCGATATGAGATGCTGGATCTCGCTCAATAAACCTTCACAGTGCTCACATACTGAACACTGATGCCAGCATGCATCAATTATCCACCACCAAAAAATGGAAGAAAAAAGAAATTAAGTACTGTATAAATATGTATATTCCTGTTTTTGACAACGCTTGCCAGCTGGAACCAAAGACGTCGGATTACTGGCCATTATTCACTTGGTTTCATTTGTTAAAAAAAAGAGCTGACGTGGGATGCCGTCTCCTCGTCTGGGAATCTGCCGCTGGGGATTAGCCTGTGCGCCTGTAGCGCCTTGTAATTTATGAGTCAGAAAGATGCAGGGATCACAAGACATTGTCGAGCAGGACGGAGCACCGTTCATCCATGCCACAGGTACCCAACCCCCCCCCCAGGGGGCCGGAAGGCCCAGACCTCAGCACACTAGCAGGCTCGTTCAAAATAAACATACTGATTCACGGTCATTCTACACAGCATGTTTTGGAGATTTCCATCCATGTTAAAGTCTCTTGTAGTCTTGCGCTCTCTTTGGAGACAATGGAAGTGCTCAGGAATGCCACTGCAGGGCCGCCCTGGATGTTCTGGTGCCCTCGGCAAAATTCTGCTCAGCGCCATCACGCGTCCCACCCCAGAGCAGCAGAAAACAAATTTTGTCATTTAAAAACATAAAAACATAATTTTAGCAGGCACATAATCTGTGCTGGCCAGCACAGAACGTGTGCTTCACCGGAAACGTACTGGGATCGGCCCTTTGTCCCCTGGGTGCCCATACAGGCACACGTCACACAATCCGACCCGGGAAGCAGCAGCTCTTCAGCCCTGGAATGGACACGCTTCCTCCCTTCAATTTACCGGCTTGTAGCCTTGGCTGGCTGATCCACAACACGCACTAGATCATTCTCTATGAAATTTCCTCCAAAAAGATCAACTTAGTGCCCATAATTCCAGATATACATTGAAAAATATATACATGATTGAAATAAAAAATATTATGAAGATGCAATAGGACCATACTGGATTGCATACACAAATACCTACATCAGTAGTATTTGAAATACCCTGCTATCATGTGTTAAGGCCAGCTGTCGTCCTGTCTTCCTTTGCCATAAAGTTTTGATTTATGCATTCACATTCTACACATGGAGGCAAAACACCATTTGGTCACTGCATATGAAAATATATTTTGATTTAGAATCTGATCTCTGAAAATGTTGATTACAGAGAAGGAATGATCAATCATAAGAAATATTTGTGATTGCGTTACTTTTTCATTTGCTTGTTTACTCTAAACCATGCAAGTTCCAAAATGATGTTATGTGCAGATTATGGAGATGGTGGTTTTAGTGTGTTCAGTTTTTATGGGAAAACGGTTTAAATGACAGATTCCCACAAGTCATGTGACCAAATACAAAGACAGTATTGGTTTCCATACACTACACCCATTCACAAGAAATATATTTATTTTGATTATATTTTGCTAAATTTTTATTCTAGTGCCAGACTGCAACTGATACATTTCCTTGAGGCACTCCTGTGAATGACCGAATTTACTGAAACGTAAAACATTCTTGGTCATAAATGATTCACAACACAACAAATTCTTTTTCATTTTCAATATAATATGCAGGGCGGAGCTTGCACGGAAAAACGGGCAGTTGATTCCGATCCGAAAGTTACAAATTTCTCTATAACATTCTTCATGTTGAACTTCGTGCATTGTTGGTCATTTTGCATCACATGCCAGATTTTACAAACTTTATTGCCCGTAAAATATTCATGTTGTTCCGCACACTGCTATATTTCTTTCTAAGACTATAACACTACCTGACAACTGTAACTTAAGTATGCACGTTCTGATCTGCACACCTGAGACATTTCGGAAAGATTTGCCATCAATCAGCCTATTAAACCGCTAATAGCCTGACAACTCGATTTTATGAAGCACACCACCATGTTTTGGTCATATTCAACCGCAATCGTAAATAATTGCCAGCGGTGACCTGCGATGAGTCACAGTGTACATGTGGCCTTCATAAACACAACCAAAGACATTTTACAACGAACACGTAAGAACACGGCTCAGATCACGAAGCGCATTTATATATAAATACATATCAGACGGCTGAATGAACAGTTTCAAGATTTCCAGGCCTAGTGAACCACATGTCCATAAATGAAGTTCATTATAAGACATCCCAACCGGTTTGAGTCATAAACAAGTGCGGTTTGTAAGTTTATTTATTATTTCTTTCTGCATCATACTTGTAAACGATCCCCGCAACACGTGGCTGTATCGGCGGGCAAAGTCACTGAACCATCAGCAGGGTAATGATAAGCTATGCCTGGGTTTGAAAATATTGCCCATTTATGCGTTCCGACAAAATGTTAATGTTGCAGAGCCCCGAAATGTTTAAGATTGTCATGCAAATTGCTGCTGGCTAATACACCAGGTTCGCGAAAGCAGCCACGTCGGTAAAAGGCAGAAATTGCCAGCTGATCGCGATTATATAATTGCAAACATGCATGTTTTTCCAGTAACAGATACATATTGAAACAGTAAATTTGACTGTGATTAAATCCCTCGATTACAGAAAGTAAGAGGTGCGCAAGACCTCTGTCTCAAGGGCCTTTGGTAGCATACAGACCCAATGCCAAGCCAAAGAGTTGTACTTGCCCGCAAACGTTCCCTACTTTACGACTCACTTTTAAAGGTCATTTCTGACACCAGATAAGTTCACCACGGGAAAATTCTTGAAATAAAACTTAAATTGGTCTTTAAATGCCCTGTGGTAAACTTCTGTATTTTTACTGACGCAAAATTTCAGGGAGGGAGGCACAATGTGAACATAGTGCAGAGTGTCTGTTGGTCTGTCCAGCTAAATCTAAGAGGTAGATTTATTAGTCGGTGGAAACACTGACCATACAGCTACCGTGGGGCAAGGGCAGGAAGCCGGAGGAGGAAGAAGTGGTTTGGGGCAAAATGTGTTCATACAGAGCGGCTGCAAACAAATTATAATTGCTACAAACGCAACCACTGGCAAGGACCATAACTACTAAATGCTTTAAATAGGAAAAAGCTGCATGTTCAGTCATAGCGCTGATGTATACCCTCTTTGGGAACTTGCTAGGGAGCGCTGGCTCCCTCTAGCGGGGCAAACAATATTTACACTCTTACTGTCGAGCTGTCATGGTTTGTATTTTTAGAAGATGTATATTGCATGAACATTTGATGGTAGTAGTTATTTGGCTATTAATGTAGGAAACAAAAATATTCAGGTGCTATAATGGAAACACAAGTATAAATAGTTTTAGGTCAAACAGATAACTAGCTAAATGTCATAAATGCATTGGCAATTGGTTTCAATTACAGTCTACAATTGGACAGATCATTAGGAACTCATTTTGAAGTCTTTTGATGGGTATGATAAATGTTTGGTCAAAAACACAGAGGTAATATCCAGGAGTATATAAATTACTTATTATAAAAGAACTTTAGGAATTTTAAGAATTTTAATTAATCGGTAGGGTTAGGACAGTAACTTACTAGGAGGTTTGAAATAACCAAATCAAAGGTATTTTAGATGACTAATCAGAAGGTCAGGAAGGAAAATTGGAAAGGAAAAATGAACCATCCAGAAGGTGGAGAATGTGTGAGACATAAGTAATCAGAATCATAAGATACTCGTCTGCAAATCTAGTAACACAGAAACACAGAGGCCAGAAAGGGTCTTAACTATAATGCGTGCAATGCTGAGACTGTCGGCTCTCCGGCACTTTAAAAATATATCCGTGTGTAAAATGAGTGTAATAATGTGTTTGCCAGTGGAAAAAAAACCAGTCCTGAATTAGTCTGCCGTGTCTAGGGGCAAAGGAATGAATCACAGAACAAGGGAGAGATGCTGCCAGTTTTTAATTTCCTGTTTCTGCCAAATAAAACTCCACGCCATTAAAACCTGTCTGTAGGATCATTTGATTTTTTATGACCGAATAGCAATAATTGGTGATTTTGCCTTTTTTTCTTTTTTCTCTAAAGCCAAATCAAAATTCCGCATGGACCGGATACACTTGTTACAACAGGTTGATTCAGTAATAATTCACACACTATTTCTAAATGTATTTTCCAGAGGACCATATCTGGGTTTTATGAAGACTGTGGATTATAAATATAATATAGTATGAAAGACTTATTGCAAAAACATTTCAAGTAAAATTTACAGAAGAAAAAACAACAGAATGGTTAATGCTTCATAATTTAGATTTTTGAAATATTTTATGTTTCCAGTTCAGGCAAAATGTATAAATGCAGGCAATAAAGCCCAAGTCCTTTAGTTCCTAAACATAAAACTATTTTCATAACTGCTTATGCCATTAGGTTTCGGAGCAGTGGAGACACCTTCCCAGGTAACACAGCACAGCGAGATCCCAGGGTTCGGTGCCAGTCCCTCAGTGCCAGTCCTAATTATATATGCTCTTGATTATAAGCAGTATCTCTGATACATGTCTGGAGCTCTTAAATCGATACAGTCTGATAGAAGCGCTTAAATTGGGTCAGTCATTAGTCATTTTTAATTTTGTTGTGCTGCCAAAAAAGGAAGCGTCACTTAAATTACAAAAACAAACCAAATCGTTCTTTTTTGTTATCGTCACTTTTTCATTTGATTGACTTACCATCATATGATTGTTCGTATAGTAGGGGAGTAGTAGGGAAATTTCGAAGACGCTTCAGAATACTTCAGAATACTCGATGTTGCTCTTGTGCGTAACCATTTGAGTGTTCTTGTGAAGGGAAAGGTTGGTATAGAATAGAAGTGTATGAAATGTATTTTTGTATTTTTAAAATACAAAATATTGTCGTTTATCTCAATCCTTTCCTTGGTGGCTGTACTTTGTAGTACATTTGACAAATGGGGCATATTTGTATTAAATCATCTCTGATTGCAAGATTGTGCGAAGAACAATGTATTTCGTGCAAAATAGGAAATCCCCACAAACAAAATCTTTATTAATGTTAATGCTACCGACTGAGTTACTGTAGCATGGCACCCTAGTTGCCAAAAGTTTAGGATTATTGATCCTGAGGCAATTCAGTCCTTCTGGAGAAATAGGAACTTCAGAAGGCACTCGCGCTTGTGTTAATATGGTAATGGTATTTCGGTAGAATATTCTACATTCAAGGTTCAGCATCCTTATATTATCACACAAGTAGGCATGTGGTACTTGTATTTGGTTCAGAGGAGTACAACAACTGGAAATCCTGCAACAACAAGGTGTACAAGAAGGTGATACCACAGCACGACTGCATCCCCAGCTCATTGTAAGTGTTGCTGCGGTATCTATAGTTCCGCAGATAGTAGTTTTTTTTTTTTTTTTGCAACTGTATCAATTAAATATAACAATAATGTTGATAAATAAACAGTTCAAAGTGGAATTCAGAGAGTGTGTATTGTGAATTAATATTTATAGTGAGAAGGTGGTATTAGTACTGTAGATGCCTTGAATTACATTATAATGCCAACAGTAGTAGAATTTTAATATTAATTATATTTAATTCAATAGAAAAAGTTTAGGAGCTGCAGCCATTTAAGGAAAATATAAATGCAAAGAGACTTCAGTCTTATTATTGGTCTTGGATAGCCTGCTGGTTGTAAAAAAAAAAAATACGCCAAGAATGTCCTATTTTCCTGAGTTACATTTGAGCGTAGTGGGGACCCCTACGGTCTCATGCCCCAGGGCTGTGGCTGTGTGTTTGTGTGTGGAGTGTGCATGGCTTCCTGTGTGTGGAGTGTGTGTGGCTTCCTGTGTGTGGAGTGTGTGTGGCTTCCTGTGTGTGGAGTGTGTTTGGCTTCCTGTGTGTGGAGTGTATGTGGCTTCCTGTGTGTGGAGTGTGTGTGGCTTCCTGTGTGTGGAGTGTATGTGGCTTCCT
>JAODKE010000051.1:17905539-17916000 GCA_026779605.1 Mormyrus hasselquistii
ATGTGGCTTCCTGTGTGTGGAGTGTATGTGGCTTCCTGTGTGTGGAGTGTGTTTGGCTTCCTGTGTGTGGAGTGTGTGTGGCTTCCTGTGTGTGGAGTGTATGTGGCTTCCTGTGTGTGGAGTGTATGTGGCTTCCTGTGTGTGGAGTGTGTTTGGCTTCCTGTGTGTGGAGTGTGTTTGGCTTCCTGTGTGTGGAGTGTGTTTGGCTTCCTGTGTTTGCGTGGCTTTACTTTGGATATTTCTCTTTCCTCCAATGTTCCAAAGATATGAAACGTACATGATGTGGTCTCTCTAAATTGTACTTGTGTGTATGTGTGGTTGTGTGTGTGAGTGTGTTTGTGTGCACATGTGTATAGGCTGGGTGTGCCCTGTCCTTCCTGGGATAGATTCCAGGCTCAGTAAATAAGATCCTGCGCTGGATTAGTCGCTACGGAAAGTCAAGTGATTTTTATTTTTGAATTTTTCCTTTGTGGAGAGTGATTGGGCAGCTTCTCCATCGCTGGTGTTTTTTTTCCTCCTGGGCTCCGAGTCGCCTTGCCATTCACTGGCCAGACCTTACTACTGTCTTTACACAGCAAGGTGAATTATTTCCTTTTCTCTATATATTTTGCTTGGGTGTAGCTGTGGCCGGTGCTCGCGATGCTGAAGCAGTGCTGGAGATGGAAGGGAGCGGCTCGGAAATTCAGGTGACGATCTGATGCCTGGAAAGAGACGGCAACTCCGGACTGGTGGGTGGGGAAGAAGATGCAGGGCCTGAAATGGGAGACGCTCCATGTTGGTCAGCTTGAGTTTAAAGACGAGGCAAATTCCTTGTATGGAAACATACGTGGCTAATAAAAAGGATTCTCGTTCTGATTCTGGTTGTTTCGTTCTACTGAGTGCCGATGGAGAATGCCCTGAGTTCTACCACTGGCCACGTCTTTGCTAAGGCGCTGGATCAGAGGGCAGCAACGTGAATGACTGACAAATATGTACATTTACGTGTGGATTTAACGTTACATTTATCATTTAACATGAGGTTAAACTGAGGACCAGCAGGGCAGTTCATGACATGCTGATGTTACATAGCTCACCTTCTTCGTTAAACCTTCTGTAGGAGTCGTAGCCCCATCTGTGTCCTGTGTGTGTTTTAGGTCTTTTTCATTCTATATACTCATCATTTAACAGTTTTGACAGTGTGTGTGTATGTGCGTGTTGGGGGTGGGGGGTTGTGGCTTTTTATTGCCTTTTCTCCTGATAGTTTTCAGTTAGGAAAGAGACTTTATAGGTATATTTTCATACCTGAACACCTTAGCTTATTTAAATTGCATAAATTTTCTTTGTTACTTATGAATGTGAAAAGGCGGAAGATGTCGTTCCAGCATTTAACTTGCTACCTAGACGGGCTGTAACAGTATATTTTATGTATATAATGAGTAGTGAATTTAATCTAAATAAGGTAAGTAGTTCTAAATTTTATTAGTGCATTTATAACACACACCACTTGTTTATTGGCAGTTATATTTACAATTTTGGTGAAACTCAGGGGGTGAGTCACTGGTGTCTCTGTGTCTGTGGTGGTTTTTTTCTTACAGTTCTTTGTTGGCAGTGATACTGGCCTCCTGTACCAGCCAGGGCACTAAATGGCTAAGAAGACTGCTATAAATGTCATGCTTCGGGTCACAGTTCATTTAGCCTTTTTCATTTATGATGCTATTCACTGGCCACAGCTTGCTAAGAGTACATATACGATCGACCCTCCTGCGTAACGACTTTCGCAGTTTCGGTATACTGTATCTTAGGGTCGGCACTCAAATGGGAATTCTTTGGGAGTTTTGCCGATGCCAAGTGAAGGCCAGCGGACAGCACAAAAACTTTAGTGACTAATAAATGTGTAAGATCTATGCAGTCTCTCACATGATGCCTCGGAGAGATCTCTGTATCTGCTGTTTCTCATCTGTTTTTGTGCCATTTCAGGGACCTAAACCGTACTGAAATCATGGGTCCAAAGTGCAGTGCTTGTGAAAGTGCTCCCAAGACACGGGGATGTAAAGCGATGAACTTAAAAGAAAAGGTTGATCTGTTGGATATGCTCACACACTCCTCCATCCTGCGTTTTTTGCAGTATTACATTAAGGGACATTATTCTTGAATTGTTGCACTATTAGCCCATGCAGTCTTTCACTTTGGTGAACCTTCTCCCCATCTTCACTGCACAGAGACTCTGCCTTTTCATACCCAATCATCTTACTGACCTGTTGCCAATTAACCAAATTACTTGTGGTATATTCAACCAGGTGTTTTGTTTAATCATTACACACCTTTTCCAGTCTTTTGTTGCCCCTGTCCCAATTTATTTGAAACATGTTGCTGGCACGAAATTCAGATTGAGCATATATTTGTCATAAAACAATAGCATTTCTCACTTTTAACATTCAATATGTTGTTTTTGTTCTATTTTCAGTGAAATATGGGTGTACATGATTTGTAAACCATTGTTTTTACTTACATTTTACAAAACTTCATTAGAAACAGGGTTGTAGATATCCTCGTGCGGCCCGTGGATTACCTTACATTTTTGACAGGGGGGTGGTTTTGACACTTTGGGGGCGGGCTCATAGCTGTTTTTGACGGGAGAGGAACCCAACATGGTCTTCTGCTGTTGTAGCCCATCTGCTGTTGTAGCCCATCAACCTCAAGGTTCAACGTGTTGTGCATTCTGAGATGCTTTTCTGCTCACCATAGTTGTGCAGTGATTATCTGAGTCAGAAGTGCTGCTAGACATTTTGGGCCCCATGAAACTATCATATTGAGCCCCCAACCCAGACTAAATCGGTTAGGGCCCCTGTCACTCAGTGGCCCCTGGAATCACCCTAACTTGTATGGAGCCCCTGATCAGAGTTACTGTGGCCTTTTTGTCTGCTTGAACCAGTCTGGCCATTCACTCCTGACCCCTCAATAAGGCATCGCCATCTGCAAAACTGCGGGTCACTGGGTGTTGCTTGTTTTCTGCAGATTCTGAGTAAACACTAGACATTGTTCAGTGTGAAAATCTCAGGAGTGAATCTGAAATGTATAAAAATAACTTTAAATGTGCACTTTAATCATGTCCGAAATGTTCGATTTGAAATTTGAAACTGTGGAGCAGATGGGTAAATAAATGAAAAATGTGTCTTTGTCCCAAACATTATGGAAGGTGCTGCATATGAGGCTGAATCATGCTTTAAGATGCATCATATGGACGAAAGTATTGGGACACCTGGCCATTACACCTACAGGAACGTTTGTGACAGCATATTCTAAATCCATAGGCATTAATATGGAGTTGGTCCCCCATTTGCAGCTGTAACAACTGCCACCATAAGCAAAGGCTCACGTCTGTGGGGATGTTTCCCATTCATCCAGAAGAGCATTTGCGAGGTCAGGCACTGTTATTAGACACGAAGGCCCGGCTTGCAATCTCTGTTCCAGCTCATCCCAAAAGAATTTGACGGGATGGTCAGTCAAGTTCCTCCACACCAAACTCACCCAATCATGTCTTTACGGTCCTTGCTTTGTGCACTGGGGCACAATTATGCTGAAACAAAAAAGGACCTGCCGACAAAGTTGGAAGTATAGTTCCCTTCACTGAAACAAAGGAGTCTAGCCCAACCCCTGAAAAACAACCCCATACCATTATCCCTCCTCTTCAAAAATATCAGTTGGCACAATGTCGTCAGGCAGGTAATGTTTTCCTGGTATCTGCCAAACCCAGACTGCCAGACAGAGAAGTGTGATTCATCACTCCACAGATCACGTTTCTACTGCTCCAGAGTCCATTGGTGATGAGCTTTACACCACTGCAGCCGACGCTTGGCGCCTTGCATGCTGTTGCCCGGCCACTGAAGCCCATCCCATGAAGCTCCCATCGTTTTTTTGCCGGGGTTAATGCCAGAGGAAGTTTGGAATTCTGCAGTCATGGAGCCTCAGGGACTTTTACACACTATGCATCTCAGTACTCAGAGACCCCAATCTGTTACTTTATGTGCTCTGCCACTCAGTGGCTGAGTTTATGTTGCTCAAGAACGCTTCCGCTTTTCAATAATACAACTTATAGCTGACCGTGGAATATCACAAAGTGACATTGCGAATATGACATCCTATGACAATACCACACTTGAAATGGGTCTGATTGAAACACCAAAGTTCAATGATTAAGAGGTTTGTCCATATAATGAATATAACAAAAAGGTAGTATACATGAACCAGACACATGCTTGGTTAACATAGAAGGTGCAAACTTTAATGCAGGTGGAACAGCATGGTATTATTTCAAAATTGAACAATCAATATCAAGATGGCATTGTGAGATGTTTCCCACTAGATGGCGGCATTTACATAATAATATGACTGAATCACTCTTGGGACATCAAATATAGACCATTGTACAACAATACCCCGCCCCAATAAATACATAATAATACATAAATATATAACAGTAAAGTGTATAATTCAGTGTAGGGAGTATACATGAAGCAGAAACACGATTTGTAAAAACAGAAGTTGAATGCTTAATGCAAGGGAAACAGTATGACGAAGAGTCAGAGTTTGAAGAGTCAGAGTATAGGGTGGCGTTATGGATGAACACTGGAATAATGAATATATAGGCATCGTATAGTTCACACTTATTGTACAGCTCTAGTTTATTTTCAGGGGAGCGGCATGGATGGACAACAGTAAAAGGGGCGGTATATTCGAATATGGAAATATTACAGCCGTCACCGCCTTCTTCTATAAAGTGAAAATAAAAACGTTTTATTGCACAGTAATTATATGGCTACGTCTTGTTATTCGTGTGCTTATCCAGAAAAGTTATAGTGAAATATATTTCGCTAATTTCTTCTAAACTTTGATTAAATCAAACATTTATATACAGTAAGGCAGTCTGCCGATCTCTTCGCCTACCACAATTACTATAGTAATATAGGCCTATCAAAGACTATTAGGATTTTAACTAAGAGTAAACTACCAGAGAGTGTGAAAATGTTATAATTTCAAGTAACTTTATGCCTTTAAAGAAAAGATAATAAGACTGGTTCAAACCAATGCCCTAAGGACGTTTTGCTCGATACTAAACCTCCTACCGCCTTTTTTCTACTGTCAGTGTTGGGTCGGCACCGAATCGGTGATACCAACCATGGTATTACTTGATTTCGGGTCGAAAAGAAAACCAGTAGCATCGCAGGACTGCCAACTCTCACGCATCTGGCGTGACACTCACGCTTTCAGACTCTGAAAGCAAGAAATTATAAATCTAAAAATAGCTGCATCGATAGCGTTGGGGGTAGTTTGCAAACCCAATAGACTATTTACAAGGTAATAAAGTTGTCACTTAAGTGTAAATGCGTGTGCGGACTTGTCTGGAATCGAAACTCTCACGCCAGCCGGCTGTCCAAAGTTAACAGCCCTGGCATCGTCCGTCCCTACTGGGAACATTTTTGAAAATCGTTGTCCCGCCTTTGAAGAATGACAACACTGAGAGCCAATGAAAATGGGGGAACACTCTGGAAAAGCCTATCGGATTTCGGGGCGCTGGTGCTACCCCGCCCCCCTGCAGGCCCGCCATTGCCGGTGACCCCTGTTGTCGTTCATTTATAATGCAGTTTTTCTTCATGAAGTTTGAAGGTGTGAGATATGCTAGGTTAGGATTTATATATGTGCGGTGTTGGGTTTTCGTGCTTGTCACCGTGCGGGTACAGGCTGGCTGTGCTGGAGTGAGTGAAATGGCGCTTTGAAAATGGAAACTCCAGTGAGTCACTGATGACTAAATACGGCGCCGCAAACCGCCATCCAGGCGGCGCTTCCGTCCTTTCGTCTGCTGCCGTGTATGTGGGTTGTTTCTTCTGCAGACTATGTCCTGTTTTCAGCTTTTTGGCAGCTGATTAAGGCGGGATTGGTGTGGTACCAGTGATGATGGAACGATGCAGAAAACGCTCAATTACTTCTTTAGCTCATTGTCTATCAAACCTTTATTTTAACTGAAGACGCACAGTGAATGTGCTAAAATTTGCGCCGTGCAAATTTAATGCGTTTTAGAAAATGTTTGTTTATGTGTAATTGAAAGTTCACATAATCCACCCAATAGACAAACATAATGGGAAAAACGGGGAGGCACAACAGTAATACAAATAATGAGAAAAATGAGGAAGCACAGCGAGAATAAACAACACAAATAATACGAAGAATGAGACCCTTCTTATTTACACATCACCTGGGGTGGCTGGGTCTCGCCACAAATGGAGATCCTACCCACCTAGCTAGTGCACCTATACCTGCATGCCGATGTAGGCTGGCCTCGGGAGCTATTTTGTAATCCTTGGCCACCCCTCAAATTCTCAAACATTTACCGGACATCCTGCAGCGCCAGTTTGACGAGAGGGTGCCCGTGTAAGTCTGAATTGTGCCTTGGGTGTGGCTACCGGCTCCCGTTTCTCGCTGAGGAAGAGGCGTGGCCGGCCAGAGCTGACGTGTGCTGAGGGAGACCTGGGTCGCACTCAGCTGGCGCCCATCTGCTCACGCTGCCTCCTCAGCTGAAGCACAGCAGCCAGATTGTTACAGGATCCTGCATAGTAGAGAGAGAGAGAGAAACAGAGCAGGAGTAGAAACTAATGAGAAAGAGAACGAGGGAGTGGAAGTGAGACAGACAGATCTGTCATAATGGTGCCCGGCACTGACTGGGTCTTTTCGGACCCAGCGGTAGCTCACTTCTTCTGGGTGTTGGCCCTCATACTGGCCACCCTCCTGGTGTGGGCTGTGTTCTTCTGCTGTGCTGCCTGGAAGCGCGACCCCGCATTCCTCTGGGATAGACGACTCACAGGTACGTTCATCTCTCGTTTCTCGAGTGACATGGAGGGGATCTCCTACAGAATATACTGTATCCCTAATGCATGAGACAATCTATTCAAGAAATGCATCTTCCTGCGGGAAAAAAGTTTTATTTTAACCTTATGTGTGTTTCCCAGGCAACGTTTTTTTTTTCCATTTTCCCAAAACTGCCTCTTTCCTCTGGTGTGGTTGACTAGATGTGCTTCAAGAGCTTATAAGAAGGACTTTTAGGATCATTGTCAGATCACTAGAAACAAATGAGCCTTTACTTTGCATGTGAGATGGCTGCACCATATACCTCAGATGCAGACATAAATATTACCTAGAAGTAGAATCATTTGTCCTTTTCTGCAAGGCTTAGGTGTGATATGAACACGTGGATGCCCGAGTGTAGGTACATATATGCTCTGCAAAGACAGCCATGGCTGAATGGCATCATTAGTTGCAAGAGAACCTTAATACTTGTAAAAACCTTTTTTTAATGAACTACTTATCTTACGTTTGCAAAGTTCAGCCTGACAGTCACAATAATTTTTTCCCTCGTTCTTCCTCACTCACGTGTCTCCTCAACCTCTGCCTAGAGGAGAATTTCTTCTGCTGACCTTTGACCTTCCTGCGACTGCGATCATGCATTCACGCGTCCCCCCCATGCTATGGAGCTCTGCGCTCTCACTCTACTTCTCACTCATTGGGATGCATTGGTGCTTTCAACTGGTCCGGTTCATAACCACACAGAATAACACAGCTTAACACTCCGGGGAAGACACCGTATAGACTGTGGCGGGCTGTGTCGGTATAGACTGTGGCAGGCTGTGTCGGTCTATGTTACTGAATAGTATACGTAGGATTACACATCATAAGCAGAGCTTCACCCTATCTATGACTTTACAGTCTTTAAGTGACTTATTTTATTTGCTTGGACACTCTTTAAGTGAATGTTGAGTATTAAACCTGTTTGATCTCTGCATTGTCAATTCCCATGAATGAATGCTGAGTATTAAACCTGTTTGATCTCTGCATTGTCAATTCTCATGAGTGAATGCTGAGTATTAAACCTGTTTGATCTCTGCATTGTCAATTCCCATGAGACCCTTCTGAGTGAATAAGGCAACTCTGTTTCACTTCTCGTTACAATGTTATGAAGATGCTTTGAAATGTAATAATTTTCTCTCTTTCTCTCCCTGCTTCATTTGCCTGATTCAGTTGATTCCCCCGTGATGTAAGCAACAGTACTTTCACGCAGTGGATATGAGGCAAAATCACTTTGTATCATGTTTAGCTTACCTTTTTCTTTTCCTTTCCAGACATTACTAAATCGTCAAAGAAGAAGCATCTAAGCCAGGTAGCTATTTTATTAGGACGACATAAAACATACTATATTGTACATATTTTCAGTCTACAGTAACACAATCTCCAGTAAAATGAACTTGGTCCCTCTCTTATCCAAATGGTTATTCTTTTAACAGCCTCCAGGGGGAGCTTTAGTCTGCTGATGGGATGCTCTCTGTCCACATTCTAAAAAGTCAGCTTGTTGAAGTTGTCTTTTGTGATAATTCTGTGAAATATTTAACGAGAGGCTAAAATGCTAATTATTAAAATTTCAAGGCTAAATCCATAAAAGTAGTAGTAGTAATATTAACAGGAGTAATAATGCTTAGAATTAGAAGCATAATCTAAGCATTCCAGTTTTTAATTTTGCTGACATTGTGTCGATTTCTTGGAAGAAAATGGTGGGTTGTTGGTGGGGCATGGCTGCACTAATGCTGCGTACCACACGGGCGCTGGAGGACCATGCAACGCACAGTACTCCTGCACAATGTTCATGCTCCGCTAAATGAAACCTGAGCTAAGTTGTATGCAGAGCATTTGATGAGAGAATGGCACCTTTGTAGGGTGTATTGATCTGTTAGTGGAGGATAACTGCAGCAGCTGTACGTATGGAAGCTGCAAATGACCCATCCATCCATCCATCCATCCATCCATTTGTTTTCTATAACTACTTGTCCTATTCAGGGTCGCGGGGGGGGGGTCCGGTGCCTATCCTGGAGACTAGGGGCACAAGGCAGATAACAACCCCGGATGGGGCACCAACCCATTGCCAGGCACATTCACAAGCAATCTTTTCATCCCAGTTCACCTCAGCATGTTTTTGGATTCTTGTGAGTAACCGAAGAACTCGGTGGGAACCTCATGACGACACGTGGAGAACATGCCAACTCCACATATGTAGAGTCAGGGCAGAGACTCGAACCCTGGTCCCAGAGGTGTGAGCGCTAACCACTGCGCCACAAGGCTGCAAAGGATCTTCCTATAAATGACAACTTCCGTGTGGTTCACTGTAGCCCTCTGTCTGAGCCAATGAGAAGCAGAACAGCTCAATATTTCTAATTACTGGGTTGACGGCCCTGCACCCCATCCTATGTGATTGGTGTATAACTCCAGCCTGGCTTGGATCAGGGCCCTGTCTGCATGCGCTCAATTTGGATCATTAGTAATCTACCAACACTGCCCACGCGTGCTACACTATGCCGCCGCATCGTGGGCAATCGCAGCCAATGGTCCATCTCGGAATGAAGGTCCAGCTGCGTGGGCACGTGGGCCTGGTCTGCGTGTCTGCTGTAGGCTGGCGCTGGGGGCTCACTGACAGCATTCTGGGTTTGATAAAGTGCTGGAGTGAGACTCAAAGAGATGATACAAGATGAGACAAGACACAAAGGACGCGCTTTGTCTGTCCATGGCAATGAGGAAGTCATTTCCCCTCTGAAGAAAACACTGGGAACACTGGGTGCATTTCAGAGCTGGATTCCTAGTGTAAACCTTACCTGTTTTTAGTTATATGAAAGCAGGGCTGCGTACTGAAATTCATATACATACCTTGGGCTTTGAGTCAACATATCCTCATTGCAATCTAGATTATATACTGGTAGACCTAACTCTTTACTATGTGTAGGTAGAGAACAAACTTAATAGATAATGTTAGAAATTGTGATTGTTATTAGTATGGCTAAGAGTCGGTTAGCATCAAGGCTCGAGTCTCTGCCCTAGTTCCATGTGCATGGAGTTTGCATGTTCTCTCAGTGTTTTGGTGGGGGTTTCTCTGGGTACTCCGGTTTCCCCCAACATGCCAAAAACATGCTAATGTGAACTGGTGTTACCAAATTGTTTGTGGGTGTGCATGTGTGAGTGAATGGTGCGTGAGTGTGCCATGTGATGGGTTGGCACCACATTCTGGGCTGTTCCTGGCTTTGTGCCCAAAGTCTCCAGGGTAGGCTCTGGACCTTCTGAGACCCTGAATAGGTGAGTACAGAAAAAAGATGGATAAAAATGACTAGAATATATTAAGTGGCAATAAGAAAGCATTTCTTCTCAGCCTGTACAGAACTATGTAATATTCTGTGGCTATTAAACTTCAGACTAATGACATCCAATGACAAATCAGTTCACACTTACACTTGCACATAAAAGAGTGGTTGAGCGATCAATATCGTTATTATTATTACTTTTTACATTATTATTATTATTATTGATATTGTTGTTATAATTTTTGTTGTTTAATGTCCTTAATGTAATGAGTGTTATGTTTCTTATGTTGTTTGTTTTCTGTATTCCCCTACACAG
>JAODKE010000051.1:17938830-17949902 GCA_026779605.1 Mormyrus hasselquistii
AATGTCCCACACTTTTCTCGTACTTCTGTTGTCCCATCTGCTGTGAATTCCGGATATTTACGTGCTTAACATGTTTAATCAAAGCCAGTTTACTGAAATTCGGGGTTACGAACCATGCTCCAGGGCGTGGGATCCCTGATGGGCTCTGAACATGTAACTATCCGGTTCGAAGTCTGTTACTTCAGGATCTGTAGCACTTGCCTTGAAAAAGACATCTGGCTTCCAGCGGCGCATCTACGTTGGGGTGAGCCAAAGATTGCAGTGGAGGGAGGAGGTCAGCGTTCAGGGCTACGCTTTATGCGTCAAGCCAGCAGCACTTTCCGGCGAATGCCGCTCCTGCGTCCCCATCAGGCTGTGTCACACACAGAGGTGTGTAGTAACAGGTCTTGGGGATCCTCCAAAAGCCTTAGAGTTTTCCTTAGAGTGAAATAACTGCTTAAAATAACCAAGATAAATATAGTCCTGTATTGCATTGTTGGTCATCTAAAGATCTGGCAATACTTGAGGGGGCAACAAGCAGAGGTGAAGATATCAGGTCCAGAAAGTACAAATCCAGACCAGGATTTTGTTTCAACTAACTAGTTGAGTATAAAGAGTCACAGTCACAGAGTACTCAACTGGTTGGTTAAAATAAAATCTTGGTCTGGATTTGTATTCTGGACCTGAAATCTCCACCTCTGGCAAAAAGTACTTAGTAACTCACTTACTACTCAAGAAGAAATCATGCACAAATATCGTACCTGCATGAAATACATGAATGGTCATGATTGATTAATGAAATTACTTGGGGTCAGTACTAAAACATTATTCCATCAGGTATGAGTATACTACTACTACTACTACGACAACGTTATTTGTGCCCCCTGAAGTATTTTTTTTTGTTTTTTTAATAATGTGAACACTCTATTATTGGAATAGAAAATGTATGTTATTAAGGAGTGAAGTTTTTAATTGTGAGTTTGTAACGGGTCCATGATCAGTCTGGACAGTCCGCTTATTCTGTTTTTAGATAAGACTGTGAGTGAGACCACAGGTGTTTTACCAGATATTTACAGGGGAGAGTTGGACACACAGGAAATGACAATACCTTCCCGCTCCCTCAAGTAGCTCATGACAGCCACTTCCCGGAGACAGCGAGTGACGGGTCTCTCCCATCAGGGCGGAGCATGTCTGGGAAGATGAACAGCCATGAAGTTCTGTTTACCACACTGACCTTCAAGAATTGATTTGTCAGTGTATTTCTGTATTCACCATTCGTAGAAATAATAAGCATTGGTTTTTGCTTAGGGTAGGGCCTGCTCTCATGGTGAATCACTGTCCTGTATTAGTCCCGATGGCTCAGTTTGAAACCCTCCCCAGACGTTCTCCTTCACTTTCTGAGCCTTTTGCCTAGGCTCTGGTTTCATGCAACATAACCTCGTCCTTTCTAAAATAGTATCTTTTAAAGGCGCATGCAGGGTTCTCTAGGGGTGGTCCAGGACTCATTTGTCTTACGGAAGGATGCATGTAATATGTGTGTAGACTTGCGATAATTTCCTGTAACACTACAGTACGTGCTTTTTCTGCTTTTCTGCATTTTAAATAAATGAACAGAATTCTTCCCAGATGCACTGGTAGGATGGCAGTTGTGAACTGCTTACAGTGCTGGCCAGTATGTTTTTGGCAGTTTCACCATCAGGGAGGCAGTTTGTTACTGATTTCACTGCAAAGTTCTGCATTTTGTTACAGCTTTGACATTATAATTCTGAGATTTCAGGCATGAACATTGGGGAAGTCACAGGTAGCTCATGGATCCCTGAAAAACATGTACAGATATGTATAAACATTTGCCAACGTGGTGTCTGTCATATTACCTTTAATTTCTAGAAAAACAACAACTTATTTTGGTTAAAACCACCTTGAACCATTTGATTCAAAGTTTTTTCATTACTCTACTGTCATCTTTTGCCTGTATACTAATCTTTAAAGTCTTTTTAAAGCAGTACCTTCAGTAAACAGAAGGTAACACTTTTTAGAAAATGCTTTTACGGAGGGGAGAGGACTGAGCCGTGAGAGGGATCAAGTCCTGGCTGTGTTGTTGCAAGTGCTGTGTGTTTCGTGGGATCAGCATGCCCTGTAAGTCCAGCGGTCTGGAACAGATTAGCCAGAGCCTCCGGCAGAGGCTACTTGAAGGGGGCGCCTGGCGTGACAAGCGAGGGAAGGGTGCAGTTATGCTGCAGGACCATTCTGCGAATGCGATTTGGCCCTGCGGCGTCTGGGGTATGTTTTGCATTACTCGGCTGTACAGCCCATTGAATGTCATTAAAGTCACCTGTTGGCATCTACTGCCATAACGTTTTACCAGTTTGCTGCGATACATTTCCCGTATCCGTTTTCTGATAAACCAATAATGTGAGCTGGATGCTGGCAGATTCAGACAGCAAAGTTTGAATGAAAAACGAGGTCATTTTTATGCAGGTCATGGTACCACAGTGAGCACACAGGTGGTAATGCCAGGTAGCAGTCAGGCAAAGGTTGTCCTGCGGACAAGCTTCAGTGGAGCAAAGGCCCACACAGCAGGCCTGTATCTCACTGGGCTATGCTGTTCCCAATCATACCAGTGCCACTGCAAAGGCCCACACAGCAGGCTTGTATCTCACTGGGCTGTGCTGTTCTCAGTCATACCAGTGCCACTGCAAAGACCCAGACAGCAGGCCTGCATCTCTTTGAGCTGCTCCCAGTCATACCAGTGCTTCCTCAGTTAAAAAAAAAAAAAAATATGAGATAAAAAATACGAATACGAAAATATGAATATCTCACTCCATCCTGTGACCAAAAAATTCTTCTAGATGGCCTTAGACTTTGAAAACACATCACAACAACATTCAGAAAATACTCTGTATTATGCTAGGATCAGGTCCACAAAGAAAATACCTGCAGTGGTTTGTATCAGCTAAGCGTAAGTTCGATCTTAGCCTACAATGGACTTAAACTGCCCCCAACCTTCCAGTTTATGTACTCCTCAAAAATAATTGGTTGCGCCATGCAAATAGTTTGAATGTAGCACTGAGTTATACATACATTTTTACACTACCTTAACATAAAGGTCCATCGTAACAAAAAAAATGTTAAACTGTGCCGTTTTCAACACTTTTAAACATTTTTTTGTTTTAAAAATGTAATAGTATAATGTTATCAGACAGAATTCTAATAATTTGTTACCTTTTCTGCATATTTTGGATAAAACACGGTCGCTGACTTGATATATCAACCTACTGTAATGTTAGATGGCAAGCTAGAGAAATACAGTGTACAGTGTGACAGTTTTTTCTTCAATATCCTCAGTTTCATTTTTGACCAGTTTTTGGCTGCACTGTATATTTGGGCTCAGGGGCCAGTGGTGAAATCATTTGGCTGAGCCTTGGATTTGAACCAGTGACCTTCTGGTTTCAAGCACAGGATCCTAACCCAGTGAGCTGCACACCACCCCTGAGGGTGAATGAGTCGCAACTTTTTAACAGAGGATGGCTTCAGCACACTGACCTGTGGGCCCTGCATGCTTCTGCAGCCCCACTGCAAAGCTGCACGGTCTTTATTGTCAATGGGTTTAAATTTAAGCAAGCTATGATGCTTGGTGATTTTTTTGTATTGTTGGAATTACTCATAGTTAACACGTAATAAACCTCCGTTAAACTCCATGCCGCTCTTTCTCCCTAAGGCCCACTGGACATCATTTGATAAATTGTTTTGGAGGCTGGCAGCTGTCCGCTTTGTCCATTGTTCATTCTACTGAAGCAGAGACACTAAGTAACGTATTATCGGCCTTTTAGTTTGTTTGTCAGTCTGCTTGGGAAACTGACACTTCTTTGAAGGAACTTGATTAATTATGTTAGCCTGGCGGGTACATTTCCAAGGTGATGATACCCATTGTGTGCACAGGACAGTACAGCGAGAATTTTGCCAGATGTGTGAGATTTCAGTCACTGACTTGTTTGCAAAATAAGCTGATATCTTTCATCCTGACATTCTTGTGGGCTGGACTGAAATAAGGCCGTACTAGAGTATCATGTTTTACAGGGCAGTCTGCAGTGCAGTGCAGTGCATGGCGCAGTGGCAGCACCGTATCCTCACACCTCCAGGCTGGGGCTTCAGGTTTCTGTGCTGCTCTGCATGTGTGGACAGTTTGCACGTTCTCCCATGTGATACATGTTCCCTCAGGGTGCTCCAGCTTCCTTCTGCATCTCAAATGGCTTCCATTTTGCCTAACTGGCATCTCCAAATTCCACATAGAATATGGTTGCGTGTGTGCAAGCATCCTGCAGTGGACTGTCATCCCCTCCAGGGTGAACCCTGCCTGGAATACGCTCTGTGACTCTGACCAGCATAATGGTTTAGAAGTTAGGTGGATGGTTACAAACCATACTGACTCTGTCATGGATAATTTCAAGCGAGGAGTTGGAACTGATTTGATGAACATAACAAACACAGGAGAACCCAAACTGAACCATCTCACCAACACTGCCATGTTTCTGCTCTATGATTGAATGCAGGTGTGATCAATAAGCTGTACAGAGGTTGGATGGATGGAAATATGGCCTTGGATCTTTATAGTTTTTCACTCTGTTCACATCTTTCTCTGGGTTTTTCCTTACCCTCTTTTTCTACCACTTTTGAAAGACCTCTTCACGTAAAATCTAAGAATAAAAAATATAAAATTGCAGTTACTATACTGTAGATAGCCTGAGTAGATAAGCGGTTATAAAAAATTGGTAGTTTCTAACCTTTGGTCAGTTAGACAGCTGTGTGCCGATTGTGTGGGACATGAAGGCTGACGCAGTCCAGACCTCCGCTCTGTGCAAGCTCCCCGCGCAGACATCAATACCACCTCCACTGCAGTGGAGTCTGGAACAGCACTGCTGGGAATCCCAGGCTGCATGCTTGGACCTACCCCGGGGCTCTGCCCTCAGGCCCCCCAGGCCCCCCAGCGACCCATCAAGCCCCGAAAGCCCTCACTAATTTAGCCCTGTCAGCTGACACTCCTTATGCTGCACTCTGCCCCCCCCGCCAGCACAATGCTAATGGCCGTTAGAAATGCTAATCACTTTAGTCTGGTTTTACATCATTGACCTTTTTGTGTAGATAGAAATGTAAACATTATTTTAGGTCTTCTCTATTTTCAGGATAGACTAAAATGCAATGTGACATGTTCCTGTTTCATGCTTTAATGTCCACGTTAGAAAAACCGAATGAAATTAAAATAGGACACATTGGTTATAATGCCTAATTTCCCAGAGATTACTGCTTGTTGAATCCTAGAGCAGTAAAGTGTGTATCTCTTCATTGTAGATAATTATGATCCAAAAAAGATGTCAGTCAGTAATAATTTTTAATAATAATTGAATTCAAGTACAATGTTGTTTTATTCAAGTCTGACTGGATACAATTTATATGAATATAACATGTATTTACAGTAAGTGACCTTTTTAGAAGCAAAAATGTTTTTTAAAACATTTTTTAAAAAAGTTGCACTGCAAAAACAGTTAGATAGCTGAAGTAAATGTTACAGTAATAGTGATGCAAAGGGTGTATCAGTTTTTGATGGTTTAATTGAGTTTTGGCCAGTTTTTTAAATTTGGATTGGGGCTCTGAATTGATGCTGCTGTTTCACACACACTTGGTCCACATTTCTGATTCAGATCAGTTTTTCGTTACACCCCTGGTAAATGGTGATGTATTTGCTCATCCTATCTGCTTTTTAATAAAATGAATGACTGGTACTTTAAATTGATTTCTACTTACAAAGAAGTACATAAATATCATTTTGAGGAGCTTGATATCAGGTGTTCAAGTATCATATTACTATTTTTGATGCTGGCATCTGTGCCGTTTATTTTATTGCTAAAAGCTGTGTTTTGACAGATGCGTATTTCTTAGATCCAGCTGAGGTTTATGGGAAGTGTGAGCGTAAGCAGTGAGCGATTTCCTCAGGCCAGTTCTCTAATCAAGGTGCATGTGAAATGGTCTCCATTGGAAAGAAATCATGAAAATGGAATTTAATTTTATTATTTCTTCCTCTTTATCATTTTATTGTTACATAACAACATACAGGGTTATACTAGCTAAACAAAGAACATCATAAAGGTATACAAGCATACAGGTATTATCATATTAAGCTCTGAATGCCCTTTTTACCCCATAAATGGAATGCTGAGTTCAAACGTGAAGGATGAGAAAGATGATTATTACCTAATGAGGTCAGAGCCGAGGCAGGAACAAACTTGAAATGATGCCAAAATTGATGCCATATTTTAAGAGAAGAAAACTGAACCAGATTATCTGTGTACTGTGAGAGGAAGACAGGAAGAGGCGACGATAATAATGCAGGGAGGGGGTAGAAAACATGACTGAGCTTCCAGTCAGCCCCACCCTGCACGAGGATCATTCATCTAATCGATGTCCTTTTGAATTCTGGCTGCCCAATGATAGAACATCAAATTGTATAAAGAGCGACCTGCAATAAGCTTACATTCGTGTATTAATGATTTGTGAATCCTGGGAGTCTTACCTCCCCACATGAATGAGAAAATAATTTGATCAATAGATTTAAAGAAAGCTTTGGGCAAAAATAAATGAATATACTGAAAAAAGCATAAAACTTGGATAGAACCTTCATTTTAATTATATTAATCCTGCCAAGAGATAATGGTAAATTAGCCCATTTTTGAAAAGCAAATCTTATATACTGTAGCTTAACATAGGATGAAAGTTGCAGCCCTGCAAAGCCTTAGGTGAACCAGTTACATTCACTTCTAGGTACCTAAAACCTGAATGAGTAATGAAACGAAAGGTCAGTTTGTCTGAGCCTCTGCCCTGATACGTTTATAGGGAGACATTCACTGTTTTGTAGTTTCTACCCAGAAAAAGAAACAATTTTTTTAAAATATGGCTGTGATAGATGCAAGATGGGTAATTGGATTTGTGACGTATAGCAGTAATTCGTCAGCATGGAATTTTATTTTAAAGTATAAGAACTGCGTTTTTGTTTAGCATATGACTTGGAAAGGTGTTTCATAGATTTTGGGGTGTCGGAACAAAGGAATAGTCTAAAGTTTAAAATGACTGACCACAGCTTCTTGTCTTGTAGAGTTTTTAGTTTCTTTATGGTTTATAAAAGAGGATTATGAAAAATTAACCTTATGCTCTCCTGTCACTAAAATGCCAGCTTTGGGTTTCATGGACAGTGAAAAACACGTGAGTCCTGATTGCTTTATCAAACTAGTGCAAAACTGTGTGAACCTACTAGAAAATGACCAGGGGCAACAGTTCAAAGCATTTTTGGAGAACTTGAGTTTTGATAAAATGAAACGTTTTCATTCCCTGTGCTTGGGAGTTTAGCAATATGTGATGTCTATCTTAAGAAGAAAGCCAGGAATCTAGCATAAAATCATAACATGCTCCTCCTTAAGCTGACGAGCCTCAAATCAGAACGGAGGGCAAATGTTCAGCAGTGTTTTCCCAGTGTGACTCTCGTTATATTTGAGTCACTGAAAGGGAGAAATTTGTCGGCATAGAGAACGAAGGTGCACTTACCGAGCTCTGAAAAGTCCTACATGGTACCTTTGATGGTATTGATTTTATTTAGAACTGTTGATTGTGTGATTGATTTAAGTATTTACCACAATTGCAGAATAATACTTATAGAATAACTGAAATAAAGCTTTGATTAGCTTTTTGTCATTCATCCATCTTCAGAGAACTATTCTTGTTTATATGACACTAAAATGAATCATCCAGTATTTGTTTGCCCATCTTTAATGACGGCCTATTACTTGTACGCGTGCTGCTGTTTTTTTAGGGTGTTTGTATTAGTTACACATGAATCTGAGAAATGTTTCCGTCAGCACAGCAACTGCACGTGGGTGGATACGTAGCCGGCCATGATGAGGTGTGATGGTGTTGAGGAACGCATTTGGGAAACCTGAGCATTTGTACGACACAGACAGGGTGACCAAGTAAATTATGAGCCTAACTGCTCAGCCATAGGGAAGCATAGAGACTTCATTCCATACCGTCAGCTACTGGAATATTTCAGATATCGCAGTGTGATTTACATTTTTTTTTTTACAATTAATATTTGTTACTTAAAAAAATGGAGTTCAAAACATACATTTCTCACAAGCCTGTTTGTGAGTGATTTAAACGGCAAGGATGACAATGACCATCATTGGCTTGGAGAGCATATACTGCAGGGAGCTCATGCATAAGCGGTGGCGATAACCTTTAAACTGATATTTAGACATACAGGTAGTATAGAAAATTGATTATTTTGAAAAAGAACAATCATTAAAATTGCTAAGCTTATGACAGAGTAAAAATGTTTTGGTGAAACTTAATCCCCCCCCCCCATGCTCAGTGAATCTTATCACCAAGATTTCAAAAAACAGAACTGCTTTATAAGATAACATTGTTTTGAAAAAACCTTGTACTTGGGTATAATGTCCGGACAGTATGAAGGTATGAAGAAACCTGTTCTCAGCCCAGCAATGTGACAATTGCATGTTTATGATATGCAGCGTCAATATTATTATTGCACATCCCCCAGCCATACTAACAACTCACTAACAACAAACTCTGTGTATCCAAAAACCATTAAAATGCAGCCAGTTCTCTTGTAGATTATCATGGAAAATGAGAACAGTGTCAGTTTTCCTTTTGTATCACGCAGCAAAAAGTTATGACGTGTTTCATTTAATTTGCCTTACTTTGCACGTCCTGCAATATGATTATTGTACACATTGCGGAAATGATGCTGAAATGATATATTGTGCAGCCCTAGTATAAATCCTTGGTTTTACATAATTTGTTCTCAAACATCCCCATAATTCTAGCTAGATAACACTGAAGGTCAAAGATGATTCTGAACCACCTCTCATAACATTATTATGAGTGTGACCATGCAAAGGATATTTCATTGACAGTTTTTGGGAAGTCACTTTTTCTTACTGCTAGAGGATTTCCAATGGTGGATGGGCAGTCTTATCAAAACCTTAGCCCTAAAACCTTTTTTTAATGTTCAGGAATGTGGTGAAAAGCTTGAAAACAGCTCAAGCTGTTGCCTAACATACAGTAATCCAGCTTCACAGGACCCTCTAATGACGCCCGCATTTATGTGGAGCCCCTGCTAGTGGTCTGTGTGGTGCCTGTGGTTAGATCCCTAGGCCATTCTAGCCTGCGGAAAGAGACTCCTGTCTGAGCACCACCATTTGGGAAGGGGTTGCTGGCCCCACCATGGAGGACCGGATGGGTACGACGTCTGGTCGAGCTGCAGGAGAAGCGGGACTGTTCTCGTTCGCTTTGGCCAGCCAGATTCTGGGTGATACAGACTCCTGACCTCATGAAACCTTTCTGCCTGTGATGTACAAAAGTGCCACAGGTAGCTTTCCCTTAAGCCCTATGCTTCATTGGAGATCTCATGCCTGTGTGACCTCACACCCGTGGAACGTTTGCCTGAACGGCCAAGACGAGAGCGGATCAACGTCTCGCCATATAATTTGTGTTTCTCATGGAATCAGAAAGGCACCCTTTGATGTCGGTCCTCAGGGGCCGAATCCTGCTGATTTTCCAGCCGTCCTTCACCCGTGAACCAGTTGTGAAGCCTCTGGCCAACCAGAATCAGTAATTATTAAACTAACTACCTGGGACAACTGAAAACAAAGCCTGGATTTGGAATCGAGGGCCAGAGTTGAAGAACCCTGGCTTACGCGTAGCCCTGAGGCAGCCAGCTCATCGTAGTAACTTAGAGGCTTCTCCGACCAGTTCAGCATGTCTGTACTGTCTTGTGCCTGCATGTGGTTGACACTGCAAAGAATGCTGGAGGGAATAGTGCATACTGGGTGTTGCTTAGGTTTGTAGCAAGAGCAAAAATGAGGAGAGTAAAAGCTGATGCACGCTGTCATTTCAGATGTAATCACTGTAATGCAACAGGAGGACTGCATACAAATGTGAGTGTGGAAAAGCACTGAGAAGGAAAGGCTGTAGCAATTACCAGCTATAAGGTTCATACTGTAGATAATTTATAACCTTGTAATGGCCAAATCCCACCATGTCAGTCACATACGGCAAACCTAAGTCGGTAAATTTTAGCAAAGACAATCAGCAGGAGCCGAACTAATGACGTTTTCATCACTAAATAGAATTGTAAGCGTGGTACACACTGTATGGAATGAGATATCACGTTTGCATTTAACATGTAATTATTGTCCTCATACTGTAGCAGTCGAACTGTGTATAATATATTTTGAGTCATAAAATGCAGACCCCTGTGGTGGTGATGGTCTTGCAGCTGCCGGAGTGGCAGCAATCAAGCCGCTTCAGGCTTGACTCTGACCCGGGCCCTGCCTGTTTAAACACCACACGACATGGAAGGCAGATGTGTCCATTTCTGCTTGTTTTCCTGTTTTCCTGCTTTTTCCTTTCCCATTTATCCCCTCTCTTTAATGAAAACCGCTGATATCCTGGGTGCCAGATTTGTCAGGGACGGAATGAAAAACCTGCACGTGAAAACACAGTCAGAAAAAGACTGCCAAGTTCGACATACTTTTGCAAGAAGGGGATTTAACATCCAACATGGCTCTGCACAGGTCCAGAAAAATGCAAAAATCTAGAAGCCAGAAAACCCATTAAGCATACCTTCCCCTTTTTTATTTTAACTTAAACGTCAGTGTTCACAGTTTACCGTTTTCTCTTTCTATTTTTTATTTATTTATTATTTGTTTTATAGGCAAAAGATAAGAGTGGTGTTACGTTTTTTTTCCCCCAAGTCTATTGTGTGTTACAAACTGTATAACTATATTGGTTTTATTTCAGAAGGAGCAGCTGGTAATGCTGATTCCATCTAAGTAAAAGGATTGGTAGAGTAGTTAATAATGAGCAAGGCCCTTAACCCCCAGCTCCAGCGTGCCCCAACAGGTGGCTGCCCTTCGCGGACAGCTTGCTCTACAAAGACCAAGTTGAGGGAGGCGTAAAAACAATTTCCCCGCGTGTACAATAAAGGGTTCAATTAATATTAGAATCATTTATTTGTAGTTAATTTA
>JAODKE010000051.1:17960806-17971799 GCA_026779605.1 Mormyrus hasselquistii
CTGTGGTCTGCTGAAGCTGTCTGTGAGTTTGCTGCTGGGTTACAGTATGGATACTCTGCAGATACAGCAGGCAGTCGAGCTCTGAGGTCTGCTGAAGCTGTCTGTGAGTTTGCTGCTGGGTTACAGTATGGATGCTCTGCAGATACAGCAGGCAGTCGGGCTCTGAGGTCTGCTGAAGCTGTCTGTGAGTTTGCTGCTGGGTTACAGTATGGATACTCTGCAGATACAGCAGGCAGTCGGGCTCTGAGGTCTGCTGAAGCTGTCTGTGAGTTTGCTGCTTTCTCCCCTCTATGATGTGCTGCCTCAGACACCTAGTTTGTGCTCTAGGATGTGGCACATTTATTTTCAATGCTGCGTAATCCCATTTTCAGTCTTTATAGAATCAAATGTAGGTCTGCTGGCTTGGGCTTCTGTGTAATTGTTTTTAAGTGTTTTTTTTTCTTAACCAACTTAAAGTTTATTCTTTTGTTTAACTGCTTATGCAATCCCCTCGTAAAGTGCGTTTCGCTGACAGATGAACATGCACATGAAATCCGCGGTGGGGCTGGAATGCAGTATTTTTACTGCGCGGCCTCTCAGCATGACACCTGAGTGCTGCGGTGGGCGGAGCTGGCCGGCGGAGGTGAGACTGAGCCTGCAGCAGACCTGCAGCATATCATGTCGGTGCATTTCACGTGGTAAACATTGTGTGAAAGGCTCTTTAAAATTTAATAGCACTATTCAAGAAGCAGCATTTTTGTTAAATCTTTAATGAGGTCTATTTCTCCAAGAAATTTAATACTGTTATTATGTTTTTATGATGAAGTTTTTTATTTTCCCCTCCAGAATGGGCACTGCCACATGTTAACAAGCTACCCCCAACTCTTAATCCAGACCAAACCCCACTCATCCAAATTTTCCAGTGTCTTTTGGACAGGAATGGGTTGTGGAATGGGATAGCTTGGTTGTTATGTTTGAGGGCGGGAACTTTTTTCGAGTTTAATAGCAGCCTGTTGTCTTGTTGCTAGAGGGGTTCACACATGGAAGAATAGACCTGAGCACTTTTTCATCCTTACACTGCGTGTAAGGTAACAGATATTTACACTTCACTTATCAACAGTGTCATTCCACAGAAGAACAAGGCAGTGAGGGGTGTGTCTCACACCCCAGTCTCATTTTTAAGACTACTGGGATTATTTTGGCTGAATTCAGCGCCTTTGACATCTTTATAACAGTTGTTAGCTCTGACCGGTCATTCAGATCAGCTTTTGTTTTTAGTCCACAATATTTTGTTGAATCATACTCACCCAGGGCATAACAACATCCCACCCAGAGAATGAAATTACGGGTACTTACCTCCTGCCTCTGCCTTGTGTAAATGATGGCCTTTTCCTTGATTGTGTGGTGTGAGCTGTATAACATGAATCCAAAAGCAGGAATGATTTCCCTCAGAGATAAAATACATTATGTCCAGATACCATTTTAAAGGAAAGGGAACACAGGAAAGGCATGTCTGTGAACCTGACATTATACCTGAGATTGAATCATAAAATGTAGTCATAGTATACTAAGAAACTGAGGTGCTTTTCATATACGTCTTCATCTTAAGAATTATACTAATTTGTAGAGAGGTTTGGATGGATGGTTTGTGCAGTTAGTTGCTAAAACTGGCAAAAGTGAAGCAGCTGTAACAGAGTGTTGGGAAACCAGCTGGCAGGTGAGTGTCAGGAACTGTTTGAGTGACACGGCACTTGGGATCTGTGAGAAATCCCATCATGCAATGCAGTAAACATCGCCTTTGCGCTTAACAGACCATTCTGTGACATGCAACAGATGGTCACTCACCAAATGGAACAGAAATACTGTCTTCTCAGAATGCTGTTATACTGCATGGCATTTACTTTTCCATCGAACAATCTTAAACGTTCTAAACTATGGCAGGAAAATCTAGTCCTCACAGAGGCGCCAGAAGCCGTCACTCTGAGAGCCAGGCCTTTTAGCCTGTAGGCGTACTTTGGCATTTCGCTGTTTGCTTGTCCAGGGCCGAGTGGAGGATGAGTCATCTGACCATGACTTTATTCCACTGGTCTGTAGACCGCTGGCTGTTCTTAGCGCCACATTACTCTCAAAAGTGCATGTAATGTAATGAGAGATTTATGCACAGAAACTGGAGCATAGTATCCATCCCTGTGGTGCTTTCAATGCATTATGCATGATAAAATTGTCCATTTAGGCCTTTTTAAATCTTGCCTCCACCAACACCATTTCTGTTGTGTTTAGGTCAGGTGACCAGGTCATGTGATCCGACACTCTCATTCTCCTTTATAGTTGACTTGACATGGCCAAACCTTTGACAGGTACTGTACTGTATATGCCAACTTCACCTTCACCAGTCATCTGTTCACATGGATGTGACCCAACTTCAAGTTACTGAAGTCACTGATTAACATGCCTAAAGCAAAATGATAGCCAGCTGGGCCTTCCCAACTATTTTAAGTACTTTGGGACATAAATTATTTCATTAAGTAATAATCACATCTATATGGAAGCACTTGATTTCAGTATACTATTTATCTGTCAATTACACAAAGACTTCTTGCAGTTTAATACATTATTTTTCTCCTCATCCTCCCTTTAGAGACGTCCGGGGCCAAAGTTGGGTTGGACCATCTGATTCCATTTGCTGCTGCTTCTCACACTTGGAGAGGAGCCCCTTGGTAGCTTATTTAATGCACTGAGAGCCAGACACTTCTAACAAGCCAAAGATGGAGCTACTGACGAAACGGCTTTCCAGTGAAATGCCTGTAGCCCATTCAGATAAAAAAAAGCAAAAATTGGTATGAATCATTACAAGACATGTAAAAAGTCGTGATGAGTTTCAAAAGCTTTATTTTTAGTGAGACAAGAAGTAGTTTTGTATACAGTGTCCAGATGAATAATTTTAACAGATTGATTTTTTTCTGTTAATAGGATGGTTTTGCATTCTGCGGTCTACAGTAATTGTGGTTACTTTTTGGCAAGCAGGCTATATTTCCTAGACCTCTAGCATAAAGCTTTGGCCACTGTATAGTTTGCTGTAGAGCGGTTTCCAAGGTAACCATCACATTTGCAACTATGCCAACCCTCTGAATCATGTTGCCAAGGTAATGGGGAAACCGGTGTGACCACACCCTGAAGTCCAGTTGTTGACTCACTTCCCATGCGTCCTTCAACTCAGTGCGCGTTGCCTAGCAGCCAATTATACTGCTGCTTTTTAAATCTGTCGTTCACTGTTCCTTTGCGTCTTCCCTGCCTTGTTGCTATAGAGGACTTCCTGTTGTTTTGAACGTAACATCATAACCATATTGTAATCTAATGTGAAAGCAGGTCATTTATGTCGTGAGTAATCTGCTCGCCCACATTTCTGTTGCGGTGTCTCAGCAGCAGTTTCCTCTTCAGTGGAGGTTTGCTGCCTCACAGATCCTTGCACGCCATCTCCCCAGCACAGGTGCCCTTTGCTGCAACTTTTAAAGCATAAGGTTCTTTATTACATTTTGCAGACAAGTGAATTGCACTTGTCATACGACAATCTATGCCATCTTTATTGAATTATGAGTTTCTATATTGGGGGAAAAAAAAAACAATTTTATTCATGCTGGTCTTAAATCAAGAAGTGAAATTTGGCCAAGTTTTGATGTCTCTCTGCTGTAGTTTTTAAATAACCGGTTGTAGTGTGAATATAACACATCAAGTGAATTCCTTTGTCAAGCCATGAGTTATGGTGATTATATCCTTGGAATAATTAACCCCTTTCAGCCTCAGGGATAAAGCACTGGATTACTATGGTATGTTTTTTGGATATTTGGATGACAGCCTGGGATAAAGGCATTGCCCTACTGGGCCAATTTTCAAAACTTTGCTAATAGTAACGTGTTGATCAGAGGTTTTTTTTCACTTTATGTTGTGGAGTTGTGACCTGCAGGTAGTACAGTGTAAACTTTTGAATGTTGAATGAATCTCACCACAACATACTCTGTAAAACGAGCGCGCACTATGCTTGTGGGTGAACAGGCTGTAAGCAAACCCATTCTTGTATCCACAGCATCTTGTCTTCCTTGAAGTTCTCCTTGAGTTGTGACATGAACTTCCATTAGCCGAGGACATTTGAAAGTGTGTGAGGTGTGGTTATGAGTAGTTCGTTTCAAGCATTGTCAGCTGGCACTGTAAGTGCACTATCTGTGTCCAGACCCAGTGTAAGCTGTCAGAGAGTGAATAATTCACACAAATGTAATATTAAACTCTTCATCAAAGAGACCTCACGATATGGCCGATTGCTATGTACAATGGCCAATGCTTCAGAAGACGAATCAGTCACCGTGCGTGAGTATAATCCATCACAGCTACGGGTGGCCCTCCGCTAGTTGTTTATTTGTGTCTGTATTGTGTCTGTTCCCTTCGATGATTTATGTTGGTGGATATCAAGGAAGCCATGTGCTTCATGCTAATATATCACCTACTTCGAAGTCTCCAATTGGCATTGAGATTAACCAGACACACGCAGGTATCGCCCAAGAGGAAGTGGGATTCTGCCTCCTTGCAGCTGCTGTAGTCTGTCTATGGTGGGATATTCCTTTCATTTAGTTTATTATGCTGTCGCTGGTGTTTCAGAGGATCTCAGGTTCCACTGTACTGGGGAATCCTTGGGGGTCACAGTTCTTCTTTTTACTTAAACGGCAACTTTTGAGTTGGATAGATATTGCTTATTTAAAATTATATTTAAAATATACCCCACCCTAAGGCACATGGGGGAATTGACCCCCTAGTCACAAAAGCGCATAGCTGCTTTTTTGTCGTATACAGTGAGAACACTGAAAAATTCAGTTTATGTCTGTTCTCATGTTCTTGAGAGTGACCAAGTGTAAGCATAACAGCCTACCGGTTTTATTTTCAAAATAGAAGTCTTTCTGCGGATTTCAGTGAGGTTCACAATGGAAATGAAATAGTTCATGATCCGCGTTTTGCTTGTTGCCAAAATCATAGAGGGTGTAATCCTCTTTTGTCGCTTGATGAATTAATTATGCTTCCTGCACGTCGCACCTTCTTTTTTCGGTTGAATGCAGTGAGCGTGTCCACGCTGAAGAGGGGAGAATACGTGTAACGCGAATGTGCACGACTTTTTAAGCGCTTTTTTTGACTCTACCAGCCTTGTAAACATGAATTGCATGTGTGTCTGCTTGTGTTCGGTGCCAAAACGCTCTGTTTTCCTCCTCTTTTCTTCCCTTTCCCATAATGCTGACTTGCTTCTAATGACTTGGAAGGAGTTCATGTGATACAAACTTCAGCCCATAAAGTAAAGGATTAAAATGTAGCCCAGCATCGACTAAGAGAGCCATATAAATGGCTCATTATTTACAAGCCGCGGTGAATAGGCTACTTTTGAGATCCTGACAGGCTGGAAAAGCAATCTGTTACTCCCGCACAGACATCCCTGCTTTCTCCTGGGCTCTCCCGTCTTGCCTCATGACGTTTTTATGTGCAGGAGGTGCCCCATTCAGATGTGAAGCAGGTTAAATGTGAGCCGGAGGCCCTGCCCAGGGCATTCTCCAGACTGGGCCTCAAAGATGGACGCCAGGCAGACTTTTATTGCCAAAGGGAGGAGCACACAGTGGCTGTTCTGACTTTGTGGAGCTGAGATTCATGGGATTGCTGCTGATGTTTTTGATGTTTTTTTAGGGGTGGGGGGAGTGTTAAAAACATCTCTTTGTGCTGCTGGTAACCACCCCCTCATGCTCCAGTCCTCATTTGGGGTACACCATATATTATGAAGAACAGGCTGGGGGGCAGTTGCAGATGCAGGTGTTGCTGAGTTATGACATGGGCTTGCCGGGCAGATAGGGCCCGCATACCTAATAAATTTCTTTTGTTTAGAGAGCATTAAAGGTAGGAAATGTTAAATGGAGGTGCAAAAGTTCCATCCTGAGCCAACTTGGCCAAAGTTCCCTTTTCTCTTCAATTGGCTTTTGGTGATTAGTCTGTGATTGATGTCTTCAGCTTCCCGGCTCCTGGCACGTTTGCTTTAAGCTCGGGAAAGTCACTGTCTGTGAAAGGTGCATCAATCATGCCGGCATCGCAGTGGAGACGTTCTTACTGTTCCGACCTGAAAGATATTTAGTGGAACACTCACCGAACACAAAGTCTCCAAGTTGAACGAGGACAAAGCAAACAAACTTGGGTCATGCAGATATATCGGTCCCAGTGGGAAAATGGGGACCTTTTCCTATTTACATAGTGCTCATTTAAGTCTCTGTCTTCGGCATATGCAGTGCGTGTTTCTCACTGCAAATGTGGCTGTGTTGAACCCCAAGAGTTTACTTTTCTAAAAAACACTCATCATTTGACTGTTTGGCAGTGATTTAAATGACTTGTATATTGTTATGATTTTTCCGTGTTACAGTTTATTCTGCTCTTCTGTCCTCAAAATAATTTCCAGTGGAGGTTTTGAGTCACCGACCCAATGAGCTGCAGAGGGCAGTGTCTGCGTTTTGTGGAGCCCAGTCCATCCCTGTATGATGAATGGTAAACAGACCATTCATATATTTGCACCAGATATTCTGCCTCTGGGTGATTTTGAACTTTCTATAAGTTATATGAGAAGCAGCAAGGCGGTGGGTTAAAAAGTCTTTTCACCTTCAGGTTTTCCATATTTATACGAGCCACCTGTGTCTTCATATTTCTTTCCATGCAGGACAGGAAAAGCTGATTTGATCCGTGACTCATATAGCTGAGAACACCAGTTTGATTGTCCTTCTTCTTAGAGCCCATAGCACATTTTATCGGCTTTCCATATGTGCAAGTAAGATTTGGGTGGGGCTGGGAGTCTGGATCTATGGAGTTGAGAGGGATGATTTTAGAATTTACAGGCCAGGCCCAGCAGTTTACAATTTAATGTTGTCTTGGCAATCGCTCATTTGCAGAGAAAATCAAATACAGAGGATATAAACCTAATCGATTTGATATAGTGGGTAAAAACACGTGCCTTGTGCCCTGAGATAGACTGGCACCCTATCCAGGGTGTACTCTAGCCATGTGCCATGTGATAGACTGGCATCCCCCCTAGGACGTACCACGGCCTTGTGCCCTGTGATAGACTGGCATCGCATACAGGGTGCATCCTAGTCTTGTGCCCTGTGATAGACTGGCATCCCATCCAAGGTGTCACCCACCTTGTGCCCTGAGATAGACTGGCATCCCAGCCAGTGCCAGTCTGTGCTCTCTATCGGTTCCCTGTCGTGACTCCTGTACCAGTTGCCTCCCCTGCACTGAATGAACACTGTATATGTCACTGGGTGTGGTCTCCCTCATCGCATCACGTGTCCCGGCCTTTCGGGGAGTCTGCTGATGTTGCTTCTTGATGGCCGACTGTGATCTTCAATTTTATAACGTCTCTGGTTTCGGTAACTGGACCCGGCGGAGGGCTGGAGCGACCCAGCTTCCTGGGCGCCTGGAATGCACTCGTCACAGTTATGACAGAGCAGAATCTGGCACAGTCTTCCAGGCACAGGCTGACCCTGCTTTCTCAATAACACTGTAAAAAATCATCAGCCTAAATGATTCCCAGACTGGAGGCGAGTCGTACGAGGAGGAAGATAAAAATGGATTGCAGCATAATATGGAAAACAGACTTACTGCTCTGTTGCATTACCTCCTGTTGCACTTTGCACTGGCACAGGCCACTGGCAAATCTCCCAGCATGCACTGTGCCCTGGAAGCTGACCCCCGGTAGACCTGGATTTTACAGAGGGTCTGTCCATTATCGACAGATACATAATATGCCCTTTGGTCAAAATCCCCTCCCACCCAAACACACTCACACTCACATTTTCACACTTGGAACACCATCACACAACTCCTCAAAAGACTGGAGTCAATTTCATTTATATAGGTCACCCCATTAGCTCCCTGATGACTCTGCGGGGGAAGTCGTATGACGGAATCTAGGCCTGGCTGCAGCCCTCTCTGATACAGTAGCACTATGCTGTCCAAAGTGGGGCATAAATCAGCCAGAACCTGGACCAGGAGTCCCACTGGAGAGAGCTGTAATCATTCCAGGCCATGACCTCACTCTGGCACACCATTCGTATTAAATTTACACTGATGCCAACATTCACAAAACAGTTAAGATCCATATCAACCGATATGACAATAGGAAAAAGCCATGCGAATGCACAAGGTTGCTGAACACGGCACCAGCAGGAGTGTTGAGTGACTGCTCTTCCCGGACTGTGTACTGAGCACAGCTTAGCTTTAACTCAAACCGGCTGTAAGACATTTCTCGTGTGCGGGAGACACTCAAGCCCCGGAATGATAAGCTGTTAAAGTGGTATTAGCACGAGGAAAGCCTTAGCTACAGCATATCAATGGCGGGCCTCAGCATTCAGGGGCCACGCAGAGTCTCCTGTGAGACTTATTCAGGGCAGACGGGGCACGCGGCCTGCGGACAGCTGCTAGCTGACTGGCAGCTGCGGCGACTCACCCGCGCACCGCCCAGAAGGAAGCCTGCAGTGGTCAGCACTTTACAGGGCAGCTGGGCGCCATGCCTGCTGTGACACTTGTGACAGTAGTACGGGGTCAGGGCTAAGTACCACATACAAGCCGCTTTTGTGTTTTCGGTGTAAACATTGTCCTCCAAAACAGAGACAAAATATGGTTTGAAAAGGCTGCAGTCAAAGTTTCTGTCACGGAGAGCCCATCGATTATACATTTATTGGAAATGTGTATAAGCACAAACACCATCAGAAATTTATCTCTGTTTGACTGTAGATATTTAGCGATCAGTTGTCATTGTTGACACACCACAACAACAACAACAACAACAACATGTGACATTGTAACACACAACTAACAGGGGGCAGCTAATTCAGCACCCGGGGAGCAGTGCTTGGGGGTATTACCTGGTGCCTTGCTAGTCAGGGATTTGAACCTGCAATCTATTGATCACATGTGCGCTTCCCTAACCATTAAGCCACCATTGCCCACAAACTGGTTTGCCCAACGTGGGGCTCAAACCCACGACCCCGAGATTAAGTGTCTCACGCTCTACCAGCTGACTCAGGCGGGCTGCCTTATAGGCGTCTGTTCCAGGTCTAATTTTCTGTGCTACTCTTTGCTGTTGCCATCATTTGTACCATCCGCAGTGGCTTTTTATAGCCTCATGTGACGTATCTCCAGACGAAAGGGCCTCATTTCATGTGGACACTTGGACAAACGAGAGCCTGTTTCCGGATTGCAGCACACAAATGAAACCCTTTGCCATTCAGTCTGTTCCTGTCTGCATTCGCAAAGATGTTCTGAAGATGAAAATGATCTCAGAAACACAGTATGAATAACCTCGTGCCCAGAGGAGCGAAACCATGTGAAATTGACATAAGGTTGTGGGGTTTCCTCCAGGTACTTCAGCTTTCCATAGCCTCCAGGATAGGCTCCGAATCCCCCTACAACCCAGAATAGAAAATGGAGAGATGATTATCCATTTAGTATGGATATTTTGTTGTGCATTTTATTGGTGTTTATAGCTTTGTCCTGCAGATTTTCACCAGTTTTGATTTCCCAATGAAAATGAGCTTGACCACAAGTTCCTTCTCCAGGTACCCTGTGAACTATTGCAGAACATTTGTGCAGATATGGCAGAATTCATTGACCACTCTGTTCAACTGACACTCATCTTACCAGCCAGCCTAATCTCAGCATGCCATCTTTATGGAGGATGTGCACAGCACGGCACTGTGACTGCTCTCTGGTTATACTGCTGGGCGACATGTCTGTCACGGTGCCACACCCGTTTCTGCTATGTTCCAGTAAGCCTACTAATTCAAGACGACTCAAACCATTTCAGTGGGAGATCTGCAAGCTGAATGGCTGGCTCTAGATTGTGTGGGGAAATCCTGCAGATCAGTCATAATCATGTGCACTGCAGGCTTGTCTTAAAGAGACCCCTGCAAGCTAAGTCAGCTCTCTGGGTCATTAGTTCACTAATAGTCTGGGCTGAATTATTGTCGTGTTCTTAATATCCCAACTGAATCTGCTTGCTAATCTTAGCGTTTCAGATGGACAATCAATATTGCAAGCCAACCTTCTCAGCAATATGCGATATGCCTAAAATGTATTAAAACACCGCAGCATGTAACTGCTTGTTAAAATGATACATATGGACAAGCAGATACAGTAAATGGATGCATGGCTGGATGGCATAGGTGTCCATGCCTCTCAAATGCTGTTATCAGACTCCCACATTTCAGCCCAGTAAATGATGGACCACAATGCACTGCAAAGCTCTTTCTGGGAATTTGCTGAATCATCGGGGAAGAGGCTGCTCCCCACACTCTGCATATTTGGGCCTGGCTGCTCGCCTGTGACCCCCCCCCCCCAGTAACACCCAACCCAAACCAACATGACTCTACTGACCACCAGTGGCAGGAGGGCACTGTGAGCTGGCATGACGGATGATACACCGGTGCTTCGGCCACAGTCACAGCATCGAATCTTATATCTGCCCATCGCTGTCATCACAATTTCAATGCTAGTCATTCCTAAAAAGTGGGACTGACAGAGGTGTCCAGCCATTGGCTTCCGAGGAGGGTGACCTGACTGAATGACACAAAGCAGGTGTGACAGAGGTGCGTGTCATTTTCCATGTCTCAGAGCCAAAGCCTGACCTTCTGCTTGAACTCTGCTCAGTAGTTTCCCAGGGTTCCTGACTGCCGAACACTTCAGTGTCAGCACCGAAAAACTGGCAAGTTACATGCAAATAAAGTCATTATAATTTGGAATAAATATTTTCCTTGAATTGGCTTCTAATCTTTGACTGCATGTAGAGCACATTAATAAGGGTGAAAGCTCTGAGCTGTAGCCTCCTGACGCTGTTCTTCAGGGTATATTCAGCGGGCGGCGATCTGCGGGCGGCGATCTGCGGGCAGCGATCTGCGGGCAGCGATCTGCGGGCAGCGATCTGCGGGCAGCGATCTGCAGGCAGCTCAGC
>JAODKE010000051.1:17972844-17987817 GCA_026779605.1 Mormyrus hasselquistii
CTGAAATGAGGACAGGCTCAGACAGACTATGCGGCGTTAAGCATTTATTGTTTCAAACAGGTTTTTTAAAAACCTGGATCCGGCCCCCAAGGAGACCGTCTGGTAAAACTCTGGCCCTCTGACAAATATAGTCGATGACCCCTGAACTAGAGCATATTCTTGTTACCGATAATATAATAATATATAAATAAAACGGTAGCACAAATAATGCAGTAGTACTGTACACTCTTATTTAAAGTATTAACCGTAAACTAAGTGTTAGTTACACACTGATCCCATGTTCGCTTATCATTAAACAGTAGTGATGGTTTGTGTATTTCATGCAGTCACAGTATTTGTTAATTTGTACTTGAGAAGTAACTGACTTACTAAGTTAAATGTGCTTCCTCAAGTAAAGTGTTAGTAATATAACTGAGTAGAGTAATAATTTTGTATCAATAAAATGATGAGCAGAATAATGTTTTTATTCTCAATGCTGTGGGGCAGCGTCTAACAACAGCTGCTCACCTTCCCACATGACAGAAAATCCCCGTTTGTGAAAGTTTAAAGTTTTTGATTTATTTTTACAGCAGGTCATTGCAAAATAACCGAGGTGAAAGTAACGCATAGTGAAATATGGTCTTTGAGGGCTTCAACAGATGCATTGTATTGGGATCTTCCTGTCCCTGTTTCTGGACAATGACAGGCATGTTATTTACGGCGTGGGGCATGATGGGAGGGGGGGCATTGCAGAAGTCTAAATCTGTCAGTGTGTCAGAAGTGCGGGAACGGGGGGCGCTGAGTGCAGAAGGGCCAGCAGGTGCCTGCCAGGGCTGTGCGGGACCCGAAGCGGCAAGACGGACTCGTGTCACCCTTGCTTTTCCGTGAGGCCGGCCCCATTCGGCCATATGCGGCCGTAGGTGTGTGTTTGGCTGTGTGGTGTATGTCACACATTGCCGTCAAGCTGACCTACCCAGTGTTTTGAGCGTGTGCGGAGGTCCACCACTGGGCTTTCCCAGTTTGCACTCTCTCGATTTTGCTTACTCATTTGCTACCCTGTCACTCCTCCTTCCTCTTGCTAGTTCTCCTGCCACTGGAGCGCTGGGTAGGAGGAGCTGTGAGCGTGCTGTGGCCCACCCCGTGCAGCACGCCGCTCACTAGACCAGTGCCTGCTCTGAGGCCAGTCTCATCCTGAGAGGTTACATTTCTGTACTCGTTCCCTTTGAGGGGTGCTTTGTGTTTTTGAATTTTACTGTTATCTTCAATCAGGGCACAAAGGAGAGTGTTCTTTTTGCTTTCAGCAAATTCAGAGGTGGTTCTGCCCCTGCACTTTTCAGACATTGTGTTTTGCGGTTGATTTGTAGCTGTCCATCAAGCCGCGCACGGACAATGGTTGCCGGAATGTTAATGCCTCTGGAGCGCCTAAGGGTGATTTATGAACTGCTGTTTCGAGATGGAGTTTTGGTGGCTAAGAAGGACAAGCGGCCGCAGAGTAAACACTCTGAAATCCAGGGGGTCTCCAATCTGCAGGTGATGAGGGCCATGGTATCCCTGAAGTCCAGAGGCTATGTGAGGGAGACTTTTACCTGGAGGCACTTCTACTGGTACCTTACCGACGAAGGCATTGTGTATCTGCGAAATTACCTCCGGCTTCCTCCGGAAATTGTCCCGTCATCCTTGCAGAGAGTGCGTCGACCAGCAACTTCCTTGGATATCAGAAGCAAAGCTGTGTGTACCCAGTCCATAGACGGCCCAACGGCCGGAAGAGCTCACTCTGAAGGCCAGGAGTCACGGGACCGGCAGGCCTACCGACCGCACAGGAGGGATGCAGCCCGGGATGAAGCACAATCTAAGAATGCAGCAAAAGTTAAAGCTATCACAAAATTAGGTCATCTGTTTACATCTAAATCCTTAAGGGAGTTGGATGTTCAGGGTCAGTCTGTCCAAGGAAGTGGACGAGGATATCCTAGAGAAGAGACGATTGAACCAAATGCTGTAGTCAGTATCTCTCATTCTCTTTCTGCTGTTGAATGTGCCATTACTGACACAGGAGAAATTTCAATGGAGAGGTTTACTTCTGGGTTCCACAAACAGACTCACAGACCAGATGGAAAAACTCTTCTGAAAAAAAGCATTTCGTCAATAAAACCAGAGATGCCTGCAGATCCAGTGACCATTGAACTACCACTGAAGTCTGAAGTACGAGTAGGTACAGCAGGATCCAATAGGATGAAGGGCAAAGTCATCAGTGATTTGGAAGAAAAATCTGCTGTACCTGATATCCACAGAACCTGTAAAGTATGTCCAAAAACTATTACTGATGGTTTGGAATTGGAAGCATTCCATGCTGATGGTCCAGTGGTAGACAGTCATCAGGGCACATCTGATGTGGAAGCAGCTGACAAGGCAGTTATGATGGTGTCACCACAGTCTGAATCACCTGGAGATGGCTTCACAGTGGATGAAGATAAGATGCTGATCAACCAGGACATTCCTATTCTAGCCAAAGAAAACACGGATTCTGGAGCAGCACAAATAAACGTCATGGTACCTGACAAGCAAATGCCAAAGATTAGAGAAGGAGCTTGTTTAAGTGTGACCATGGAGGCTTACAAGCCAAAGAAGCCTGGAGAATTAATTGTGCCTGCTTCTGAACAACAGAAACCAAGCTCTGGCTTTGCACCACTAGTGTTGATGAGAGAGGTAGAGAAAGAGGGACCATTTCCCAGTACAATGGCTCAAGATGCCTCCAAAGGAACTAAAAGCAAGCTAACATTATCACCAGCATCCACAAATAGTGATACCAGTTTCATTTACGAAGTGAAAGAGCAGTGCAAGAGTGTTGTGACAAAAGTATTACACACCAACAAAATCCAAAATACAGCTGAAATGAAGTCTACTGAAGCCAAAGTGATCACTGAGTCTTCTGAAGCATCTTCACAGGAGGTAGAGACATCTGTGTTGAAAGAAGCGCAACTGGTGGAGTTTAAATCTGTCTATGCATTGCCAGTCCTTGAGGAATCAAAGACAATGATCATTCCTGAAAACTGTGACATTCAGCCACCTGAAGCACCTATGACAACTGCAACAGCACCTGACACTGAAGCTCAGGAGGAAGAATCTCTTGGGAAATGTAAAGAGACACAAAAACAGAATCTGCACACTGAGACAGGATTCCGTTTCCAGCTTGAGAAGCATGTGGGGGCCTCCCTTGACTTCAAACCTGTGGAAGACAAGGTCTCTAAAAGCCACATGCAGGTGGAGGATGCTGGAGAAAGGCCCCACCCAAACACCACAGAAGGTCTGAAAGCATTCAAGTTCTAGTTCCAGTTCTCTCTTCCAATTCTGCTTCTGTCCTCCCCTGTGATCTCTCTGCTTCATCTTTTGCGGGTTTTATTTGGGTTTTAGCTGCTTATGAGTCATTTCCCATAGGAACATTTTCCTGGTCATAGCTGACATTTTTGGGCCGTCCTTAAATTGAGCAGAAACTACAAGCAAAGGACAAATGTGTGATTTATATGTGAGATTTCAGTGAGTCACCTGAGAAGTAGTTGAGATTTTACATCAATATTAGAAATAAGAAAATATTTATGTTCTAATGAGGGTATGTAGTACAATTCATCTTCTCCTGATTTGATTTGTGCGGTGCTGTGATCTTGTTTAAGGGAACTGTATACAAAAAGAGAGGCCTACCAGGTTCAGTTTAATACTGACTGCTTGCTCTCACACTAATGTTAATGTGTCTCTTAACTTAGAACACGTTCTAATCGTTTTTTTTTTTTTTTTTTAAGAGCTCTCCAAATGCTTTAATCAAAATAGCAGAATGACTGATAATCTTTAGAGGAAAATTGAGAAAAATCTTTATCTATGTAGCTCTGTATGAAACATTCATCTTCTAGCCACTTACTGTATGCTGGTGGGAGCCAGGTAGTGATGTTAGGGCACCACGGGACGCATGGATTGCAGGGGGAGAGCCGCAGCACGGGGGAAACGCACGCGGCTTCCAGTCACACGATACAGGGATGAGATTCTAGCCACCATCCCTGGGGCTGGCAGGTGACAGCGGTGCCAATGAGGCACCATGAAACCTATATTTTGAGCATAGCACCCTTATTGTTAACAGATAATAGGAAGATACAGCTTTGAAGTAAATGATCCATAACAGAATCCTTATTAAGTAAATGATTTTTTTTCTGTCAGCCAATGGCCTCCGTTTCTGCTGCTAGATTGTATTATCCAGCCAAAGCACTGGGTGGGAAGTCACATGTTCTGCCCACCGTGTCAGCTTTGGGAATGGCGAAGCATGCTGTTAGTTCCCAAAGTCTCTATTGCCTGTGAAAGGCTGGCTCCTCTGCTGATGGCTTTCTAAAAATAGATGCGCCTCCCTGCTCGAGGGATGGTCCTGTACTCTATAAGAAGTGTTTTGTTGGCATTGTCACGACTACAATATGCTCAAATAAGGATCAGAACTGCGTGATTTTGTTGGGGGAATATTCGCGGTCAGATGGTCCGTGAGCTTGCCAACAGTGACTCGAGGCTGCAGTAATGTGTGTATGCTGCAAATATTTATGCAGGCATGCAGCTCTCCTGCTGCTCTGCTCTTTCGTACCCAGCAAATATCAAGAGGGCACTGAGCGAGCAGAAGAATGAGTGTCCTGTTAGGGTGCTTCTGGGCCGCTTGCGCTATTGGTCCCGCGATCTCCTGAGTGTCACATTTGTCCTTTGATCTCACTGACCCAGTCAGAGGAAGGCACGTCAGTGATGTTAAAGGTCGCGGTAACGTAGCAGCTCATTGTCGCCTCAGGTTTACTGATGTGACCCCAGCTATGTATGTGTGGGTGTGTGTGACTCCCTCCCTGTTTATGCACGTGATCTTACTGTACCATCTTGTAACATGTACCTTTACGTCCATGGTGGCCCCTCTGACGCGCCGGTGCGCTGTTATACCCCACAGGATATTTTCTGGATTATCCTGACTCTGAATTTTTGAAGGCATCATTGTGGCTCAGTGGACAGATAACACTGTGACCTCATAGGCAGGATGGGAGGGTCAGGGTGCTTGTGGAGTTTGGATGCTCTGGTTACTCTGATCAGGTTTAGGCGGAGCAGAATCTCTAAATTACCCACATTGTAAAAGTCACATTTAAGAACATTTAAGATTCTGTGGCTGCTAAGCATATAAGTCAGGACTTCTCCTGGATGGCTAATGGCTCACAGAACGTTATAATGTTGAATTTTCAAATCAAACCGTAGCATTTCACTCAGTCATTCTACTTTCATTTAGCACAGTGCTTTGTTCAGTCGTGTGTGTGAGTACTTGTGATCCCGCCCACAGTGTCCCCTGCCTCGTACCCTAAGCATTCTGGGAATGGTTCCAGGATTGCCACATTCCTTTCCTGGATGAAATATAGATGAGTGAATGTCTGATCCAACATTCACAGTATTTTACATGTACTATCTTTAAGAATTCTAATCACTAGACATTATGTACGTTTTTGTATAATTTGTATAATATTCTATATAAATAATAATCTTTAGATCTATAAGTGATGTAATAAATGATTACAGGAGTGATGTCCAGGCCTCCACCCCAGCCCTTTGCTGAGAGACCATGCTGCCACCTGCTGAGGGAATGGCTGCCTTCTGCCATTATTCCTCCGTAAAATTCCATTCATGGTGCTCTGGAGATGTGCCAGTCTGAGAGCCGAGGCAGTTTTATAAGTGCTGACTCATTTTTATTAGTTATTATATTCAATCCACACAGGGTGTATTCATGGCCTTAATTGCGATGTGGTTCATGCTTATAATTTAGCTGTCCAGAGCTCGCAAAGGCCAGACACTCAAAAGTCTCCCAGAAAAAAGCAGGGCTCTCATCAGTAAGGAGGTGTACTTCCTGTGAGCATTCGATGTACAGGTTCCCATTTAAGGGACAGGGATTTCGCATTTTATTAGTTAGCCACCTGATAAGCGCCCATGTGCATGTAGATGACTAAGTGGCCTGGGAGAGCTTGCGCTGAATCACCACTGTTTCCTGCCTTTTTTAAACAAGTATTAGAGAAGTTTGGTCACTCTTACACAAAGCGGGCAAGAACAAAACAGGGCCTGTGGGCAGCAAGATTCAGACACAGGAGATCAAAGAAAACCAGCAGAGCAGGCGAAGCTCTCAGCCGGGGAGCTGCAGACGGGCTGCGGTGTCCTGTAGGGTACAGCTGTCATGGAGGGTATGATTCAACACGCTCAAGGTAGGAACTTATTTTTCGGGAAAGATAGATCCAGTGATATAAGATCCATGATATTTTGTCAAGTGGGACCTTTTGCATCTTTGTGACATAGCGGGAGGCCTCTAGCTGTGAGAGCATATCGACCTGCAGTGATTTTTGGTGGAACTGGTTCAGGTATGTGTGCATGTCATGTGACTGGTGACTGGTTTGAAGGATCAAGATTAACCACATCACCAAGTTCACAGTTTCCTCCATCATTTTACAACCAGACTATTCTAACTGTAAGAATATTATTATAATTATATCTTAATTTGAAAGCAGTGGCTGCATCATTCATGGTTCAACAAATGCTTATGAGCTATTCCTATGCAGAAGTTCTCAAAATAACACTGTTGTTTAATTATCTAATTTTTAACAATTATTAAAAATAAATTGTGCCATAGTTATATTTAAATCAAACAGCAAATGATTTTCCTATTGATGTTTTTTGTGTGAAAAACAATATTGTGTGCTTATGTGGTTTAGACAGGGCTCTAAAAGAATCTGTGAATCATAGATCAGCATCTTACATGGAGCCTAGCAGAGCCTCCAGTGGGTCGAAGTGGATGATGGGTGGAGATGCTAAGGACCACGTGCCGGTTGCTAGTAAACCTCTGGCTTGTGGGCTTTTCAAATAAGATTATATATAATATATAACAGTACTATATTACACACATTAAGTGTATGCTAACAATATTGTGTGTCTACAAGAAAAAAACCCAACTGCGTAGTTACATTTGGGTGTACTGAGGGAAATGAGATCAGGTCGGTCCTGTAGTGCAGTCTACTGAAGCTTTTTAAAAATAGAGTTGAAAAATTGTGCATCCTTTGTGTATCCTTTGTGCATCCCTTCAGCTGCCTTTTTTCGGGTCATGTGTTTTTATATAGTCGTGAATCAGATCCTCATAGGTAGAAGCAGAATGATAATCATGACGAAATACATTATACGGAAAGCGACGTGTCACATCTACGACACGATCAGCATTTTGCACACAGTCTGTGGAGTCTGTGTTACAGTAGTTGCTTCGAAAGGCAGTTTTGTGTATTACGCAGACAGCTGTGGAACAGAGCAGTGGCACTCGAGCCCAGCCTGGGTCGTGTCCGGCTGTGGACAGAGAGAGCTTTGTGAGGGACACTGGCAGCTAAGAATGCTATGCTCCATCTTTATAGAAATCTAATATGACCACTGGTGTTTGGAGGATCTGGAAGCGCCTCTGCATTTTGGATTGTGGTAACCAAACAGCCGCCACACGCCCGGCAGTATTTCCGTCAGGGAGAGCACTTGACTACACACATCTAGTTTTCCTCTTTTTTTTTGAGTTTCCTGCCTTTTTATTCTGTGCTACGCCCTTCTGGTGCTGATCAGCATACAGGGGCTCAGTGTTAGCTGAGCTGCAGCAGAGCGTGCTTGGAAGGCCAGGAGGGTCGCCACGACATGGACCTCTGCTGTTGCCTGTGTTTCGGCCCGTTGGACGGTAGGTTCTGCGATCGTCCCGTCGTCCGAAGCGTCTCCTGGCTGGGGCGACGCCATACACGTACGCTATTCTCATTTTCGGTAGGATGTGTTTTCAGTGGTGGGGCAGTGTGATGTACCATGAGGTACGAAAGCGTGTGACGTCATCCTGCATACAGTGTCAGCATGGAGCTTCTACCACAGCTGGACCTGGGAGCGGTACAGGACTGCCCTGAGACCACTGGGTCACTGAGACACCAGGCAGCTGTGTTCACGGACATTATAGAACCAGAAAGAAAAAGCATTTCACTCAGTGGCTTCCACATTCACCCTTGGGTCTGTTCTGAGACTTTATTTGTGAAAATGTAACTCAAGGGATTGGTGCTACATGGAACATGGAAAATTTAAGAAAAATGTCACATACGCAACAATCGGGCAGCTGTATCTGGGCAAGTATTTGACCTTTAAGTAGCCACTTTTCCTGAAGGCATTCCTGAAATAGGTGTGGTGCAGCATTACTGTACCTATTCTCTGTACCTGCGTGGGTGTGGCCTGCGTTGTCTCTATGTCCCGAGTCATCCGTCTGTCCTGTCCATCTTTATTTCATGGTCATTTAATCTGTCTTCCCCATCTCTTGAACTTCTGCTGCAGCCAGACTTACATGCAGCCTCATTTCAGTTTCTGCTCTTCTGGCCGTTCAGCATTGTATCTGTGCTTATTTGTGACTTTATTAAGCCGTGCATTAATTGCAAGCCGGCACACAAGAAAAGTGTCATACGTGGCACGTTTATAGGGAAAGTGCTGTCTCATTGAGGTCAGGGGGGCGGCAGGTAGGGCTGAGATACCCAGCAGTGTCCCCTTCTGCTACAAGTCTAGGCCACTTTCCTCTGCTTCACAGTCAGGCCTTCCAGTCTGCCTCAGGTGCTTCTGTCAGGCGAGAAGAACTCATGTGCTCTACACTCTTCTGCCCACTAGATAACCCGCGGTGCTTTGGGCTGTAGCTGATAAAATCGGCTTTTCATCTCCCTCACCGATTCTGCAGCCGGGGTTTGTCTGCACTGTCCTTCGTTCATGTGCTGATGCTCCACGTGTCCGTAGTCCCGCAGCTGTTGAAGGTGCATTGTGGCTGTTTGCCTGGTCATAAGGGTGACTTTACAGAAACACTGTCTCTCTCTCTCTCTCTTGGCTAAGTTTAGCAGATTAAACAAGGTCATGGGCAGCAAGATAAAAGATAGCAAATATCGAATACAAGGAAATGTATCCAGGGAGTATCTAGATAAAATAAGACATCGCTGTGCTGGGTGAAATGGTAAATGATACACTTATGTAAATATTTAAACTTTTTTTTTACACTAGAAAGAGAGGTGGTGCACTGTTGACTCGTGCAGTTTTGGCAACGGGGCCACACGTGTGACGGGGCTGTACGTCATTCTTGTTTTGGGATCCGCTCTCTCTCAGGCATCCGCCACTGGGCTGCTGTCACGAGCTCTTTAAAGAACAAGGCTGCAAATACTTATATTTATACTCTGTGCTTTGTCCCGATAAAGGGTTTTAAAAAAAAGACGCTACATTCGGTCATTGGAACACACCCTGTGGGTGAGAAGAAAAACAGTGAAATGGACGTAACTGGCGAGGAGGTTCGTGAAGATTTTCAAGGGAAATACTCATCACAAAGAGTGCGAGCAGAGCTTAGACATATGGGAAGAATTAGTTTTACAAACTGAGTGAGAGAGAGACACAGAGACTGACAAAAATAGACTAAAAGTCTGCTCAACAAGAAATACATTTAGAAAGAAGTTATGAAGGATGGTTCTGACAAGAGTCTTGCCAGGTAAAGTGTTTTAGGAACCAACAGACAAGTAGTGTTTGAGAGAATCTGCGGAATCATACTTACTGCTGCCTCCCTAAGGCCGAACACACTGCGCATGACGAAGGGAAGCCTCATGTTTTATTAAATCCGCCCGGCCGAATTGAAGCCGACACCTCCTGCTTGGGAAGAAAGAGATGCCCGGCCCGTCGCGGCGACCGCGAGCCGCCTGAAACCCGGCTGGCATCTGTGGGCCGTCGCCGGCCGATCCGAAACAGGAAAAGGTGGGGGGACGGAGTCAGGAGGGAGGGCCCCCGGAGGGCGGGGGAGGTGGCCAGGCAGGTTCTGCCTGCCAGCGAGTAACCCGAGGGACGGGACCAGCGAGAGAGGCAGCTCCTCAGCCTCGGTCCTGAGGTGGCAGGACAGCCTTCAGAATTTTAAAGCCTAGACCGGCTCCACACCCCTCCTCCCCCCCCCTCCTCCATCCTCACCTCCTGCTGCTCCCCACCCACCTGTCCGTGTCGGCAACACAACGCGCTGAGCTGTAATCCCCATGTCGGCGAATACCCTAGAAAGCGTGTTCCCCAGCCTGGTGGTTCTGGGGCATGCCATCACCCTTCTTGCTGTTTGGCAGTGGAAGAAACGCAGGAGGCAGGCGGTGGAAGGTAAGGGGGCAGAGGAGGTGTTTGCCGCGTGGGGGTGCAGGACCGAATCGGCGGTTTAATAACCTGCTGTGTATTACAGCTGTCCCGTTCCCGTCTCCTCAGCTCGCTTCTTTGTTTCTCAACACTTCACTCTGCACGCAATTCTCTCTGTCTCTCTCTCTCTCTGTCGCTCTCTCTCTCTCTACTCCCTCCCAGCTTTCCTGTCGAGACCCACTGTGTGTGGGGTTAACTGTTTAAGTGCCAGTTTTGTTGGATTGTTTGGAAGGAGTTTCGTTACTCCACATAACACTGCTTAAGTTGCTGTCTACTTAACATTTTTCCCCTGGTTGAACTTCGCGAAGGGAAACTCTGCTTATGTATTATAAGCGTCATTACGGCGACTCCGTGAGTGACGTTCCCTTAAAAACACAGACTCTAGGTAAATTGGCACCCGGCACAGGAGCCATGTGCTTTTACGAGTACAATAGCACATCCTGTTGCACTGCACCTGTTTTAATAAGCAAGTGGAGCTGTCAAGGTTAAAAGTATATAATAGATATGAGCAAATGTTTGGTCAAATGTGTTCTAATATTGACTGTTGCCCGTGGTTACCACACCTGAAGGGTAGTTCCTGTGTTGTAAGCCATTCAGTCAATGTCCTAAAGGGTCTGATTTGACTAGTAAATGTCAGGCCATGTGTTCAGAAGTGGGAGAGATGGTACTGTATATCTGTATAGGAGCACTTTTCTACTTTGATATTTCTGTGACTCAGGACTATGATGAACTTTATTGCAATGCTTCTGACATCTTCTGTTGGAAATAATTAGTAATAATTTGAGAAATCAAGACTAGTGCATATAGTAGTGTGAATTTTTAGAATTAGGAGGCCAGTGTGTGCTCTAATGGCAACTTACTGTATATTTACCTATATTTATTTTATATTTATTTAGAATCTGTTTTTGTCCAAATTAATGTACAGGCAAGGCAGACAGGCTGTGTTTTGGGTAGCGGGTTTAAGCTCAGGAGTATCAGAAAGCTGTAGCAGTACCATGCATCTATTAAGCTGTATTGCCTATGTGACCTTTGAGGATTAGAGGCCTGGAAAGTTTGTTTGATGTATTTTGTTTTGAAGCCCATAATGGTTGAGCTCGTGAATTTTTTTTCCCAAGCCCAGTGCGGAGCTGCGTCTCTCTGCTCAACAGGTTAATCTTTTATGGTGACGGCTTCACGCGACGGTTGATGTTTACTAAATGGAGTCTGCTGCCCCACCCTAAAAGCAGACGCTTAATAAAGAAAAAACGAAACAGAAGAACTTCTCCTGGTTAAAAATGATTTCCAAAGCTTGACTCCCGGATGCTTCACCGTTAAATATCTGACATTCCTTAAAACGTTGCCTGGAGACCAGATGTTTAGCAGGTATCCGACAGGCTTTACTACAAGTGCGCTTGGTGGGAGATATCTTTATATTGCTACATTTTGTTTGGTGACTCAGTGTTTCTGAAATACTGCTAGTTCCTCTTATGTATAATCCAGAATGTTCTTCTTTCTGCCATTGGAAAATTTCATTTTGTATTGTATGCTGGAGCATAATGCAGTCCCAGTCCCCTTGGCTTTTCTTGAGGAGTGAGTCTTTAGTCTATTGTTTTTTCCCCCCAGATTCCATATAGTCAAATAGTTTGTTCACATTAGGCGACTGTTCCTCTTTACCAGCTTCGATACTGTTTAACGCTTGGCCGTTAAGGCAGAACAAATATAGTAATTACGAAAAAAATACTATACGGTATATTGGAATTTATTCTATAATTTATCGATTGTACTTCCCATTGAAAAATAAGATCCAATGAAATTCCATGGCAAATGAGCAAAAACTGTAACAGCACAATACGATTAATGGATCTGTAGTTTTTGCTCCATGCTGCGTCCCCTAGCAATACAAACGCCCTTTACGTGTTTCGGGAAAGGCGGCACACTGAATTTACGGAAATATATATTCTCTGTTTATGTCCGTTGAGAAAAGAAACTCCTGGCAAAGAGACTTAAATGCTGGATTCTTTTCCCTTAAATACCACAAACACGTAATGAACGAAGTTGAACCTGAATAACAATATAAGAAAAATGCAGCATTACGATAACAAAAGCTGGTCAGGCGAGGTCCGCGAATGCGTTTTATTGTCATATAAATTATTCGTGAATAATTAATAAATGCTGCATGCAGACAAGGTTCGCAGGTAGTCTAATAGTCAAAAGTTAACACTGTACTGTGTCGCGTGTATCATATGCTTAAGTATATGTTTATGGTTTTAATTAAAGGTGTTGAGGTTTGCATCGTAGTAATAATTCGTTATGTAAATATAGGAAACACTCAGGCCAGGGCAGGGCGGCGTGTCTTTTAAAATATTTAAAATATCTTGGTTGCACCCATGTAACCGTGTATAACATGGAATCCAGGTGTGGAAGGTTTTACATGTGAAATTTTATCTGGAAAAACTAGATTCTTAAACTATTGACACTGAAATTCAACGTGCTCAAAGAAAAGCTCGCATCTTTGTGATATCTTTAAAGCATTAAACATTCACGAACAACCTTTTATATAAGACGTGTGTGTTTTATATGTATACAATTTATATACAAATAATTATTTAGATATTGCATATATTATTATAATTATAGCCATTACTATGTGCTACGGTCACGTTTAAGTTAATGTGCCCATTATGTTAGGTGGATTATTGGAGTAACATGATGAGGGTAGCCTTTGATCACACGGGAAACGTCGCCCGTGGTGGCTGATGAGACGCAAAGATCAGAGCCCTGAGGTTAAGTCAGGATGGTCGAAGAGCTCGCGTTTCAGCGCAAATAAAAATAGCGTTCGGTGTGATCAGTGGCGACACGAGGGGGAGGGTGTGCTCCGTGTCTGCGCCCGAAGAAGAAAAGGCAGGGCATTCAAATTCGAAGAAATTACAACATCTGAAACCGGATCCCGCTCCGTGTTTTTTCCCTTCTCTAGTAATAACGAACAGATTCTGGAAAAACAAAGCGCTGTAGCGAGACCGGCTGCCCTCTCGTACGCACGCCGCCCCATCACGGAGCCGGCGCGCGAGCCTGGAGTTTTCTTACGCCGCTGTATCTTTAGGAGATGGCGGGCAATTCCGCTGCGCCTCCCGGAGGGAAGCGTCGGTATGACATTTTTAATCAGGACCTTTTTTATGAACGGGCTAGTTATGTGATTGAGATGAGCTTGCAAGAAAGAAGCGCACTTTTGGTGGGTAAAATGTGCTGTGCAGGTGAGTATGCGACGTGGAGGGTGGAGTCCGGGAAAGGCGGGTATCAGACGTGCTGTTTTAACCCTTTAGATGTCAGCAGCTGCAATCGGCCATGAAACTAATTCTGAAGTATTACTATGATCTACTCGGCTGCGTAGTTTGTGCTTTCCATAACAAACGATGCCACTTTGCTTTACATTTAAATAAAAGCTGGGATATACTGTGTGCATAGCATTGTTATGCGTCTACTCTGTATTCATAAAAAAAACTTCAAGTTGTTTCTACCACTTTCGCAGGAACGTTGTACTTATAAAAAGACAAGTTTTGTTTAATTATTATTATTTAAAAGATATTTCTTAAAACCGGCCCTATTTGTGCCAGTTCTCCCTGCTTCGCGCGGTCTTCTGCGTGCAGCCCTTGTGTGGTAGATTTGGCTTCATATGTATGATTATCTACTGCTGTCTTGCATCCAGTTTGACACTTTGTAATAAGCTGCAGTATATCAGCGTGTACACCTGGAGCGCCTCCAGTAGCATTAGAGACATGTAAACTTCCTCTTAAGACTCAAAAACGGCTGTCTTTTCTTGAGGGTGGGATTTCTGTGTTAAAGCACCACGTGAATACAAACTGACTGCCAAAAACCAGACGCTATTTTATTCACATCTGGAAGCTGTAATAAAGGGACATATCTGCCCACAATGGGAGCTGTAGGATTGATTCTACAGGGCATATTTACTTGTTGTTGGTCCTGCTATGGGTGTATTTATGATTGTAACATTCACATAAAAAAGAAATCGTAAAATTTTTAAAGGCTGCATATTTTCCGTTTATCTTCACTTCTCATCGTGAGCACAGTAACAGTGTATATGTCAGCGCGCTGCTTTGTACTAATTGTATAAGTAATTGATTTTAATTCTCAATTAATAAAATGCAGGAAACTTGGTAACAAACTCTTAGAGAATTGTATGAGTCAAAATTGATGGGACTACACCTCTGTCACAGAAAGGAAATAACTGGCATTTCATTCCTCCTGCGGGTTTTACTCTGGGTCTAAAAATACCGTGTCAGTCTTCTTGGTCTGCCAGCTTCTGTCTCTGTGTGTTTGGGTCGTTGTCATGGAAACCTTCTCATGTTTCAGTTTTACTCATACTCAAGTATTTAAATGGAATGCCATATGTTTATAACTTGATTTATGACTTGGTGGGTACTGTGAGTGTAGGATCAAAATCCAGCTGTCCAGCAGACAAGGACTTCCAGATAATTTTTGGTAAAATGGGCAAAACGAAGGGTGTCGCTGATTTCTAAGTGTACACAGTAAGAAAATTACATATGTATTTATTTATTTAAATATTACATAGTATAAATGGTTGTGACTCATCTGTATTCAACCACTTCGGGGAACTACTAAAATTATTGTTACATCGCATATGTGCATTCGGGAAACCTGTGCTGCGTGTTCCCTGATTGACATCACTCAAATGGGGGGGGGGGGGGGGGGGTGGGGGTGGCGGGCCACGACGGGGGGCGGGGGGGTGGGGGCGTGCGCCCCCCCCCCCTCCCCCCCTCC
>JAODKE010000051.1:17987827-18013176 GCA_026779605.1 Mormyrus hasselquistii
GTCTGAGGGTTGTGGCGGGGTTGTGGGCGCGGGGCCGTGTGGGGGGGCGGGCGGTGGGTGGCGGGGTGGGGGGGGGGGGGGGGGGGGGGGGGGGATATAGGGGAGGCGAATCCAATTGGGGGATTGATGAGAGCTGGTGCCACCCCCCTCAACGGCTGTACCACTGCCACTACAGTTATTTCAGTCCTACTCTATCGCAATACAGTAGCCTAACTGGAGTGTGGCACTGTCACCAGCAGGGGGAGATAGTTTATCAAACTGATTCTATGCATATGGATTTATTCCAAAACTCATTCTAATTAAATGAAAAGAGTACCTTGACTCTCTGAGAGAACTGGGTCAGTGCATTGTGTTTAGTCTGGAAAAAAGATGTTGCAAAACAGTGTCTGCAAACAGACATTGATGAGCTGTCTGAATGCCATGCATGTCTGCTTTGGTAGTGCCATTAACCCAGACGGGATTTGTATGCTCCGCCCAAGCTCCCATTGTTCTCTCTTTACCAGGATAGGTGTGTAGTTCCTCTTTTTTATGTGCTGTACAATGTGATGATTTACCGACACTGGTCCCAGGGCACGGTACTGAGTACACACATGTTTACGTATCCCACGCATGCTCACGTGTACCACGCATGTTCACACGTACCACGCATACCACGTATGTTCAGGTGTATAGCCCATCTAGTAGGGAGCATTAGGGTTCCCTCCTTCTCTGCCCCAGATCAGTGTGTTGTACTTGCAGGAGTGTGTGTCTGCTGCCGCCAGGAGGCTGTTAAAGTAAAACTGATGGCGGTTTAATCTTTCTTTCTGTTGGCTTCCTCTCTGAGAAAATTGACACGGGATAGAGAGGGCTGGATGGTCCAGCAGGCCAATTTGGACAAGCCGTAGAAGGCTCAGGAAGAGCATTAGCAAGTGAGGTTTTTCACCTTCCCAGCACAAATAGCCAACCTGACACGATAAATAGCAGGCATATTTCCAAGTTTGGATGTTAATAGTTACTTGATGAAGGATTCTTAGTCCTTATGCTGGCCGGTCTCAGTGTGGGCTGGTCATTAACTTTAAGAGCTCCACTGGACTTATTTACACCACCGCTTATTTACATCATTCTCAGTTTAGAAAGAGTAGCTGGTTTAAAGAAAGAGGGAAAACGTTGTACCGACTATGTCTAGCCAACATCAGGACTCAGAATAACTGCTCTATATTTATTCTGAAAGGTGTACGATATGTCCTCTAGCTTGTCTTCTTGCAGGCTAATGTTCTGAGGATTAACCAGCATAAAGAAGCACTTTAAAGTCAGACCCTTGTTGTCTGTAACAAACTCTTCACCAGAGAACGTTTGCTGTCCCCACACTGTATGCTTAACGGAACATTTCAGATTCCTTACAGGTGAATGCATTTAGATCATACAAACAGGCCCCTGTGGCAAGCAGAGATGTGAGGAGGCACTCAGCTCTTAACTGGAACACAAAGAACTTCATGGCACCTCCTGGCATGAAGCACGCAGTCTGGGAGAACACATCTAATTGTCACTTATTTTCCATTTGCCTATTTTTATGGAATGTTTATATATATATTTTCTAATAACAGCATGAGTCACAGTCACGGGTGGGGTGGAATGGGGGTAAACAGTTAAACAAATACGGCCAATCATTTCAGGATACGTCAGATTATTACTGTTCGTAGAAAAGCACTTATGTCGCACTTGAATATTAAATCAGGAGGAAGGTGATAGACTCCATATGCCATGCAGGTAAATGCTATTAAACTCAGTGAGCAAAATATAGGAGAGTGTCACAGGGTCGGCTGATGAGTTTAGAACTGGCTGAATTTAGCGTGTGAAAACGATGATGGTGACGAGGGACAGAGCTGCGATGCCTGATCTCGTGACCGTGAGGTGCGTCCCCAGCTGCGATGGGGCATCCCCAGCTGCGATGGGGCACCGTGTCTGCTCACGCGCATGTGCACAGATGATACTCTATTTGGTGATGCGGAGGAGAGTGATGAAAAAGGCTGTTCATTTTCAGAATTCTGCATTTTTAAGTGCTGACTGATCTTCATAAATTTTTGCTATGCTGGTAACTCCCTGACCAGAGACTGACACTGCTGGGTCTGATGTGAAACATTGTTACTGCTGCAGTTTACACCTTTATTGTGGTATTAAGAAAAGGGACATTTAGGGGATATTTAGGGGACATTTGAGGGATATTTAAGGGACATTTGAGGGACATTTGTTCTTAAGTGTGCAGAACAGAAGTTTAGCTGTAACACACTCCTCAGTTAAATTTTAAAAACGAATGAATTTCAGATGTTCATTAGACAGGAATTCTTCACAGGGCTCCTGAAGTGTATGTGACCTCCAGCCTCCTGTAGCCATTATTTGTAGGGCTTTAGTGAGCAGCCTTAATGGTGGCTGTAGCTCGTTAATGGTGGCTGTAGCTCGTTTACGTGTTTCAGGTAGGAGGCAGATATGCAACCTTGCTGTTCACCTTGACGCGCTGCTTGCGGACACTTGGAGCGCTTACCTGAGAAAAACAGCATTAGCCGCACCGTGAAGCACAGTGAGTCATCGTCCCGGGATGCCAGCGCAGGCTCCTGGTCCCATGTGGGATGCTGGAAGATCCCCTGAGTTTCTTATTACAACACCAGACTCCTTTGCAGGTGTTCTGTAGCTTGTATGTACTAGTTAGCATTACATACAACTTGGCCTTACACTGAATTGGAAGGAAACTATAGGGTTTACACTAAATGAGAGAGCAAAATGTTCAAATGTTTCATCTGTTTATCTGTGTTTCTGTCCATCTGTGCTTTCTAACATTTAGCTTTTCAATGGTGGCTGTTTTCTAGCTGCCCAAAGGCAGTTGTGTGACGTTGTTCCCAATGTGAGCCCTGGAACAGCTTCACCAACAGCACCGACACACCTCTGGCTTTTGGCCGAAACATTATTTCTTTTCTTCTTTCTTAAGTTTTATTTGTGTCCATGCTCGCCACAACTGAAAGGCAAGAAATCGCTCCTAAGGAAATGTGACGGTTTGAGGTAGAATAACTGTATAACTTCCATTCCTGTTAGTGGCATTGACTGTGATACCCTCGTCCAAAAGAACCCATTGGGCCCAAACTAGAGACTCAGCGATTCTTCTGGTTTCAGTCCATTTTATGAGTGAATGTGAGGCACCAGGAGACAAAACCCATTTTGTATTTGAGTTCCAGGGGTCCTGTATGTGGTCCTGCTGGAAGCTCATTCTTCCCATTGCAGCGACTGTAGGACATCTTGATGAGCAGCTACAGGACCTGTGCTATGAAGTGTGAAATGCATTTTCCCAAATATGTACATGTGCTGTGCTTTTTAGTTGTGTTTTTCGGAGCAAATGCGGTCAGTACAACGGGAATACAGTATAATTTATGCTATTTAGAATTTAGATGTTATCTGATGAGTGGTCCAAAGTAGAGGAAGTAACAACAATAGCTGATATGAGACCCTAAGCTTTGTGCTGATGTTAGTGCACTGAGCCTCCGTCTGCTTTCGTGCGGCCTTCCTCAGCCAATCGCTTTTTACATCCCCTTTGGTTCGTCAGCTGCTGTGGTCAACGTGGCTCGACAGGTTTTGCTGATTTTCATTTCTCAGTTCCATCGCCCAAATGTGTTTCTCAAGTAAGACCGAGAAGGATCCCTGGCTGCCATCGCTGCATCCTGGATGGTGACGCACGTTGGGCTTTTGAGGACGTTTTGAGCCCCAGGGCCCATTAACAAAGGGGTTCATTGAAATCTTGTTGTCTTGTGGAACAGATGATGATAGATTTCTGCCATTCCCTGGTTTAACAACCTGTCTTTCCTGTAATAATTAAGCCCTTATTTTTAGCTTCTGGATTTTGTTAATTTGCAACTGTGTGAGGTCCTCGGGCTCTTAAAGAGGCAGCGCACAATAAATGATAATATAAATAAATATAAAATTAGTGTCATAAAGGAAAAAGGAAACTGAGTTGCATAGAGAAGCTATACTGTTTTTTTTTTTTAATAGATCTTTATTGGTCCTTTATTGTGTCAGCCGGAGGTGTGTCGACATGGACGTCCAATAGAAAAGTCATCTATAACTGCGCAAAAACACAGGAGTCTGGTTCTTTTTAGGAACTCTTTATTGGTTGGTGAGGACATACTTCCTCCGGCTGCCCTGTTTGCATCTGTTCCACCCCCCGCTGGCTACGATGCCACCTTAGGCTAGCTTTTAGTGTGTCACTGCTGACACGACAAGCCACAGAGAGGGACATCTAGCCGGAGAAGGGCGTCAGTCACAGCCATAGAGCAGGCCTGGCTGCAGCCTGGGGCAGGCTGAGATTGAACTGTAGCTTGTAGGTGCTGTTTAGCAGCAAAAGGGGCAAAAATAGTGGCAGAAGAGGGAGACGCAAAGTAGAAGAGAGAGAGAGAGAGGGAGAGCAGGGAGAGAGAGAGAGAGAGAGTGAGAGTGAAATTATAGGCTGAGCAGGACCAGAAGCTGCCTCTTCAGTACACCACATGACTTCATGGTTGTGCTGTTTCACAAGTAGCGACGACTTAGATGCTAAACAAGCAGGACGCTGAGCAGAGAGAAAGAAGCACTTTTAGGAAGTGAATGTGTCACTGCGTACTGGGGACAGGATGTCTTCACAGCAGAGATACAGGAGTCCTTCCGCCAACAGTCTGGGGCGAGACAAAGGTCCCTTGGATGAAGGATATTATCAGATGATGCTGAAGGCGACAGATGAGAGGAAAGGTACCCTTGCAATATAATTTTATGGTTCATTAAAGCTAGAAAAGTGTCTGACTTTGACTTTACAGCTGTGGTTATAGTGATTTTGTGTGATTAAATTTTATCCGGAACAGTGACCTTGCGTATGTTGCTGTGCATATTACTTCTTAATGTTTTTTTAACCTAGTTTTTGTGTGAAAAGGCATGCTCAAATTATTCATGCAACCATACTGTTACTCCACACAGCTATTCATTGAGGCTAATAGAGGGGAAATCCCTAGAACATGACTCTAATGTTCCCTATTGGTTACCTGCTGTGCTGATGGAACGCAGCGCAGCCAATCAAAATTTTGCATCATCAGGGCAGTAACATATGGATGAATTTGATACTGTGTTGTATTGGTTTATTTTCGTATATGCACACAATGAGAAAGTATTTCAATATATATCTAAAACTGTGTCTAACTCTTTAAAACTGTGTCTAACCTTTAAAAATAAATGTAAAAAAAAAAAGAAATGTAGAAATGTGTTAATTAAAGTAACTTTTAGCAAAAAGCAAAAAGAAAGCATAGTGCAGGAAACAGGGACTATCAGCCTTACCTTGCATGATGAATAAATGATTAGAAATTGAAGGGCATGTAGTGAAATCCAGTCTGTGTGACCACTTTTGGTGTTATCTGTAGATAGTTACTCTGGGGGAGGGCTGTTCTTGGACCTGGGAGTAAAGCCCCCCCCACCCCCCGCCCCCTTTCTCCCGTGGCGTTCTGTTTTAAATTAGACTGGTACAGTAGTTAAAAAAGACCAGCGGCTCAGTTTTTACCATTGATTTATGTTGCTGGCTGGTGTTTTAAGTAGAGATGTTTGCTTTTGTGGTTTAGGTGGTCAGTGCTGTATGCTGTGTAAATCAGATTCCTTTAGAGTGAAATTAAAATTTAAACCAATGGAACTTTGATTTATTAATGTTTTATTGCTCGGCTATTTTTCTCGCAAAGAATTCTATCTATTTATACAGCTGGCTATTTTACTGGAGCATTTCTGGTTAAACACCATTGCCGAGTCTGGGGTGGGGCGGGGCATTGCCCTCTCAGATTTTCCTTGCACCCACGTGAGAAGTATTTCGCCAATCACAAAAACCTTTTTTTTATTGACATTCTGATTGGTCAGTTTGGGCATGTATGCCACTATACTATAAAATAATGCTGTTCCATGAATGAGAAAGCTGACCAATCGAAATCTCTGATCGCTCCCCTTCCCCCAATCATGCTAGCCTAGTACCACATGCAAAGCCCCTCTCCCAGTCTGACGAGTGGTATGTTGAGTTCAGTCTGTGCTACTGATGACATACTAACTCTGCTGTATATATCGGCCTGGTTGTCTTCATATTTGTGTTCTTCCACATGCCTGTGATGTCCTCCATGGTTATGAGCTTGTCTCTAATTGTGATTGATGTAAGAAACCCATGCTAATGTTTGTCCCTAAGGCTGGTTAGTCTTATAAGTGACATGGGCGGCTGCCTAGGGTATTAACTTCTGAGGGGACTCAGCCTTGCCAGCCAATTAATTTAGCCTCAGCTAGGGGGCGCCAGAGTTGACGCTCGCCTAGGCGCCCCATCGGCAAACGCTATTATTGTTTGTCCCTCCCCTGTGGATCGTGTGAGTCCCCATTTCGATGCTGGGCCACACTGTGAAAGTCCTTTCAGTTAACTTACATACATTTTTGAGGACATGGAGCTGCTAAATTGTCTGGGAGCATGAATATACTTATGGCTCCAGGATGATGCAGCCTTTACTCTCTTTGCTCACCCTTAATATATTTCCTTCAGATATTTTACATTGGAAAAAAAACAGCATAATTCCATGATCAGGTGGATCTTGAAAGCAAAATCATGCTTTGTGTCTAATGGGAGAATTTATTCAATTTATCTGTATCCTGGAAAATACTAATTAAATCACTTGAAATATTGATGAAATTTATCCCATTTTCTGTGATTTCGTTATGGTGGCCTTGAGCAGGCATATGCAGTCTTCTGAGGCACATGCTTGTATCTCTTTGGCTGACGTGACGTTTTAGGAGACGTGCTGATGTTACTGACATTTCAGACGACCTGTTTTAATGCCGGGGCTGATGGGTCCCCTGTGCAAAGACGTGGTCTGGGAGGGTGTATACACCACCGTCAGCTGCTGACCACATGGTCTGAGAGGGTGTAGACACCAACGTCAGCTGCTGACCACGTGGTCTGAGAGGGTGTAGACACCACCGTCAGCTGCTGACCACATGGTCTGAGAGGGTGTAGACACCAACGTCAGCTGCTGACCACGTGGTCTGAGAGGGTGTAGACACCACCGTCCGCTGCTGACCACGTGGTCTGAGAGGGTGTAGACACCACCGTCGGTTGCTGACCAAGAATCAGCCACCAACTCGCATATATACCTCAGACGCACTTTGCACAAACGATAAAACACGAGTAAAGCAATCGTTCAGGGGTGACCCCTAGAACTCCTACGGTCTTGGGTTGGCACTGCAATGCGTGTGTGTGCATTGCAATCGTGCATGTGTGCGTTTGTGTTTGCACAGGTTGTGGTGTGACTTAAATTTGTGTGCTTCACTGAAACAGTTCACAGAAATCCTCCTATTTGAAGTTTTAACAGGTAAAGAGAGTTAGCTGGTTACTGGACCGTTGTTTGTTGTTAGTAAATCAGGGACCACTGAAGTGCACCAGTGCCTTTGGCTGAGGTCATTACCTGGCATAACCATTGTGATGTAATTGCTTCGTTGTTGCTGTAAAGGTGCATTTCGCAAAGTGTGTTCAGGTAAGACTGCATAGCATTAAGGATGTGACGGCCGTTTTTTTTTTCTTTTTTTTTTTATTAACCGTTTTCACTTCTGTCCTAAATGGTCACAGGCATTGCAATATCTAGGATGGCGATGATCCTCATTCAGAGAGATTTTTACTTCAATTACTGTAGCAGCATCCATTTGTTTAATCTTTGCTCTGTTGTGTCATGCGTGTCCTATTTAGCCAATTTGTCTGTCTGCATATAATGTTCTTCTTCTTGTCCCGAAACTGGCTGCTGTCACAGGAGAATGTTGTATCTCTTGCTGACCATACCGTTCTTCCTTGTGTTTCCCACAGATGAACGAGACAGGGTGCAGAAGAAGACCTTCACAAAATGGGTGAACAAGCACTTGATGAAGGTATAGTCGTGTCGCCTTCCTCAGCTGGCACCACCCAGTTCAACACGGGAGATGTTCAGTCTCCCTCGATTACCTGCACTAGCCGACGGAGCTCACGTCATCGTGTGTCCGTTTACCCCGTGGTGGACAGTTTCCACGTGACACCAAAGACCGTCTCTCTTTCCTCCCCTTAGCTGTGTGTGTTTATAAAGCGGGGCCTGACATACCTGAAAGTGTTGTTGATATATCAACAGAATCGTGTTATTGGATAAAACACTGTTTCTTATTACAACATTATGCTGACTGAATCACTCTGATCACATGACTCTTATCTTCTATACAGAAGGGCAGTTCGTGTAATAATGTGATGTGATGGCTGCATTGTTCATGACTTGTAACTTCGCCGTCTCATTTGTATTTCCTGGCCGCATTACAATGGGCACCTCGGAGTGAGTACTGAAGGGTCCCTTTCAGTGTTGCTTGACACAAACTTTCTGAAACCTCCTAACCAAATGCCCTTTTCACTTTGCATTTTGCATTGTAAACTGTATTTTTAGGACCTCACCTCCTCCGTCTTTGTCGGCAGGGCTATTCGGCAGCGGGCTGGGTAGAGCGTAGTGTCTTCTGTAATCGATGAGTTCTCAGTGAGACTCGTCATTTTACTATGCGTGGCCAGAAATTTGAAAAGCACAGCCAATTCGCTGAGCTTGGTTCACTTTTTATAGTTGTTATAGTTTTGGCTGGCTGTTTGGTGGGGTACGGAATATTAAATAAACTTAATTTAACAGTCGTGTTTGCTTGTTTGCACCTTTAGATGTGTTACAGTGCATTTCTGCCTGATAATGTTAAATTATGCATATTAATTTGGAAAGACAAAATGTAAGACATTAAATTGGGGATGAAATAATAATAGGCACGTTTAGGTTTGCAATAAACTAAAAGTTTGCGCAAGCAGTTTATTTTTCCAAATCTGTTTTGCTGGTGAAAAATATGGACGGATGGATTTTTTCCTGGCATGCAGCACGAACAGCGGCCAGGCAGGCTATGGAAAGCAGTGGCGAGCGCAAAGCCACTTTCACCAACAGAGACGCACTTTCCCTTGACAATTATGGGTTTCATTTGGACTTTCAAAGAGACTAACAATTCCAAAAACCTTTTAAAGGGGAAAAATGACATTTGTGAAACCGTAAATATATACAGTTCTAAGATTGAAGATTAAGAGTGAATGTTTTCATATTCTTAAATGCAACAGTATGGTAGGAGCTATTTCTCAAAATAAACAAGCTCAAAGCCAGCATTGAGTTTGTGAAAGCTCACAGGATCCTGCCAGACCATGGCAGTCCGTGTTCTTCAGACGTTTGGCCTTGAGCGTCGCATTTAGAGTGAAACTGTCCAATCTGACGCACAATCCAGCATATCACCTGAGCAACCCCATCCCTGCAGCAAAGCACAGCTTTAAGGGGAAACACTGGCGAACACATCTGTTTGGTTTGCTAAGCACTTACTGCTGGGGGAAGAAGTGTTTCCTTTCAGCAGCAGAACTGTGACAGAAGGCCAAGAAGGTCTTTTTTTTCCTCTTTCTTTTTTTTCCACATGGCCTACATACTGCCCCCTACTGGCCTGAATGCTGTCTGTCTACTGACTGTCCATAAACTACCCCCAAGCAGCTTGAACTTGGGCAGATTTATAAAGAAGATTTGAAAAGGTCAGCCTTATGTAGTCTGTACTTTCTTTAGACAGGGATTTCAGTTTTTTTTATTTATTTACTTACATACAAACAAGAAGAGGCCATTCGGCCCATCAAGCTCTTTTGGGGAGAACATAACTAATAGCTCAGAGTTGTTAAAATCTTATCTAGCTCTGATTTAAAGGAATCCAGGGTTTTAGCTTGCGCTACACTAGCAGGAAGACTATTCCATACTCTGACTTCCCGCTGATTTCCACTTATGGTCATGAGTTCTAGTATTTAAACCATTCAGTTTTTGTGCAGCAAACATTTTCCCTCTGTGGTTTGCAAAATACTTCACAAAGTACCATGTATATTTTGTGATTGCTAAATAGCCATTTAAAAGTAACTGATTTTTATAGATTACCTGAAGTTTCTGCCAGTGTCCCTGTGTAGTATTTTTACTGTCGGCAGTGTTTCCAGCCCTGCCGTGGTACTGCATGTGTTTCAGCCTTTTCCTTCACTAAGCGCAAACCGCTGAATGTGAGCTCTGTGAGTCATGACTTTAATTAGCCTGTAGTCCCGTGTACCATAGCCCCTCATTGGTGGTTTATTCGACTTTTAATTAAAGTGTTTTTAAAAATTATATTTAGGTTGTTTGAGAGGATGTTCCACAGCAAACTGTTGCAAAACATAATATCTACATTTGATGCTGTAGAATTGTAAGCCATGTCTGCTTTTACGCAATAGCATGCAGCGCCGTTATATTCTCCTCAGTCCTGCCCACTCTCCTTTTTATATCCAGTCAGAAAGCAGAGTATTTCAGCCAAAAGTACATGCCCATATTCTGCTATGAAGTGCTTCCGTCTTGCAGGGGGCAGGAGGCCGACCCAAGCAGCAGAGGGCTCTGGGCTGTGGTCCACGCTGGCCCAGACAGCAGTGCTCCTTTAAATTTCACCTCCTTTATATATCACCTCCCTGTTTTTGTTGGTTTTTTTTAGGCAAGAAGCCAGGAAGCCACTTTTGTCACTGTGCCGCCGAATTAAAATGAGAGAAATGCTTTGTCTTATTTATAGTGTTAAGTTACTCTTATTGAATATTATATTTTGGATCCAAAGTCTTTCGAATCCAAGTGTAATTTTTGGGTTATATTTTTAGCTGTTTATAGTCTTGTTAACCTTTTGCTCCACTGACATGCATTTTGATACTGTTTTGCATGCAATCTAAATTGATATGATTTTCTAAAAAGCATACCATTAATATATGTTGTTCTGGGAAAAGGTATGCAATATGTCTTCTGTAGTATTAATTTTCTAATGAATACAACTTTTCAGATACTTGGGCCCTGTAGTTAAACCTGTTTGTTTGCTTTTATTCCTCTCTCAATTATCTCAGCGTCTTTAAGGACAGTTAGAGGTGAAGGATCAAGGCAGGGTGGGACCCTCTAGGGCAGATGGTAGAGGGTTAGTACAGTGCCAGCCAAATCCATTCAGTGAGAGCATAAACACTTACTCTGGTAACTGAGGCTTTCGTGTAAACATGATTTGATGAGGACTTGTTTTTACTGCCAAGTTCACCTTCACCTTTGTCAGAAGGTCATTTTATTCTGCCTGTACAAGCACCATCCTTCAGCGGTTTACATTCATCACTGAGCCACTCTCAGGATGATTTGCTGCAGTTTGTTTTCATGAGAAAGTAAAGTTCCCACATCTGGGCTTGGTTTTTCTGCTCCAGATTTAAGCACCAGATTCCTGGCTCTCAGAGCCAGACAGACGGTAGCACATCTGGGTTACAGACACCATGGCTCTTCTGTTCTGGAGGAATAAGCAGGAATTTTTAACTAGCTGAATTGCTTCTATAGCATAAATCTTAGGCTTATGATCAAACCAGACAAATATGTGTTCTTAACCTCCCCCTTGGACAATATCGGACTGAGCACTATTTGACAGGTGAGGTTTTGCTGTGTTTGAGTAAATATGTCATGAGCCCAATTGTCCAATCAGCCAGTAAATACTAGTTATGGTATAAAAATCATCATAATGAACAAAACAGAAGTATTGAATCTCTGGAATACGAGCTGAAAAATCAATGAGGTGGTTCAAACCGTCCCTTCATGGTCGTGGACCTGGCTGGTTCAAATCCAGGAGACGGACTGTAATACCTTTGAGAAATGAAGGTAACCTGAACTGCTCCAGTAAAAATGTAAAAATATACAGCTGTAGAAATAGGAAAGAACTTGCAAATGACTTTGGATTGAGGTATCGGCTAATAAATTAGATTGTAATAGTGCCCTTGGCTCCAGCTTCCCCGCGACCCAAAATGGATACAGCGGTATAGATAATGGATGGATGGATGGTTGGATAGTGCCCCCTTGTTATAGCGTGCTTTGGGGGTTTGGAGCTATAAACCAAACTCTTGTCTGGTGGAAGCAACATAATCTCTCCTAAATCGACCCGAGTGGTGCTGGCAGTGGGGTCCTATTCAGTGACGGATTTATCTTTCCATCGGAGTCAATAGGGAGGCAGAACTTCGTTTTATTCCCTTTCAGTCCTGCTTTATTCCTGCCCAATGCAGTCACTTGTAGCACAGTCCCCTATGGGGCTCTCACAATGGAAACATAGAAAAGTAGAGGAGCAAGTGTTTTACAAAAGTAAGGGCCTGCTCCTTTCATTCAGTCGTCCATCATCCTTTGGAGTCAACAGCTACACTCCTCTCCTGGGAGAAACTCTTGACTTATCAAAGTGCTCTTTGACAATGCAGACTGGCTGGCCATTATTTTTGACTTGGCTCCTAAACGCAGTTGAAGCGCGACTTTTAAATTAGGCACCAAGCTGCATACAGAATCACCCACGGTACTTAAGAGCGCTACGTCTGAAGCGTCCTTCTCTTTTCTTTTTCTTCTCGCTCTCTCTGTCTTTATCTTGCATACTGCGTATTGTGTGTGTTCAGTAAGGTTATCTGGAGGAGTCATTCAGCGCACAGAGACCAGTGATTCTGAGGCCTTGCAGAGAAGGGCAGCCCTTTTTTGTAAGGGATGTCTCTCTTGTCTGGAACCTCCTGGATCACTGCTTGCCAGCCCTGGGTTTGTTGGAGCGTCTTCAGCACCGGGTCCCTGTATTTGGCTGGGAACTGTGAACTGTGCCCCCGCAGTCAGAGCTGTAGGCCTTAATCAATCCGAGAGGCTCTTTGTCGTACGGAGGCATTCGAGCACGAGCAGTGAAAACAGATGCTATCAGACCTTGGTCCACACTGCTAATGTGTGGACATATGACATAAATATAATAATCTTTCCCAACTACTCAATTTTTTTTTTTCATTAAAGAACATTATTCAGGGTATCTCATTAAAAGATACAGGTTACCAATAGACTGATGTTGATTAAGTATCTCAGTTTAACAAGCTTTTATTATAAGACATCCATTGATCTTTCAGCCACCTTTTTTGTTTAGGGATTTGTGGGGGGGTGGGGGGGGATCCACACACTACAGGCAGGTTAAAGTCACCGGTTAGCCGGTTAGCCCTTCTGGGGAGAACAAGCCAGCCGCCAGCAACAGAGCGGAGGTGGAATCCGTCGTGCTTCCCACTAAGCAACCAGGTATTACCAAATGTGTTATTAAAGCTAGTTAAATGAGCCCTTTGGTATGTCAGTTACCTCTGAACCTACACCTGGTACATGTGTCCCCAGTAGTGAAGGAGAAATTACTTCTATGAACTATAAAGTTCTGTTTACATTGGGAACCAGTAAAAATGAATATAAGAACGGAAAATAATGCAGTGCATTTTAAGTGTATTTTTTATTGCATCATAAGAACATTTATTATCCATCTATCCATTCATCCACCTTCTATGATTCAGGGGTAAGTCTGGAGCCTCTTCTTGGAAATACAAGGCATGGGACACCCTGATTGGATGCCTGTCCATTGTAGGGAACAAGGCGGGAGACACCCTGATTGGATGCCTGTCCATTGTAGGGAACAAGGCGGGAGACACCCTGATTGGATGTCTGTCCATTGTAGGGAACAAGGCGGGAGACACCCTGATTGGATGCCTCTCCATTGTATGGAACAAGGCGGGAGACACCCTGATTGGATGTCTGTCCATTGTAGGGAACAAGGCGGGAGACACCCTGATTGGATGCCTGTCCATTGCAGCTCACACACCAACATACATTAAGCACAATTTAAGACCAATTCACATAACTGCTGTTTTCAGACTATGGGAGGAATGGGGACAAGCCCCAGTCCTGGAGGTGGGAGGTTGTCATGCTGTCCAACCCTTGTTTCTCCATTCATATTTATCTGATTTTTTTTAAAACATATATTTATTTTACATCTGCTTTCTTGTTGATTTTCACATTCTTTTGTTTCACTTCCACCCCATGTGTAACATCCATTTTCTGTTTCTCTCTTTGCATATACCTCTGTCTCTTCATCTTTCTTCCATTCTCTCGTTCCTTTCTTCCCCCTGAAGCACTGGAGAGCTGAGGTAGGTGACCTCTGTCTGCAGGACCGCACAGAGCGCTGACTAGCTGGCGTTCTCATCTGCATGCGCCCAGCTGTCCTCTGTGCGTCCTGCCCGGGCCCCTCCAGTGCCTCGTCTCTGTCTCTCTTCACCTGCTTCCTCGGGTGTTCAAACGCCCCTTTTAAGTTCTTTTTAACCCACTAAGAAAAACATACCATTATACCAATATGCTATGTTTCAGTGGTTTATGTCATAGGAAGCATTGAAGCATTATGGGAAAGAATTCGTCACAAGCCACTCATTTCTCAGTCTAGATATAACGCTGTTGTATCCTCAATGCTGCCGAATAGAATCCAAGGCTATCTGTGTCTTCTTATTTTCTGTTCAATTTCTAATCTTGATCGCAAACCGAATGTTTCACTTCTCACTAGAGGAGAGAGAGAGTTTTGCACATTTCAGATCATATTACAGTGAACATCTTTTAAGTTTTCTGAGTGGCATATGTGCTTTTGAAAATCATGAACTGAAAATGGAGCCTCTGTCGTGTTCAGATTGACGCGGCCTTTCAGTAGTTTTTCTCGAGTTACGATGTCCCTACAGAGTGCATATGATTTTCAAGCAAAAACAAAAACCACTCTTTCTTTCTATGATAACACAGCCTGGTATTGCCTTTAACAGAGGAATTTACAGTGGACCCAAAAGTCTGTGTTAAGTGCAGATGACGTCCCACTGGTTATAAATCCTTCCGTAAGAACCAGAGGTTACAGGGGCTGCCTGTGCAGGCGGCCCGTTGAGCTCATATATCTTTGTCAGCCCTAAATTCCTATTTTAGCTGCTATGCTCAAAACTGCTTTCAAGTTCCTTAACTCGTTAACCATCCTTTGCTCCCTGTTCTAATAGCCACAGTTCAATAACCGCATACTTTGCAAGTATAGCCATGTACAGCCAGCCGGTCATTCCAAGAGCATTTGGCTTGACTGAGGACAGTCTGCTCCAGCCGCTGGCCCCCAGCAGCAGTGTTTATGCCGCCCCAGTCCCGGTGCCCTGCCTGTGCCAAAGATGCCCATTGACTTTACATGATGACATCTAGAAACTGACGCAGGGTTTTCGTCTTTCTGCTTATTAGTCTTTTGTATTAATACATGCTAAACAAGCAAAGGTGGCTGCAGTTTATGCATTAATTTGCAGTGTGCACCCATAACATGCTGTTTTAATCTGCATCAGTGGTGATAACAGCCCCATAACCATCTCTTTCCCTTGTAGGCTCAGCGACATATTTCTGACCTGTACGAAGACCTCCGAGATGGACACAACCTCATCTCCCTGCTGGAGGTGCTGTCTGGGGAGACGCTGGTGAGCAGAGCCCGGGGGCTGCAGCACACCCCCCGGCCACGCCCCCGGCCCCCCCGGACACCCCCTTCCCACCTCCGCACCAGGCTGCTGCTTGTACTTCTTAAGAATGAGCGACACTGCCTGCAACAACTAAAGCACTGGGTTTATAGTGCATGACTTGTTTCCAGGGATTGTTAAAAACCTTTGAGTAGTAGGCAAATATGCAGAACATATGCTTGATTATTTTTTATTACGGTACCTTTGAGTACCTGGCTTTGTTTCATTAACACATTACATTTTTTCCCGTCATTCTGCGTGTTTTGTGTACTTTTAACTCCTTATTTTCCCTTCCCGCCTCTTGTTTGCTGGCCCCTGACCTGTTGCCCCCTCCGGTCTGTTGCCCCCTCCGGTCTGTTGCCCCCTCTGGTCTGTTGTCCTTCCCGCCCTATTGTCCTCTCTACCCTCTTGTCCTTCCTGCCCTGTTGCCCTCTCTGCCCTGTTGCCCCACCCTGTTGCCCCTTCCACTCTGTTGCCCCACCCTGTTGCCCCCTCCATCATGTTGTCCCTCCCGCCCTGTTGCCCCTCTCACTTTTGCCCCCTCTCTTGCACTGCTCTTACTGGGCTAGCCGCGGGAGCGTGACGTTATCAGGAACTTGCGGTTGGTGAGTGGGTCTGAATCTTGAGCTTGTTGGCATGGCATGGGTCACTTCCATTGGCTGAGCTGAGCATGATGTCACTCCTTACAGTCACATGTACATTTTCTTATTTTAATTTCTGAACAACATGAGGTGATAAGAACGCATTAAAAAATATCTATAATGATTCTTTATGACTCGTACTGGCAAAGAGGGCCACACAGAGTATCACCTTGTTTTCTTGTCACTGTAGAGAAAATGTCCATTAGTTTAGTTTTCTAATATGCTCTAAAAATACTTTTTTTTCACTTGAATGTATGAAAAATATAAGCTAAACCTTCCATGTTCTTCATGTTCTTTTGGCCATTTACCCCACTGGCCATGGTTTGTCATCTGTCTTTCCATCAGAAACAGCATAAAGCCATAACTGAGGTTACGGCATCATTCACAGCAAGCCAATCAGTGCCCGACTCATAGTGCAGATCATCTTGTGATTGGCTGAGTTAGTGCATGTGCTGTGCCATGACTGTACATTTACGTTTAGCAAAGACGCGTCAGGTGATATTGGGTGTGGAGTTTGGTGGGTCTTTTCTTTAAGTCTACATTGTACATGAATGATTAGGACAGTTTTTATCTAAACTAGAAGTGGCTCGTAGATTAACAGGTTTTAGAATGAGGTACACTGTGGTTTGGTATATGGCTGTATAGAGAGGAACAGATAGGAGTTTCTCTGCGGAAAAAATGCATATTTTAGCCATAACTAGATCCTTCCAAGTAGCTTGGAGACAGAAACAGCAGAAGCCTCGCTGCCCATTCTCTGCCGTCCCCCTTTCGTCTGGGAGGGTCGGGCTCCCCTGTTCCCCACCTGCAGGGTTGTGTTTATGTTATGCCCAAGCAGTATAGCCCCCCCAAATCTGGGAATTCTGCCCTTAATGCCTGCACGGCTCCATCCCTCTACCTCACCTTTCCCCCTCTGCTCTCTCCGCAGCCCAGAGAGAAAGGCCGCATGCGCTTCCACAAACTGCAGAACGTGCAAATCGCCCTGGACTTCCTTAAACACCGACAGGTACGGTGTGCTTCAAGTGCCATTACACCCTACCCGAGAGTCCGATACAGGATGCAAGGGATCAGCTTGTTCTCAGGCGTTTAGCTATTGAGAAGTCCAAATAGAACGCTGCTAGTCAGCTAGTCTTTTAAAGTGACACTGTCCTTACTCAAAGATTCACCCTTACGTTACTTGCTGCTACTTGCTACCATGTCATGTGTAGTATCTCAGGGATTAAGTGCCTGTCTTACTCACAGGTCAAGCTGGTGAATATAAGGAATGATGACATTGCAGATGGCAACCCCAAGCTGACCCTCGGGCTGATATGGACCATCATCCTTCACTTCCAGGTACCAGACTCTCCCTCACCTTTAGTTCCACTCAATGTTCTTCTTCTCCCCATTGCTCATGCATCATGCAAAGCATGATGGCAAGAGATTTTCTTGCATTATTCATTTTTTGTGAGGTATTAAACAAAGGAGGATGTTGGATGCAGCTGCCTCCCATTGGGTGAGTCAGCGTTTCCTGACAACAGAGACAAGGAAGTAGGAGGCTATCCCACGCCCCAGTAACAGCCATCCCTGCCAAGCCCTGCAGTCATTTCAGGCCCCTGTGCAAAATTTGCTTTAATTTTTTCAGCAGATTGACTTGCAAGAATGATAGTCCTGTGTGTGTGTTTATAGACCAACTCTCAGACCTTTCCTTTCCTGTTATTTATTTGATTGTGTACCATGAATCTCTCAAAAGATCTCCCAGTGATATGGCAGATCTTGGGAACTTTGGGAACGTTTGCTTATTGTATTATGTTGAGCTTATTGTGCCATGTTATTAAGAAACTACTGCAGTTTTAAGACTGATCTGCAATATCACATGTTGGCAGCCTTTGGAAACCATCAGTAGGAACTCCTAACAACACTGCAAGAAAGTAGAAACGGTTTTTTCCTGGCCTATGCAAGATGTCACAAGGGAGAAGTTAAAGCAGTGGGCATTTTCCAGTGAGAAGGGAAATTAGCGTTTGCGTACATTTTCCTAAAGATAGTTATGGCCCTAGGGTGCTGGTGAGTCACAGTGCGTGCGTGCAGTCGGTGGTTTTCTGGTTTCTGGTGGGGGGGGGGGAGCTGCTCTTGGTTGTCTCATGCCACCGATTGGCAAATAAAAAAGATTCAGAATGAATAAGACTCAAACAAACTCAAAAAAAAAGGTCTCCAGCGGGAAGCCTGGTCACGCTGCCCACTGCCAGAAGGAAACTGAGGCGGTGACTCACCCGGCATATTTCCTCCCATAATCAAAAACAACCCCGAACATAAAAGCAGCTTTTATTCTCATGTGAGTCACTTATTTATCTTATGACTAAAGGCCTTTGCTGCTGCGAGCCTTTTGTGTTTTGGGGGGCTTCCTGAAGCCCTCCCAGTTAGACATCACTTTGCACAGAGGTGCCCTCGATAGTGTCGCTAAGCTACTGACAGTGTAGACAAGCTTCAGCGCCGTGCGGCTGACGCAGACACACCCCAGACCACCCATTTTTCATACATTCAGCTAATCGAATCTGAGAAGTATTCCTCCCTTTAAAACTGTAAACGGCATTATCTGGATTTGCCCACATTCAAATCTGAAACAGGCGTCTCCAATTCAGTTTTTTTTGTTTCAGAGGTCATGTCTATAATCAGTGCATTTTTTGTATTGTGACAATTCCTGCTCACGAGAGTTTTTCTGCCACAGCTATACTCAGTGACTTTGCGCACTGCTGCAGGCATTATCTCCATTAGCAAGAGGCTCTGCTGATTTCACGCAGTGCATTATTGTTACATTATTATGACTATGCGGTTGGCCAGTGTCACACATAGCAGCTCAGCTTCCGTCCAGCAGTGGTCATTCCCCCGTAGACATTGGCATCCCTTTTGACGTCGGTCTATATCGTGCCTGCAGATCTCTGACATCCAAGTGAATGGGCAGTCAGATGACATGACAGCCAAGGAGAAGCTCCTGCTTTGGGCCCAGCGCATGGTGGAGGGCTACCAGTGCATGCGCTGTGACAACTTCACCGTCAGCTGGAGGGATGGCAGGCTCTTCAACGCCATCATCCATAAGCACAGGTGAGCAGTGGTGAACCAAAGCTAACAGCATGTTAGGAAAGGTGATCGATCTGCAAGATGTGGATGACAGCACCGCAAGCCTTAGCAATGTCCTACATCCAGGAATGAAAGTCAGAAAACCTTGTCTGATATTTTTTAATACGTAGGACTTGTATTTAAGATATACTTAGTACAGTGTGCAGTGAAATTCCTGACGGCCGAGCTCCAAGACTGCAAAACAGGGAACGTAATTATAAAGAAACAAAACATTAAACAATAATCATAAATATTGCTTAAATAGTTTATAGTAAAGTGACTCTGCTCTTATATTTGTATCTCAGAAGTCTCAGGAATTTGCTTTTGCTTATTTTTATAAATAGTAAATAGTATCTTGATTGAGTGACCTATTTATATCACCCTTAAATACAGAATTTTACAAAGTCACTGGTGCATAAAAGGTTGTCGTCAATAACACTCCCCCAGTGCCTTTTTTACCTTTATGGGAGCTGAGAATGGGGTGCCCCCCCCCCCCCCCCAGGCACTCCCCTAATAGTCTGCAAGAAATTTATTACCGGAATGTGAAAGAGCCATATATCTGTGTCATCATACCTGTCAAAGCTTGTAGGCATAAATTCTTTCGTGCAAAAATAATTTTTTTCCACTAATTTGGCAACTTTACAAGGATTATATAATGACCATCTGTAAAAATAATCATTATAAGTCTATGGTTCTGATTGGTTTCATTTGTTTATATATTTGATAAAAGCTGTCTTGTATTGCAGTGCACTTTCAAAATCCTAGTCTGACTTCACCAGTCAATAAAACACCGGTACATCTACTTTTACAATGAAATTCTTACTTACAGAAGTTAAATGATAAGAAATTCATTAATGATGGACACACATGACATCAGTATTTCACGAGTTCCTTAGTAATTCTTTCAGTAGCTCCTTCAATAGTTCACAAATGTTTACAGAATTAACAGATACAGTAACAAATATACTAACTGTTTGAAATAAAATATTCATCATGGTTCATTCACAGTGAATCAACATGAGATCAGTATGTAACTATGACAATTTGTGGTCACTTAATTCATAAATAATAGTATAATACTATATTATTTGTGCCCCGTCAAGTAACCTGTACGGGTTTTTTTTTCCTCTAATGAAATGGTTGTATCCAAAGTGACATACAGTGCTCACAGAAAGTCTTGGGATACTTGCTTAATTATGTTAAATTATGTAAATGTATTGGTTTCATAACACAAGTCCATTGACAAGCAGTGTTTAACATACCTGCACATGTCTTCCAAACACACGTTTCTTTTTTATTAAGTGTGGTCATTTTTTTGACTGACTCATAATGTTCCGTTCTTGCCATTTTGCTATTAATTGCAATTGTACTCATTGGCTCCCAAAAGGATACTAAAGACATTTGGCAGTTAATATTATTGCAAAGATGTTACCAATTAAATGGCAGCCAATGAGAGAGCTCTTTTAGAACTGTAAGTTGGGTTTCAGTTCAGTCCCTGGAGCAGTTGGGGTTAAGGGTCCAACAGTGAAATTGCTCTACCAGCTATGCAATTTGAACCATCAACCTTCAGGCTGGTGGAGTGGTGGCTCTGAGGCTAGTGATCTGAAGGGTGCTAGTTCAAATTCAATGAATGCTAGGGTCCTACTCTGTTGGGCCCTTGACGAGACCCTTAACCTGCAATTGCTTTGTCTTGGGTACAGCGTTAACCTACATCCCATCCTGCAAGCAGGTCCTCCAACTATCAGGGAAAAATTTTGGGGTTGGTGGCATGATTGGCACTCCAACCACCGGAAAATAACTTCACACTGTTCCATTCCACTCAAACTAGTACAATGCTGAGGTATCACTTGCCGTACGGTTGCACTCAGGTTCTCATCCCTGAGTTGTTTCTCCACATAGTTGGTGTGGCAACATGCTGTATCAGCGTGATCCTCTCCCCCTCTCTGTTCTGATCACAGGCACAGCATCCTCACCTGAGCCTATCTATCACTGTGCACATGTGATAGGAGCCAAATGGCTCAGCTACCTTCCACTAATTTAAATATGGCCCTGCCGTCTCATGGAGGCCAATGGTTTCCCGACAGTAATATTACTTCTTGTCTTAATTTTATCATGGCATTTATTTTTCTGTCTGAGATTATTTGAAAAAGGGATTAACAGGACTTGGAGATTCAAAAGCTTAATGATGAGTGCTAATTAGGGGTGATGGAACATTCAAGGTGGAAGTATGAGGAGCGGCCCAAGGACATGAAAATGACAGGAGGGGCGTGGCAGCTCCAGGGTAGGAGTTCTGTAGGAACGCCCAGCTGCCTTAGCTCACCTTAAGGCTTCTTGCCAGGAACACGCACAGACTGTCAGATTTTAGAAGCAGAAGACTGCAGAGCCTGTGCTGTGCGCGAAGACGTCCTCACATGAATTTATTGATGTGTTTTTTTGTTTTTTTTTTTTCTTCTTTTAATCGTTTAGCCGATTTGTTGTTGTTGTGTAACCAATATGTGCAAAACCCAAAAAACTAACAAGGACACAGATTTGACATAGTGAATTGCAGAACCTTTAAGGATTGAAACAGGTTCTGGGATTGCTCAAGAGAATTTGGAGTATATAGTCCCGAAGATGGGGGATATCACTTTGGAGACTTGAACTCCTCTATGGATTTCGGTGAAATATCGGCACATGCTAAACTGAATCTTTTCAAAGAATGAACAGATAAGAGGAAAAAGGAGAAGAAAGTACCGCGTCTGCATTTGTTGTCCTTCTGCCCCGGCAAGTACCATGATGCTCAGTCTGAAGAGGAAACTGAAGAGGGGGCGCCGGCGTGGCGGCCCCTCCAGCTGCCCGGCCGAGCCGGACGACCGCGTGGTCATGCTCTGCGACGACATCCCGTCGGAAGCCTCGCCGGACTCGGGCTGGGAGTCGCGCAGCCTCGGGAATCGCTCCAGCCGGGGCTCCCACGGCACGGAACAGGAGCTGGGAATCCCGCGCAACCGGGATGGGTCCCTCACCCTGCACCGCGTGCAGAGGAGTCCGGGCGAATACTGCACCCTGCGCGTCAGGGAGCTGTACGTGCTTTCATAGGCATCTGCATGGCGGGGGCAAGGCTGGGGTGGGGGGGGTCAGTGTACTTCTAGATGTTATCCTCGGGGGCGGATTATCAAGGGACCTTAGGTTGACATCAGCAGGGCTGGCTTCAGCTAAAGGCAGAACAGACAGTTAACTGGGCCCCCTGAACTGCGGAGGAAGTGAAATGATCATCAGTTTTCTTAGTTGGGGGGCGTGTAAAGCTTTGCATAGGCCCCCGGAAAAGGTAAAATCGATCCTGGACGTCAATATGGACACTTGCCGATTGAAGCCAGCGCTGTGACTCTCCTGAGGCGGAGCAGGGCCCTGATGTTTGCCGAAGCCCAGGGCTCTAGCCTGGGATAGCCAATGCATTGATCCATCCCTGGCTGTGCTATGGTGTGTTATCCTGCACTGCAGTCTCACATGTTCTGGAATGTGAATAACCTTTTTAACTTTCCTGCCTCTCATGATTAAGAGTAGAGTTGCCCCTTTCAAAACAGAACCAACGTTTTACATCCTGTTACTGATTTTATTATTTGGCTTTTTTTTTCTTTGTGCCACACCCTATGGTGTTTTCAACACGTGTTTTTTTTTTTATTGGCCTTGAAATGGGGCCAATTCACAGTACCTGTGTCTGTGTGCCATTTTATCTGCATCATTACGCCGCCTCTGAGAGTTTGTTAAATCTGAAGAGCTACAGGAACCTTCTGGCCGTTTTAAAGACCCAGCAACTTCTCCTGCAATTGGCTCTTTATCACATTCCTGCCAGGAGACTCGTCGGTCGTCCGCAGGCTGCCTCCGGCCATGAGCTGCCGATGTCCACGTGCTTACAGAGAGAACAGACAGTTAGAGGATTCTTATAACTCGCGAAATAACCCTGATGGATTTGTAATAGTTGAATTTAGAAGTAACAGACGACATTATGCAGATGTGGTCGCTTATGATCTGAATAAGTTTGATGATGTACTCGGTGTTCACGCTGACCTCTCTGGGCCCTTGTATCCGCCGTCCAACACCCTCTGACTCTGTGTCCCTAGACCCCAGCTCATCGATATGAACAAGGTGTACCAGCAGACCAACGTGGAGAACCTGGAGCAGGCTTTCAGCGTGGCTGAGAAAGAACTAGGCGTCACACGCCTGCTGGACCCAGAGGGTGAGGGATGCTGACAAATCAGTGTTTGATCTCCTTTTTGATGTCCAGCCATGGAAACAAGCCATAGGAGCAGATACACACAAGCCATTCAGGACTGGGGCCACCAAGGTCACGGCCTCAGCTGAAAAGTTGTTCATGGCCTTCTTGTTAAAAGAACCCACCTTTCTTGTCTCTCTACATTTGTTTACCAGGACCATTCAGCCCATTCATAGATCTCAGTCTGGTTCTTGATTATAAGCGGCTAAAGGATATTTCCCCCGTTCGTTTCTGCAGATGTGGACGTGCCACATCCTGATGAGAAGTCGATTATCACCTACGTCTCCTCCCTGTATGACGTCATGCCGCGCGTCCCTGATGTCCAGGACGGTGTCAGAGCCAATGTGAGCTTTGTTGTCTATTGTTTAGCTTTTCGTATCAAGAGAAGGGCCGGCTTTGCAAAGCCCTTCTAAGTGCGGATTTGCAGTCTTTCATCTTGTGTTTCTTGGCGCTGGGCGCAAAGTATGAAAAGGACACGCGCTTATTGTTAACGCCCAACGTCCCGTACAGGAGCTGGAGCTGCTTTGGCAGGAGTACTACGACCTGGTGACCCTCCTGCTGCAATGGATACGTCACCACATCGTTGTCTTCGAGGAGAAGAAGTTCCCGTCCAGCTATGAGGAAATTGATGTGAGTTTATAGCAGCATATGATGGATTAATGAAAGTTAATTGTCAGAAAATGACTAATCTTTACATACAACAAAACAGCCACCTGAAGAGTCATGATTGAATCACTTTCATTATCATTTTAGAATTAATTTCTATTGTTCTTGGTGTGTTGGTTTCTCATTAATATCTGTACACTTACTGGCATTTTCACTTATCACCATATTCAATATATACTCAGTATATATAACATATATAACAGTCTAATGTGGGCAAGGCAAAGGACAAAGGAATCTTGGAAAAGCCCAAAATTCCCCAACAGAGAATTATTCATAAACAAACAGGTACTTGCTGTTTTGTAGGGATAAAAGACAAATGCTGCTCAGTGACGTTTAGGGTCAACATTAAAAGAGAAATCTGGTCAAAATAATTTGTTTACTTCATCATACTGAAGATGAAAATAAAAAAAACATTGAATATTGAAAAGAACTATTAACAATTGAGTCATAGTTATGGACATAAAAACAAGTTACAGCAAGCAGACGGTTTCTTCTGAAAAGTGACAAACAGCACGGACCCCTCTGTATCACACAGGCATGAACCACATTTCACCATTGTCATTATGGGACTGGCTTATTTAGGTCCATTATAATCCATTCGCTTTATTGTCATTTCAGTAAAAACAACAGGAAGGTATTCACTTAACCTTGTGTCTTTAATTAGATGCTCCCCCATGATATTTAATGGGAAAGCTGCCCCATTTCATTATCGCTTCCATAACTTTGCAGATTCTGTGGCGACAGTTCTTAAAGTTCAAAGAGACGGAGCTGCCAGCCAAGGAGGCTGACAAAAATCGCTCCCGGCACATGTACAAGTCCTTCGAGGTGAGTCACAGGCCCCGAGCGATATTGGCTCCAGTCGGACAGCAAGCAAGCCAGGGAGACTCAGCGGTTCCGCTCGGGCTCCTCTCTGTACAGGGCGCTGTGGATGCCGGCCAGGTCAAGGTACCCCCTGGGTACCACCACATTGACATAGAGAAGGAATGGGGCCGACTGCATGTGGCCATCCTGGAGAGAGAGAGACTTCTCAGGACAGAGTTTGAGAGGTGAGTCAACAGCAAAATAGCAGATCTCCCAAATCGCTGCCTCACTGCTGACAAAGAAGCGAGAGTCATTTACAGTTTGTTTACTTACTTTTAGATGTAGGACATGTTTGAGTAAATAGAATAATCTGCATATAGATAATGTAACCAATTGTGGAGACACACTATAAAACTTACCAGGCTCAGTGCTGACGTGCAGCCGCACCCCACGCAAAGTCCGCAGGGTCCCCTCCGTACGATAGCGCCCTCGCAGC
>JAODKE010000051.1:18022636-18038631 GCA_026779605.1 Mormyrus hasselquistii
GTCCTCTTTCAAATGAACTCACAATGTGAACACAAAAAGAAGTGAATCCCAAAGATGTAGATTTTGGTGTGGGAGGTAGAGACATGCCCTGATCAGTACTGTGGGAGTACCATCTGTAACTTAGGGGGCAGTGATGCTCAGGGCTGGTTTGGTCCCTACCAATCAAACCTACACCCTTGCTCAGACCCAATATCAGTATATATGCATTTAACACAAAAACAAAACTTCAAGCACTTACAAAAAATAAAGAAAGAATAATTAAAGTTTTAAATCACTCGGACACGTAACAGCGCAAAGGTGACTAATATCACAATATCGTTCAGTTCCGTAGCGACAGTCTTCACCCTCATCCAAGTTCCTTTGGCTCTGCAGTTGTCTGTCCTTCACGCCCCACTTCACTACTTCTAACTCTGCTGACCGAGCAGCGCAAAATGTCCTCACCACTCCAAACTCAGTTAGCTGTAATATGTAAATCAGAGAAAATATAATCATTTTACAAAGATCTGCGAAGGTGTGATGATGATTTACTATTAATTATATATGAAAGAATTACGAATCCCAATAAACTTAATAAGTCTACATCCAATCTCGGACACTTAAGAAAACTCCCATTTGACCGGAGACATACCCGTAGAGAATGACTTTGAGGAAGATGTAAATTATGCAATTAAGACATCGCAGAAGCGTGCGATGGACCGCCTCATTGAAACGAAAGTATTACCATAGTATATTAAGACATGAAAATGCAAATTCGTCTATCGTTCTGAGAAGAGCCGCAGCCTGCATGGTATTTAAGACTAGATGTACTTCAGTGGTAACTCATTTCACATTGACAGTAACTGCAAATAACTTTGGTCTCGTCGATGGACCCAAGCAGTTTTGAAGCTGGACCTGCTATTCAAAATACCTTTTTCTTTGTTCATTATTTTTCTCGAGCTGCCATTCAGCTCAACACGCGTTAAAAAAAAATTTGTCACGTTGTAATGAATTCCCATTGACGTACTATTATCACGTTTACTTTGACAGCCCTAATTTATATAAATACCAGAGTTACACTAGATCTTATTGCATTGTATGATTGCATTGTATTATTTATTATATTATTTATATGTATGTATAAACGAATGGTAACAGCAATGATAAATGTGGTTATAAATTAGAGTCAGCATTGGGGCCTCACTCCTCCAGGATGTTTGATAATAATGACAGATCTTTCACTCCTCTGGTCCCTCCCCCTCCGTGTCCATGCAGAAAATGCAGGCCGAGGCGCAGGAACAGCAGCCTCTATTTGACCAGCTGGATGCGGAGCTGCGTGAGGCCACGCTGGTCAGCGAGCACATGTCGCGGGTGCACAGTGAGCACGACGCGGAGCTGGAGCGTTTCCGGCAGCAGGCGTGCAACCTGCAGGAGCGCTGGCAGGCCGTCTTCGCCCAGATCGACCTGCGGCTGAACGAGCTGGAGCACCTCGACCGCCAGATGCGCTCCTACCGCGGCAGCTACGATGCGCTGATGCTCTGGGCCGCCGATGCAAAGCAGCGCCAGGAGGCCATCCAGGCCGTGCCCATTGGGAATAGCGAGGCACTCCGTGAACAGCTCTCTCAGGAGCAGGTGAGACGCCCTCTGTGATCTCTGCTCCTCAATGAATAGAAGGACCAGCACAGTGGTGCAGTGATTAGCACTGTTGCCTCACACCTCTAAGATCAGGGTTTCAGTCTCTACCAGACTTCTGCATTTGTACATGGAGTTTGAAAAACGTATGTTGTCCTAGGGTTTTCTTCAAGTATACTAGTTTCCCCCAACAGTCTCAAAACATGCTGTGGTTAATTGGAGTTGCCCGTAGATGTGCATGTGTGAGTGACTGGTGTGTGAGTGTGCCCTGCGATGGGTTAGTACCCCATCCTGGGTTGTTCCCTGCCTTGTGCCCTGTGATGGGTTAGTGCCCCATCCTGGGTTGTTCCCTGCCTTGTGTCCTGTGATGGGTTGGTGCCCCATCCTGGGTTGTTCCCTGCCTTGTGCCCTGTGATGGGTTGGTGCCCCATCCTGTGTTGTTCCCTGCCTTGTGCCCTGTGATGGGTTGGTGCCCCATCCTGTGTTGTTCCCTGCCTTGCGCCCATAGACTCTGAGATAGGCTCCAGATCCCCCCTGACCCTGGATAGGACAATTGGTTACAGAACATGGATGAATAAATATTCTTTATTCATTACTGTTGTTTAAAGTTAAGTTCTTTGTATCCATGACATCCCGCACAGAAACTCTTGGAAGAAATCGAAAAAAACAAAGAAAAGGTGGATGAGTGTCAGAAACACGCCAAGGCCTACATTGATGCTATCAAGGTAACCATGCAGATTGTGGGAAGTCAGTGCATGCTTTCACCTTAGAACACTGAGTACCAGAACACAGGCACTTGAGCTTTTACATTTTCATATATTAAAAATTAAATGTGCTGGACCATTAAATATGAGAGAGAAAGCTGTTTGATGGTATTTTGAGTTGATTTGAATGCTCATTCCAAAAATCTTGTTGATTCAGGATTATGAGCTTCAGCTGATAGCTTACAAAGCCTTGATTGAGCCCTTGGCTTCTCCCCTGAAGAAAACCAAAATGGAGTCTATTTCAGACAACATCATTCAGGAAGTAAGTGTAATGTTTCTTTGGAATCAGAGGTTAAAAAGGTGCCTATTGGGATTTAATGCATGTTATGATGATTCTCGTTATTTAGATACTTGTGATGTGCTGCAAAGTCTAATTAATGCTTTTATCCCCAGTATGTCACACTGCGGACTCGCTATAGTGAGCTTATGACTCTGACCAGCCAGTACATCAAGTTCATTATTGGCTCACAGCGCCGCCTGGAGGATGAGGAGGTAAGTTACACACACTCCCGGAGGATAGAGTAGCATTAACCCTTTAAAACTAATCACACAGCTATGGTTTAATTTAGGGATAGCAATATATATTATCATGCATGCATATTACAGAATGCTGGTGGACAGACTGGGAAAGATTATCACTGTATTTATATTAAATAATTAGATGACACATTAAAATGAGAAATTAAAATAAGGGATTTCAAATAGAATATAAAATGTATTTTGTTAGAGGTTCTGAATTGACAGAGGATATATTTGCGTAGATATGAGTATTTGATTCTGTTTGATGGAACTGAATTGCAAAGCCTGTCCAAACCCTAATCCCGTCTCATCACAGTTAGCACAGCGCTAACCTGTAGCCAAAGAGACGCTTGCCATTAACGTGCCACCACTCTGCTTTATTCAGTGGCATCTGCCTGCCATTCACTGCATACGTTAGTGTAGAGGTGCCAGGCCAGTCCGTAACTGGGCACTGGGCCTCTGCAGATGTACGCGCGGCAGCATCCTTTCAGCCTGAAGCAAACTCTTCATCCTTTGATCCGTTGATTTCCCAGTGTTCATTTATGACAGATTATAACTTAGATATAGAATATCTAAGCAGTGGACCATGTTCTTCCTGAGTAACACCATTACTCGCTTGTTTAATGGTGTTCTCTGTGAATTCTCATTAGCTTTTTTGATAGCTCACGGCCTTCTATTTGTTTTCTACGAATTGAAAGCATCATGTATTATTTGTTTGGCTGAAACAGGATTTCAGTGTCACTGCTCACTCCGGGTCTGCTTCAGAACTGACTGTCACGTCTTCCTCAATTACTTTTTCCAGCCGACGCAATTTTTTTCTTAGTATATTTTCCCCGTTTCTTTTCTAACCGTCTTTTCTGTTTGCCTTCCTAAAATGCTTGCCAGTGCTTTTTCATGATGAATTTTAAACTTGTTTGGGCGCTAAAGAGGTAAATTATCCACAAAGCACCAGTTTCTTATTGAATCAACCTCCTCCATTCCTCATCACCGGGCTTCAATCCCTGCTTTGGGTCCTCAGCATGATCTGCTCCGTCACGTAGTATTATGCCGCTGACAGCCTCATGGTGCTATATTGCTATATTTGGCACAGTATCTCATGAGGCTGTGTGGTTTGTCTGTCAGGTTCAGACATTGATATTACATGCGTTATTGTATCCAGTCTGGTTGTCTATTTTCAAACCAGGAAAACATATATTTAAAAAAATAGGGTGACCAGATACTCCATATCAGGGGGGACACTATGAGCTATTTCAGGTTTTACAAAACTTACTTAAAAACTGAAAGGCTCCTGTGCTTGGCTAAATAATTCAACTCTTCTTGTGCTTTCACCGGTTTGTTTCCTTGATTGAAATACTAATTCAGCTGGTTCACGTTAATGTTAATGACACTTGCATGATTACAGGAGACTGACCAACCAGCACACAGCAAGAACGTAAATAAAATCCAGGTGCTTTTATTTGAAAGTTCTGTCCCAGCTCAAAGTGTCCACCCTGACACAGAGTACCAGGTCACCATAATATAAGCACAAACCAAAGATGTATAAATGTCGTTAGGGTGAATATTTGACAATAACGCACAATGAAAAAGTTCTGAAACACTATCCTGGGGAGCCAATACTAATAAATACTGTAGCTACCACCTTTGGTTCACAATAAGGACACATGGCCATGGGATTGTGAAGCTGGGTTGTCCTCCACCACATGTTATTTTCTTTGCTGCATCATTTGCTGTGTCTTCTAAGGCAGGGGATTGGGGGTTGGCTAGGTGATCACGTCTTAGCTCAGAACCTCAAATTCCTGTCATTCAATTCAGCATTTTCTTTAAAACTAAATTTTAATACTTTATAATGTATTCTGATTTGACATTTCTGTCTTTAAAATCACTGCCATAGACTTTTTATTAGTGTATTTTATTAGCGCCTTTTCATATATGCCAGTTATCCTTGACAAGAGCTCACATTGAGGACAGTACCTTAGAGAAGATTTTTCTCAGAAAAGTAAAACGGACTTGACATTGTAAACCCTAATGTGTTGTGGAACGTGTTGTGTAATAAGTAATGTTTCATTCTGTTTTCCATGCATTAACTGAATGTCACATGGCATCTTTGATAATATTCCAGTACAAGATTTTATATTTTACGTTGCTTGCAGCTACATGTATCTGTAATTTATTGAGCTTATAATTAACCCATTTTAGTAACATTTTTATTTGCTGTTTGCTTCTGCTAATACAGAAAGCTACTGAGAAACTTAAAGAGGAAGAGAGGAGGAAACTCGCAAAGATGCAAGCCGAGTTAGAGAAACAGAAGCAGTTAGCGGAGGCTCACGCAGAAGCTATCGCTAAAGCAGAACGAGAAGCCGAAGAGCTGAAGCTCAAAATGAAAGAAGAGGTCACCAAAAGGGAAATGGTGGCTGTGGATGCAGAGAAGCAAAAGCACAACATCCAGCAGGAGCTGCATGAGCTCAAAAACCTCTCGGAACAGCAGATAAAATCTAAGAGTCACCAGGTGGAGGAGGTCCTGCAGAGCCGAACCAAGGTGGAGGAGGAGATTCACCTAATCAGGATCCAGCTGGAGACGACGACGAAGCAGAAATCCATGGCCGAGGCAGAACTCGGTGAGCTAAGGGAGCGTGCAACTGAAGCTGAGCGTCTGAGGAAGACCGCTCAGGAGGAGGCGGAAAAGCTGCGCAAGCAGGTCAACGAGGAGTCCCAGATGAAGCGTAAGGCGGAAGAGGAGCTGAAGCGCAAGGCAGAAGCTGAGAAGGAAGCTGCCAAACAGAAGCAGAAAGCCCTGGAGGACCTGGAGAGGTTCAAGCTGCAGGCCGAAGAAGCAGAGAGGAGGATGAAGCAGGCCGAAGTAGAAAAGGAGAGGCAAATCCAGGTGGCCCACGATGTAGCTCAAAAAAGCGCCGCCACAGTATTGGAGAGCAAACGTATATCACTGGCAGAGAAGACGACAGAACTGGAAGAGTCCCTGAAACAGCAGCACAGCACTGTTTTGCAGCTGCAGGAAGAAGCTGAGCAGCTTAAGAAACAGCAGGCAGATGCAGACAAAGCCAGAGAAACGGCAGAGAAGGAGCTGGAAAAGTGGAGGCAGAAGGCTAACGAAGCTCTACGGCTGAGACTCCAAGCTGAGGAGGAAGCCCTTAAGAAGAGCCAAGCTCAGGAGGAAGCCGAGAGACAGAAAGATGATGCGGAGCGGGAGGCGAAAAAGAGGGCCAAAGCTGAAGAATTTGCCCTGAAGCAGAAGGAGATGGCAGAACAAGAGCTGGAGAAGCAAAGGAAAATAGCAGATGAAACAGCCCAGCAGAAGCTCTCCGCAGAGCAGGAGCTAATCCGTCTTAAAGCTGACTATGAGCACGCAGAACAGCAGAGGTCACTTCTAGATGATGAGCTCAACCGCCTGAAAAATGAGGTCAATGCGGCTGTGCAACAGAGGAAACAGCTAGAAGACGAATTGGCAAAAGTGCGATGTGAAATGGACAGTCTTCTTGAGCATAAAGCCAAAGCAGAGCAGGAGACCTTGTCTAACACTGAAAAGAGCAAGCAACTTATTGAGACTGAGGCAGCAAAAATGAAGAAGCTCGCAGAGGAAGCTTCAAAGCTTCGATCGATCGCAGAGGAAGCGAAGAAGCAGAGGCAAGTGGCTGAGGAAGAAGCAGCGCGGCAGAGATCTGAAGCTGAGAGGATCCTCAAAGAAAAGTTGGCTGCTATTAATGAGGCAACTCGGTTGAAAACTGAGGCTGAGATTGCACTCAAGGAGAAGGAGTCTGAAAATGAAAGGCTCAGAAGACAGGCTGAAGATGAAGCATACCAGAGAAAGGTGCTGGAAGACCAAGCAGCGCAACATAAGAAAGACATCGAGAACCAAGTTTCCCAACTCAAAAAATCCTCAGATACTGAAATAGAAAGGCAGCGGGTGATTGTAGAAGAAACCTTGAACCAGAAGAGAATAGTTGAGGAGGAAATACACATTCTCAAGATCAACTTTGAAAAGGCTTCAGCTGGCAAGACGGACCTTGAGCAGGAGTTGAACAAACTGAAAAGCATTGCAGAAGAAAGTCAGCGCAGTAAACTGCAGGCAGAAGAAGAAGCAGAGAAGCTTCGCAAGCTGGCCCTGGAGGAGGAAAAACTGAGAAAGGAGGCAGAGGAAAAAGTAAAAAAGATTGCTGCTGCAGAAGAAGAGGCTGCTAACCAGCGGAAGGCTGCACAGATGGAAGTTGAACGGCTTAAGGAGAAAGCTTCTGAAGCTAACAAACAGAAAGAGGATGCTGACAAGGAGGCAGAGAAACAGATTGCTCTCGCCAAGGAAGCTGCAGAGAAATGCTTTGCGGCAGAACAGAAAGTACAGGATGTCCTTGTGCAGCAAAAAGAGGATAAACTCATTCAGGAGAAGCTGAAGGAAGAGTTTGAGAAGGCCAGGAAGCTGGCAGAAGAGGCAGAGAAGGCCAAAGAGAAGGCGGAAAAAGAGGCCGCCCTGCTTCGGCAAAAAGCGGAGGATGCAGAACGCCAGAAGCAAGCTGCCGAGGAGGAAGCTGTTAATAAAGCCAAAGCTCAGGAAGGTGCGGAAAAGCTGAGAAGGGAGGCAGAAACGGAGGCTTCAAAGCGAGCAGAGGCTGAAGCTGCAGCTCTGCAGCAAAAGCAGCAAGCTGATGCTGAGATGGCGAAGCACAAAAAGCTTGCTGAGAAGATACTGAAGCAGAAGGGTAAAGTTGAAGAGGAATTATCAAAGGTGAAGATGCAGCTGGACGAGACAGATAAACAGAAAACTCTTCTGGATGAGGAGCTAAAGCGCCTCAAGGATGAGGTGAGTGATGCAATCAAGCAGAAGGCCCAAGTAGAGCATGAGCTTCAGAACGTCAAGCTGCAGATGGAACAACTCTTCCAAAAAAAGCTTGAGATTGAAGAACAGAACAAGCAGCTAATTAAAAAAGACAAGGACAGCACTCAGAAGTTTTTGGAGGAGGAAGCAGAGAAGATGAAGAATCTGGCTGAAGAAGCAGCCCGTCTCAGCTTAGAGGCTGAGGAGGCTGCTCAATTGAGGTTGCGTGCAGAGTCTGACCTTACACAACAGAGAGCACTTGCTGACAAAATGCTCAAGGAGAAAATGCAAGCCATCCAAGAGGCAGCCAAACTGAAAAAAGAGGCAGAGATGCTCCAAAAGCAGAAGGATCTGGCTCAGGAGCAAGCTAAGAAGCTGCTTGAGGACAAGCAGCAGATGCAGCAGCGCCTGGAAGAAGAGACGGAAGGTTTTCAGAAGTCCTTGGAAGCAGAGCGTCTGAGACAGCAGGAGATCATTGCTGAGGCAGAGAAACTGAAGCTGAGAGTGTCTCAGCTTAGTGACGCCCAGTCTAAAGCTGAAGAGGAGGCCAGGAGGTTTAAGGAACAAGCTGATAGCATCAGCACTCGTCTCCATGAAACAGAGAGTGCAACAGCTGAAAAACTCGCAGCTATGCAGAAATTGGAGGTTCAGAGGTTACAGAGCAATAAAGAGGCAGACGACCTTCGCAAAGCAATTGCTGATCTTGAAAAAGAGAAGGAGAAATTAAAAAAGGAGGCAGCAGAATTACAAAATAAATCAAAAGAGGTATTATGTCGGAATGTTATTGAGATCTATGCTGAATTAATAAAATGTAACCTTCTAAAAACAGAGCTAACTTATTAGGCATACATTTATGTATTTATTTGATTTACACTGCTAATTATACAGTATGGGCACCAGTTTCTACATTAATAATAACCATGCACTATATATACATATTTAAATATATTCTAAATACATAAACATGCCTATTGCACTGAAAATGTAAATTTTAATGTAAATATTAAATGTAAATATGTGACTGCTTCATGTAAATTATAAAATACTGCTTGAATGACATTATCTTTGTAGTTGGGTTTAATTTGTCTTTATTTTCTTATCTTTTTACAATAGATGGCTAATGCTCAACAGGAACAAATTAAGCAGGAAAAGACTATCCTTCAACAGACCTTCATAACAGAAAAGGAAATGCTGCTTGAAAAAGAGAAACTCATTGAGGATGAGAAGAAGAAGCTTGAGAAACAGTTTGAGGATGAGGTTAAAAAGGCCAGTACTCTGAAAGATGAACAAGAGCGCCAAAGGAAGCAAATGGAGGAAGAGAGGAAACAGCTGCAGGTCACCATGGAGGCTGCACTAAAGAAGCAAAAAGATGCAGAGGAGGAGATGCGCAACAAGCAGAAAGAGATGCAGGAACTTGAAAAGAAAATGCAGGAGCAGGAGAAACTTCTAGCAGAGGAGAACAAAAAGTTGCGTGAGAAACTGGAGGAGCTGCAGGTTGTTGAAAAACCATCAGCATCTAAGACAAAAGAAATTGAGATTCAAACTGATGTGGTTCCTGATGAACAGTTAATTGCAAAAACAGTATTAGAAACAAAGAAGGTCTTCAATGGTTCTGGGGAAGTTCCAGGCCAATCGAGGAGAAATGAAGAGCCCCATCTGGCATTTCAGGGTATTCGGGAGAAAGTCCCCGCAAGTCGGCTATATGAAATTGGAGTGCTGTCCAGAAAAGAGTATGACAAGTTGAAGAAAGGCAAAACAACTGTGCAGGACCTCAGCAAAACTGACAAACTGAGAGTTTGTCTAAAAGGAGAACACAGCATTGGCGGTGTCTTAATTCAGCCTAACCAAAAACTGAGCATCTATCAGGCCATGAAGGAAAACAAGATGGCACCTGGTACAGCTTCGTTGCTTCTTGAAGCTCAGGCGGCCACTGGATACATGATAGATCCAATAAAAAAACAGACGTTTTCTGTTAATGAATCTGTAAAAGAGGGTTTAATTGGTCCTGAACTACATAATAAAATGTTATCTGCAGAAAGGGCAGCCACAGGTTACAAAGATCCTTACACTGGCTCTAAAATATCACTTTTTGAAGCAATGCAAAAAGATTTAATTGCACGAGATCAAGGTATCAGACTTCTTGAAGCTCAAATAGCTACAGGTGGAATTATAGATCCGGTCAATAGTCACAGAGTGTCTGTGGAGACAGCTTATAAGCAAGGTCAGCTTGATGCAGAGATTAACAAAATTCTGTCAGATCCTACTGATGACACAAAGGGCTTCTTTGATCCAAACACTCAAGAGAACCTCACATACTTGCAGCTAATGCAAAGGTGCACATCAGATCCTGAAAGTGGTTTGCTCTTCCTACCCATTACAGAAAAGGCAGCGAAAAATGAAAGAACTTACAGCGACGAAGAAACCAAGGATGTATTCAGCAAATCCACAGTCTCTGTTCCATTTGGAAGTTTCAAGGGGAAGACAGTGACCATTTGGGAAATCATCAACTCTGAGTACTTTACAGAGGAGCAAAGAAGGGATCTAATTCGGCAATACAAGACTGGAAAAATAACAGTGGAAAAGATCATTAAAATTGTTATCACAGTAGTTGAGAACAAAGAGAAAAATAATGAAATTGCCTTTGAAGGTCTTAGAACTCCTGTTCCTATCTCTGAACTTCTGGACTCTAAACTTATCAGCAAAGATTTATACAACAAGCTGCATAATGGTGAAACAACTGTTAAAGAAGTCTCTGAGCTTGAACATATTAAAAAAGCATTAAAAGGCACAACCTCTATTGCTGGAATAATTATTGAATCAACTAATGAGAAAATTCCAATCTATCAGGCCTTGAAGAAAGGCATCCTGGGGTTTGGGCCTGCATTAAATCTGCTGGAAGCTCAAGCTGGATCTGGATTTATGATAGACCCAATCTCAAATCAGAAATTCACTGTTGATGAGGCTGTTAAATCAGGTCTTGTTGGTCCTGAGCTGCATGAAAAGCTGCTGTCTGCTGAGAGAGCTGTTACTGGGTTCAAAGACCCTTATACCGGAAAGACTGTGTCCTTGTTTGAGGCGATGAAAAAGGACCTTATAAACAAAGACCAGGGTGTACGTCTGCTTGAGGCACAATTAGCTACTGGTGGAATTATTGATCCAGTCAAGGGTTTTCACATCCCCCTTGACGTGGCTTTTAAACGTGGCTGTTTTGATGATGAAATGAACAAATATTTGAGCACACCAACTGATGAGACTAAAGTTTTCTATGATCCTAACAAACAGGCAAATGTCACTTACTTCGAGCTTCAAAACTCATGCATCACAGATAACCAGACCGGTTTTCTTTTGCTACCACTGTCAGAAGCAGCCATGAAGTCAAAAGAAGAACATGCTTATTCTGAAGTGCAGACACAAGACGCTTTGAATCAGACATTAGTGGAGCTACAGTCTGGACCCTTCAAAGGAAGAAAGGTAACCATCTGGGAGATCATAAACTCAGAATATATAACAGAAGAGCAGAGGCTTGAGCTCATCAGGCAATACAGAGCTGGTAAAGTGACTATCGAAAAAATAATTAAGATTGTCATTACTATTATTGATGAAAGAGAAATTAAGAAAGAATCAGAGGCTTTGTTTGATGGCCTAAGGTCACCTGTCTCTGCCATCTCCTTATTAGAGTCCAAAATTATTGATAGAGACACTTTTGACCAGCTTCAAGATGGTAAAATGAACCCCAAAGAAATCAGTGAAGTTGATGCTGTAAAAAAGTATTTGAAGGAAACTGATAGCATCGCTGGTGTGTATGTTGAGCCTTCAAAAGAAAAAGTCAGCATTTACCAAGCCATGAAGAAAAACCAACTGAAACAAAGCATAGGCCTTGCACTCTTGGAGGCTCAAGCAGCTACTGGATTCATTATTGATCCGATCAAAAATCAGAAGCTAACTGTTGATGATGCTGTTAAGTCCGCAGTTGTTGGTCCTGAGCTTCATGAAAAGCTTTTGTCAGCTGAAAAGGCAGTAACTGGTTATAAAGACCCATACACAGGTAACAAAATCTCCCTATTTCAAGCAATGCAGAAGGATCTTGTTCTGAAGGAATATGCCATTCCACTCTTAGAAGCTCAGATAGCCACAGGAGGAATAATTGACCCTATTAACAGCCACCGTGTGCCCATTGATGTTGCATGTCAGCATGGCCTCATAAGCAAAAAACTGGCCAAAAGTCTCTGTCAACCATCTGGTGACACCAGAGCTTTCATTGATCCCAACACTAATGAGAGCGCCACTTACCAACAGTTGAAAGAAAAGACAGTAAGGGATCCTGAAACTGGCATGTGCTTTTTATCTCTTTCAAAGGCTGAAATTTCCACTGCTGCAAAAAAGACATACCAGTTTAGCAAAGAACAAGCCCAGAAAGATTTAGCAAACACTCTTGTTGACATACCACATAGTGGAAAGTCAATGTCCATTTGGGAAGTCATGAATTCAGATCTGGTTCCTGAACAGGAAAGGTCCAGGATACTCGAAGAATACCGCTCAGGGAAAATTACAAAAGAAAGAATGACCATCATAATTATTGAAATAATTGAACAAAGAATAATTACAAGAAGTGAGGCAAATATATCATGTGACGTTATTAGGAGAAGAGTTACCATTGAAGAACTGTACAGTGCTCGCATCATTGACTCAGACACATACATTTTGCTGAAAGAGGGAAAGATGACTATCCGTGAGATCATGGAAATGCAAACAGTAAAGCGGTGCTTATTTGGCACAGGTTGTATTGCTGGTGTTGCATGTGATTCCTCCGCTAAGATCAGCATTTACCAAGCCATGAAAAGGGGCTTGATGAAACCTGATATTGCTATTGGGCTTTTGGAAGCCCAAGCTGCAACGGGATTCATCATTGATCCAATGAAAGATGAGATGCTAACGGTTGATGAGGCCGTCCGTAAGGGAGTTGTGGGCCCAGAGATACATGACAAACTTCTTTCAGCCGAGAGAGCTGTCACTGGCTACCGGGATCCTTACAGTGGGAAAATAATTTCACTGTTCCAGGCCATGAAGAAAGACCTCATTCCAGAGGAGTATGCTCTCAGACTTCTGGAGGCTCAGGCTGCAACTGGTGGTCTTATGGATCCTGAGTATAACTTTCACCTACCAACTGACATTGCATTGCAGCGTGGATACATCAACAAGGAAACAAATGAAAGGATTTCTGATCCCAATGGTGATGTAAAAGGATACATCGATCCACTCACTGAAGAGAGTATGTCCTATGCTCAACTGCTTAAGAAATGTAAAGTGCATAGGGATAGTGGTCTGCATTTGCTGCCGTTAGCAGACAGAAAATTGTTGTTCAAGGGCCTGAGAAAGCAAATCACATTGGATGAGCTATTACTTTCTCAAATCATAGACCAGGAGACTGTCAGTCAACTCAATGAAGGCGCTATCACTGTAGAGGAAGTTACCAAACGACTCCAGAAGTATCTTGAGGGTACAAGTTGTATTGCTGGGGTATTTGTAGAGTCCAGCAAAGAGTGTCTCTCAATTTACCAAGCCATGAAGAAGAACATGATCAGGCCAGGGACTGCTTTTGAATTACTTGAGGCTCAAGCTGCAACAGGATATGTAATTGATCCAATAAAGAACCAGAAGCTGACAGTAAATGACGCTGTGAAATTAGGAATTGTGGGGCCTGAGTTCAAAGACAAGCTCCTTTCAGCTGAACGTGCTGTAACTGGCTACAGAGATCCATATTCAGGCAAAACCATTTCACTGTTCCAAGCCATGAAAAAGAATCTCATTTTGAAAGACCATGGTGTTCGTTTGCTGGAAGCCCAGATTGCCACAGGGGGAATCATTGACCCAGAGGAAAGTCATCGGTTGCCAGTAGAAATGGCGTACAAAAGAGGCCTCTTCGATGAAGAGATGAATAGCATTCTTACAGACCCATCTGATGACACTAAAGGTTTTTTTGATCCAAACACAGAGGAGAACTTGACTTATCTGCAGTTGATGGAGAGGTGTATGACAGACCCAGAAACTGGCCTTACTCTGCTGCCTCTGAAGGAGAAGAAACGCGAAAGAAAAACTTCTTCCAAGTCCTCTGTCCGCAAACGCAGAGTAGTTATTGTGGATCCAGAGACTGGCAAAGAGATGTCAGTGTATGAGGCATATCGCAAAGGGCTCATTGACCATCAAACCTACATGGAATTAGCGGAGCAAGAATGTGAATGGGAAGAAATTACTATCTCATCCTCTGATGGTGTTGTAAAATCTATGATTATTGACCGTCGGTCTGGACGGCAGTATGACATAGATGATGCAATTTCACGAGGCCTTATTGACCAGTCGTCATTGGATCAGTACCGGACTGGGGCTTTATCAATCACAGAATTTGCTGACATGTTGTCTGGAAACATAAGTGGCTTCCGTTCCCGCTCCTCATCTTTTGGATCAACTTCATCTTACTCCATGAGCCCTGTCCCACCTGTCAGATCTCCTGCACCTACTTGGAATGACCCTACTGAAGAAACTGGGCCTGTCGCTGGAATCTTGGATACAGAGACTTTGGAAAAGGTTTCTGTCACTGAGGCTATGCATCGAAACCTTGTGGACAACATCACTGGTCAAAGGCTGCTTGAAGCCCAGGCTTGCACAGGTGGCATCATTGACCCCAACACTGGGCAGAAGTTCTCAGTCATTGATGCTGTGAACAAAGGACTTGTTGACAAGATTATGGTTGACCGTATCAACCTAGCCCAAAAAGCCTTCAATGGCTTTGAAGATCCCAGAACCAAAACAAAAATGTCTGCTGCTCAAGCTTTGAAGAAGGGCTGGCTTTACTATGAAGCAGGTCAACGATTCTTGGAAGTACAGTACCTCACTGGTGGATTGATTGAGCCAGATGTAACTGGCAGAGTCTCATTGGATGATGCTATTAAGAAGGGTACCCTGGACCCGCGTACTGCACAGAAACTAAGAGATGTCAATGCTTACTCCAAATATCTGACCTGTCCCAAAACAAAATTGAAAATATCCTACAAAGATGCAATGGATCGAAGCATGATTGAGGAAGGTACTGGCCTGCGTCTGCTTGAGGCCTCCTCACAGTCAAGCAAAGGCTTATATAGTCCATACAGCATTAGTGCTTCAGGGTCAGCTTCTGGCTCCCGCTCAGGATCCAGGACTGGTTCCAGGTCAGGCTCTAGGCGAGGTAGTTTTGATGCAACAGGATCTGGTTTCTCAATGAATTTCTCTTCCCCTTATAGCTCCACTAGCTATGGCCGCCGGTATGATTATGGGCCTCACAGTGGGCTAAACCTGGATGATCTAACAAATGCCGTTTTGTTACTTGCACTGAATAGGAACTGCAGCTCAGAGCAACAAGGAACACTGATTCCAGTATTACCGATGCACTCATCAGTTGCATAATTTTTTAGGCAAATACGTATATATTCTGCTCTGCATATTGTTATATTGGGAAATTGCAGTGTTGAGTAAATATTATATAATTCTTGGCTTTAATATGACATAGTCCCTGGTTCATTTTGTACAAATATTCAAAGTTTAAAGCCTTCTCATTTTGCTTTCCTATTTTTGCATTGTGGGATAAATTTGAACAATTCTTTTTAGATACAATTTTATCTATTATGTAAGCACATTCAACGAAACCACCATACTGCTTATTGCATTAAATTTTTATTTGGTCATTTTATTTCTTAACGCAGCTAACTTTGGTTGGGTGTTAAACACTGGTTAATACTATTTTATAAATTGTAGTAATTGTACTGAGTTTATTGTCTGCATTTCATTATTTTATTTGTATCTGAATATTTTTTCTTCTGTTTTTGAGTTATGTAAAGGAAGTACTCTATATAGCAAACGCAGTTAGAGGCAGGAGCAGTAGTGGGATACAGATCCATAATATATTGCTTTATGTTTCTGAATTTGTACATCTGATCTTTTTGCTTTATTCAGTAAAGTTATGATAGGGCAAAGTTAAAAAAATCTGCAGAGCATACAGCTCAGACCTAAAGCTTAACACTGTTGGAAAAATGCTGCAAGATGCAACCTTCTGAGGACTTTCCCTGACATGCAACACTGCAACACTGCCATGAGTATTTAGAGTTTCCCTTCTTTGTGCCTGTTTGAACTGTATTATCACCCTTTAAATCAACACTTAATTCACCACTATATATATATACATATATATATATATATATATATATATATATATATATATATATATATATATATATATATATAGATATAGAGAG
>JAODKE010000051.1:18055094-18076021 GCA_026779605.1 Mormyrus hasselquistii
AACCGGGAACAAAACAGAGACACTGAACAGAAACAGGGACCAGAAGGACAGGACTTGACACAAAACAGGGAACACGGACAGACAGATCAAGAAGGGAGACACAGGGGGAACACAAGCAGGCAGAACAAAAGGGTTGGGAGTGAATGGAGGAGGAACAGCGGGACGAGGAACCAACATAGGCAGGACGAAGAGAGAAGGAGCAGACAGGGGAGATCAGACAGAAATGGAAGGGGGACAAAAATGAGCCCGAGGGAGCCCAGACGGGCGGCAGACGAAGGGGCCGCAGGAGAGAGGGAGGCAGGAGCAAGAGGGGACACCACAGGGGTCAAGGGAACGGGTCGAGGGAACAACGGAGGGGACACGGAGGGAGCAGGTGGGACCAGCGACGCAGGCGGGCAGGAGGGGGAAGCCGCAGCTGGCGATGGTGCAGCCGGAGCCTAGGAAGGCGCCGTCCGATGCCCAGGCGGAGCAGGGGGGCCCGGAGGCGCCTGACATAGAGCCGGAGGCGGGCCTGAGGACTGGCACCGGGGGGGGGGACCCAGAGGCGACCGCCGACCCTGCCGAAGCGAGCGAGGGCGTGCAAGGGGGCAGGGCAGGCGGGAACCGGGCCCGACGCCTATGGCCCCGTCCCTTACGGGACTCTGACAGGCGGGGTCCCACAGGGCATTGGTCGCAGAAGGGCAAGGGAGCGGGAGTTCAGAGGGAGGTCCCCGAGGGGTCCCAGTGCAACTCCTCCTCAGAGGACAGGGTTCTGGCCTGGAGTCATTGTCTCCGTTGAGTACATCTCAATGGCTGCCATTGTTTTGATGCAGAAGGCATTTTGTGTGTTCTCCAAAGCTCAGAACTGCAAGGCAACACATCGCCGATATTCATTAAGCAGTGTGAGATGCAACAACAGGTGCACTACACTCAAAAATTGCAAAATATTATACTGCATGTATCGAGGGGAACATTCTCAAAAATCATGACAGCATGCCCTACACATGGACATACTGCATCAGCATAAGTCAAAGTTTATTCACAATGGCTGATGGACATAGGATCATTGCTGAAGGCCACATAGCCTCACCACCGAGCTCAATCACTACTTGTGGGACCCAGTGTCAACAGAAATTGTATATTGTGAGCTTTGCAAATGGTTTGTATCCAAGGGCAGAGCAGAAGATGCTTGAGTCGATAAAGCTGGGCACCTAAATAGAGAGACAAAAGGCAGTATGACCTGATGAGTCATCTTTCACATTTTTTCCCACATCCGCATTGGTTTTTATTTTGATTTAAACCATGGCTTTAGTAAATACTGATCCAGAGACATCACGTGGGTGTTGATTATTTTCATGTAACTTGAAGCGGCAGCCTAATTACAGTTCTATATAATGATAATTGACCAGCTTAAGGTATGTTTTTCCATGATGAATGCTTTTTTAAAGTTAATATAAACACCTTTGTGACTATTTACTAATAAATAAGCAGTCATTCTTATCAGCATAATTTTAAAATGCAAGCACTTGTCTGTTGACGGTTTCTATGGCAACTCGATGGACAAGCCGCTTTCACTGAGCAGTCTGACCAGACATTCTATCCTTACAGGGACTGTATTTTTAAGAGCAGATTGTGACATTATTGAAAGCTAATTGAAATAATTTACTTCTGAAAAATTAACTGAGTATTTTCTTTGTTAACCATATTATAAGGAGGATAAACCATGACAAGGTGTGTAGTTATATGAAAATAATCAAATCCAACTTGATTAACAACTCTTTACTTCCCTTTGGGCTGCATTATAGCAAGTTATTGTTGATTATTTCCGTATAAGCGCACACCTCATCATGGTTTATCCTTTATATACCCAAAGGATGCCTGCAACCCTCATGGTCTTGATATGGGCAGCCATTTCACTGACAGTCTTAGGTCCAATAATTGCTCTGCATGGTTATATAATAATAATAATAAGAAGAAGAAGAATAATAATAATATGCATGGCAGATGAATAACCTGCTGAAAAAAACAGCTGGTTGACCAACTTATGATAATTGACCAGCTTAAGGTACATTTTTCCATGATGATTTGATAGTTTTGCTGGTCATCCCAGCTTAGAGGATGGTCATTGTAGATGATTTAGCTGCTCATGCTAGAATGACCCACATGATAGGCTGGTCACAAAGACAAGAACAACTGGTGATGCACCCAGCAAAACCATCAAAAAGCAGCAAGATCTGGTTCATGACCATCTATGACCATCTTAGACCAGCTAAAATCAGCTACCAGCATGTGGTATGAACGTATGAAGCCAATTTATAAGTGCAGCATGCCCTGTTGTCTAAATCCATTCTTTCATGATGTTTCCATATCTGAATCCATAATTCAGTCTTTTAACTGATGTAGGGTCAAGTTACAAGCAAGGGATAGCTAAAAATGCACGGACAACCATATGTATTTGTCTTAAGCTAAAAAGTAAAAAATTATATTTACATTCTTTTTTTATTAGTAAAGGTTGTGAGCACTCATGGGAGAATTATCCCAGCTAAAGAATTCAATGGACTGTAGGGTCCACTGTGTGGACTGTGATTACAGTACATCTTTAAGACTACTTCAGCAGCAACGTACTCATGGAAAGTACCAGTATTCACTGCTATTCGATAACATACTTTTCTGCCTCCAGCAGAAGAATTTTAGCCAAGTTCAGATAAAGCATTTTTTTCCAAACACTAATGAAACTACAGAATCAAGTATAAAGCTTGATTTCTAACATACTTTACTTTTTCTCATTTTTCTGTTTTTATTCTATAGAGTAAAAGTAGCATGACTGTGATAATTTGATGTACTAAATATACAAGGAATTACAAGTACGTGATGCAGATGTATACAAGCCAGAAATCCATTGTCTTGCTTATTGGTATAAAACTGTGAACCTGTGAAATAATTAAACAAAATTAGATGACTACATCTGCCCAAAATGTGACCACTCCTTTAGTGAAACTGTGGAGCCACACACTTACAGATACCTTTTCCTTTGTGGACTTTCTGTCAAACCCATAACTGATATTATGTGGACCATTTATCACCAAAAAAAAATAAACAGAAATCAATAAAACATGAAATTGCATCTGTGCATTTAAGAGTAAAAATAAGGTCTTATTATATTCAATCAAAAAAACACTATTTGGTTATATAATAGTATATGGGGGTAAATTCTGTAGCCAGTAACATCTAAGGGGGTCAACCATCTGAAAGCTTTTAGACTTTCATTTTTCCATGACTCTTCACAAATCGTTTTATTTCTCCAGCTCCTCACTGCAAAGACTGCTGAAAGGAAGACGCGAGATGAAAAGCAAGTATTTGCTAGCATGCTTATGATTTGATCCAACTCTCGATGTCACTTAACAAAGGACAGCTCTTCAGCGGTAGATCTCGTCATGTTCACTGAGTGATGCAAAGAACCGTGACTGATTCCTGTAGGTAGCTGCATTCTCTGGGGAAATGTGTGATGTTGCTTGTATGGAACAGACCTAATGTTTAAAGTGTTACCTCAGAAACAGGCCACAATCACTTGGTCTTGCAAACACCTGAACTCTGTGGCGTTAGATGTGTAGATTGTAATCTGGCACAACATTGCCCTCTTCAGGCCAGTTGAGTAATACATATACGCGTCTACTTTCAGCTACATTGTACCTCTTCCACTCCTAAAACGGATTAAAATTGTTTTCTGCATCCATTCCTACACACATACTGTAAACGAATGATGAATGTAAAATCTTTTAATTTATATTCTGCTAAACAAAGATAGTCATTTAAGTTTTATGTTTTGTTTGTTGTGCAAACCCATAAGGTTTGGGAAAAGGAACATTAAGAACATCTTTTAGAATTCTTTTCTAAGCCTGAATCTAAATCTATTTAAGCCATGCCTAAAATATGTATGTCTTTGTCATATATTATTTAACTGAAGTCATTTGTACATCAGTCCTGGGGAGTATTTGACATTAAGTATTTTCAATTTGAAAACACTGTATGTTAAAAATGTTTAAATTATTAATGGTTCTGCAGTTTAGTTTCTCAGTTTCTCTTATGCACATCCATCGTACACATACAGCAAACTCTGACAAACTCTGGAAATATACTTCCCAGGTTGATTTGACTGCATGCCTCTGTATTGATTCTCTTTGAATCTAGGCTATCATAAATAATTATAACTTGACACTGAGATTAAACTCTTGGCTCTGAATATCTTCTCAAAATTAACTCTGTCAGGGTTCAATTTAGAGTCAGCAACGGATCTCAAGAATGTGCGGAATCAAAGTACTCTTAATGAGAATGAACAAGATCCTTAATAAGGATACTCTTTAGTACTCATAAGTATAAGTACTCTTTAGTGTCTTGCCTACTGTCCTGCCCTGCTTTTTCCAACCCTCCCGTGTGACACACCCCCATATCTACCCCATGTGGAATTCCCCGTGTTTACCAGCTGTTTTTCCTTGTTTATGATTAGTCCGATGTATTTAAGTCCGCGTTTAGGTATGTTTCCCCAGTCCGATCATCAATGCTGTGTGACGTTCGTCCTTTGCTTTGCCTTGCGTTTTTGTACTGTTTTCTTCAATAAACCCTTCGTTACCTGATTCCTCGACTCCCTGCTCCCGCTTCCTAGGTCTTAGCCACGACGCCTACGTTGCCTTTAACACTAAATATTGATATCTAAACGACACATAGCTGTTAGATTTCCAATGATCCATATTTAAGATTTATTCCTTAAATAAATAAAGAAATGTTTATAAAAGTAAAGTTGTATTGCTGTGCACTATAGATGCTACAATTTTAGACACAAAATCTACAGTAGATTCTCATGATATCTTGTAGGAATAAAATAGCTAAGACAGGGTAACATTGCTACATAGATTTTCAAAACTTTTTCTTGCCCCATTTTGTGTTTGATAAAATAAATTGCTATTAGTGCTATTAGAGAGGCTTTTGCCTTTTTTTCTTGCAGACTGACAATAAATGATCCTTTATCTTTATTAATAAAGGACAAATTTTCATGAGTGTGAATAAATCACCCAATTCATGCTTGAATAAAGTGACTTCTACTTCACTTAAAAGTGTTAAAATATCTTTGCTTTATCAGCATGGCTACTGTCAATCATTGCGCCAATATTTGTCAATGGGTTCACTGTTCATTGCATGTGTATCAGTGTTTTCTTTGTGTTTTAATATTCTTTAAAAAATAATTGCCTGTTAGCTTAAAGAATATCTGTCTTCTGGCATCTGAGATCCTACGTTTGCATTAAAAAATCACTTAAGTCAATACATTGGTCATATATGCAGCTTCTGAAATGGCCAGAGATGGTAGAAGACAGCAGATTGGGCAGCTGATAGATAATGGGCCTCTGAAGCGTGGATTTAGATGCTGTGTTGTTTTAGGTAGCCTGCTCCATCAGGGCCGCCTGCACTCCCGTCTGCCTTGCCAGCTTCTCGGTGGAGTGGGCAGCAGAGATGGATGCCTTCGATTCCACTTTGGATGATGTGTCGTCGAACATCTGACATAAACACAAGCGTGCTGGGCGCTAGTCTGCTGCTGAGAGCTCCGCTCTCCATCGCCTCTCCAGGTGCTTCCGCTCTGCAGTACCTCATTAGCAACAACTTGCTGTCTGCTATTGCTGGTGCCCCCCCCCTCTCTCCGCACCTCCCCTTTGACCCCTGTCAGAGGAGCTGTCACTTTTTCTTATCCTGCCCTGCCAGCAGTGAGTCATGCTCAGTCAGTGCCTGTATCTTCAGAACTTTGTTTCCTGCCTTTCCCTGACTTCCTTTTTCATCAGGGACCAGAAAGTCTAGCTTTTATTGTTCAACCAGGGAAGCAGATATTATGCATGGTACCTTGATCTCCCTATGAACTCCTTGTGAGGGTTTTTCTACTTCTTGTCTAACTGAGAGGTACAAAAAACTGCAGATATATTCTTCTGTCATAATGAAAGATCAGCATACAATGTTTTTGGTGATCGTGCCTTTGAAGGTGTTTGTTTACTGTTCTTCAAGGCAGGGTTTTGGTAGCGAACGCCACATGGAGTGGACAGCGCCTCCGGGCCATCTGTGTCTACACTCCAGTGGGGGCCTCGTCCCGTATAACTCTCTACTTAGAGTTGTGCTTTTTCTGTGTCACAGATCGACACTTGATTTTAGGAGGGGACTTTAACATCTCGGTGGAGGCTGGAGATGAAGTCAGCTCAGGGCATTTCTGCCATTTTATTCATTTCTTTAAACTCAGTGATGATTTTAAAACACGCATCCCCAGCATGCCGGGCTTCACCTGGCATAATAGTCGCAGAACCAGCAGTTGTACTGACTACGAGGAGCGATTTTTTAAAAAATTTTTTAGATCACTCCTCCTAGTGGCAGAAGGAGAAGCCTGCCTTCCCCTCCGTGGCCCAGTGGTGGGAGAGTGTGATGGACAGGATATGAACCTTCTTCATGCAGTACAGCAAGCAGTGCAGGATGGAGAAGAAGTTCTCCATTTTACAGCTGTATAGAAGCTGTGCGGCGCTCACAAACAATGGGGATTCTATCAATCACGAGTGACTGCTTGAGATAAAGGGCGAGCTGAGGAACGGGCTGCCTAGGCCCAAATATTCTGTGACAGAATATTTAATCTGGAAAATGATGAATAATGTGAAGCCTATTTCTTTAACAGAGCCAGAGAAGATCATGAGGAGAAGTTTTATCTCTCATGTAACCAGAAACGGATGTACAGTAACAACAATACCACATGTGCTGGAGGTTACTAAAATGTTGTACTCTGATCTTTTTAGGGTTAGACACACAGACCTGGTTGCAGGGGAGCAGTTTCTAGGTTACAATTAACCGTGTCTTCCCAGTGACAATCGAGAGAGCTTAGAAGCCTTCATCAACATGGCGGAGCTGACCGCACTGCTTGGCAAGATGAAATGCCTGGACTTGATGGGCTCCTGGTGGAATTACACAGGTTGTAGAGGACAGTCAGTGTCACAGTAAGCTCACTAGGAGCATGAGGTCAAGGGTCCTCTCCTTGTGCACAAGAAGGGTGAGGGGCCGACCTTGGCAACTGGAGGCCCCTGACCATGCTTTGTGTAGACACAAAGCTCATTGCAAAGACCCTCACTTAACCCCTGATGGAGGCCATAGCTCATCTGGTTCACGGTGACCAGACGTGTGGAGTACCAGGTTGATCCGAAACTTGGAATCTCCATCTCATCCATGAAGCCATCCCGGGTGGAGGACAGGAAGCTACTTCTCCTGCTCGTCGGCTTGGATCAGGAGAAAGCCTTCGATTAGGTAGATCAGTGCTTCCTATTTAAAGTATTGAGTAAGTTTGACTTTGGGCCCATTTACCTAGGTGTCAGGGTCAGCATCTGTTTGTCCCAGTCTGTCGTGTCCTTTCCTCATTTAGCCAGCAGGCATCGCTGGCCATCCTGTCCCCCCTTGTCAGTCTTTGTGTTTCCACTGCTCCCCCTTGGCCGCTTGGCTCAACAAGCTACGCCTGTGTCTGCCTGTAAACCCCTCTGTCATGTGTTCAAGTTCTACCTCCTCTATTTTTGTAGATTTTGCTCCCTAGTGTTTCAATTATAATACTTTTCTGTGTTTCATGGCTTGTATTCTGTTTTTTCTTTGGTCCTGTTTTACCTGCCCCTGTTATATTCCCCAGTGTTAGATTCTGTTCTTTCTGTCACTTTCTCAGTTTCCCCTTCCAGTCCTTTGATTTAATTACACTGCACAAAATATATCTGAAGTTTTTCTTGAACAGTGATGGGTGTTTCTTATAGAATTTTGGCTGCTATCACATCAAAAAACAAGAACGCGTGGCCATAGGTGAAAATTAGCGGGAGAACATTTCAAACTGGATTTAAGGAAGCACAGCGTGTATGGAAGTATGGAATAGTCTTCCTGATACCGTAGTGCAAGCTGAATCCTTGGGTTCTTTTAAATCAGAGCTAGATAAGATTTTAATAGCTCTATTAGCTATTAGTTAAGTTCTCCCCAAGCAAGCGTTTGTATAGTTCTTATGTTCTTAAATTTGCCCATCATGTACTGTTTCATAAAAATCTTCAGTTTTGTCATGTTTTTGTGTCCAAAAAGTGTAAAAGACAAGTTGTTTATGCAAGAGACCTATCAATAATGTTTTGTAGTCTGGGAATGTCCAAGCATGGGGTTGAAATCAGGCTAGGTTGGAAACTGTTCTGTGGAAGTTTGCAGCCCAGGCATGCTTGGGTAGGCCAGAGCCAGCTTGACACTGCCTCAGCGGGCTATAAAAGTGCTCATTGGGTTAATATAGACCTGATAGTGGGTATGTATTGTTTTAGAATGTATCATTGCCTCAGTAGCAATGTAAAAAGTAAGCTAGATACTATAGACATTTCCAGGACGATTGGTCGGTCGATATGTCTCGTCAATGTCAGAACAGCCGAGATACATTCTGCTACATTCGTGGCAAATATACACTTGCTCCTCAGAGACGCTCAATGACTGTTCTTGTGAAGAAAGCACATCATCTGTACTTTGGCCGTAAAATCGGTGATCAAGCCAAGGAATGGACACCTAACCTTTGTTGTGCGACATGTGCTGGTTCAGAGACACTTGCAAGACAATGCTGTTTGCTGTCCCGATGATATGGCGAGAACAGAAAGACCATGTGACAGACTGTTACTTCTGTTTGACTAATGTGTCTGGTTTCTCTGCCAAAAACAAGAAGTCAATTGAATACTCTAATCTGCCTTCAGCAATGAGACCCGTGCCACATGACAACAGTCTTCCAGTTTTGAAACCACCAGAGGAATGGACCTTAGATGAACCAGATGAAGAAACTGCAATGCAGGGAAATGGCAGTGACAATGATCCGGAATTTGAACCATGCTCATCAGCGTGGTGATGGAGTGTTAGCTCTGTGCCAGTAATCAGAAGGCTGCTGGTTCAACTCTCGTGAATGCCCAGAGTGATTCTACTTTGTTGGCCCTTAGACTGCAATTGTTTCACCCTTGGTACAGTATGATGTTAATCTACAAGGCCCTGCAAGGAGGTCCTCCAACTTACAGGGAATAACTTGGGGGTGGTGGCAGGATTGGCACTCCAGTCACTGGAAAAAATCTCACACTGTTCCATTCGAACTAGTGTGGTTCTAAGGTATCAGCTCCCACATGGCTGCACTCAGATTCTCATCTCTGAGGTGGTTTGTCGTGTGGTGGGTGTGCCAATACACTATAATCAGTGCACACCCCTTGCCTCCTTCTCCCTCATCAGATGATTCACATCTCATAACACAGTTAGAATTAAATGATCTGGGGCCTGTACTATGAAGGGGGTTTACCCAAATCAAATTTTACTCCTAGTCAAATTGTGAACGCAGGGTTGACAAAACAAAGTCTCAATCAGTGCTAATCAGTTCTACGACGCCAGTTAAGTTGATTTGTTACATCGGTGTTAACTGAATTGAGGTTTGTTTGCGTTGACATAAATGGAGCAGGTTTGGCAGCCCAAGTCACCGTTTGACTCATGGCACGATCTCCATGTTTCACCGAGGAAGACTGCATGCAGAGTTATGAGGAGTTTAAATCAACGCTGCAAGCAAGACATTAGAGTAATTACCAGTGCAGCTAACAAAAGCAGGCAGGCTTGTTGACCAGAGGTGGAAATTTGAGATCCAGAAAGTACAAATCCAGTTTTGTTTCAACCAGTCAGTTAAGTTTAAAGAGTCACAGACACAGAACAGACAACTGGTTGGTTGAAACAAAACCTTAGTCTGGATTTGTACTTTCTGGATCTGAAATTTCCAACACTGTTGTTGGCAATGTATTGTCCACTGAGTAAATGCACAAGTACACTTTCATGTTGATAAAATGTGGTCTAAAATATCTCAAGACCAATTACAGTATTAGACTATGAAGTGTGAAAAGAATAAAAATACTGCAAATAAATTCAGAGGCTCGCAAATGTGACACAATTCAGAAGAAAGCCTATTATTTAAACCTAATGTTAACAATAACTTAACTGATCTGATTTCAAATGCACTAGAAGTGGAAAGCGTACTTGGCAGAAAGTTAAGATCCATCCATCCATCCATCCATCCATCCCCTACCACTTTTCCAGCTCGGGTCGCAGGGGCAGCAGTCTAAGCAGAGAAACCCAGACTTCCCTCTCCCCAGCTACTTTGTCCAGCTCCTCCAGGTGGAATCCCAAGGCCTTCCCAGGCCAGCCGAGAGACATAGTCTCTCCAGCGTGTCCTGGGTCTTCCCCGGGCCCTCCTCCCAGTGGGACATGCCCGGAACACCTCACCAGGGAGGCGTCCAGGAGGCATCCTGACCAGATGCCCGAGCCACCTCATCTGACTCCTCTCAATGCGGAGGAGCAGCGGCTCTACTCTGAGTCTCTCCCGAATGACCGAGCTCCTCACCCTATCTCTAAGGGAGATGGTTAAAAAAAAAATGTTGTTTGTTGACGTGTCATTTTAAGCAAATGCTTAAAATGTCAGTAAAAACACAGCAAACATATTTAGACATGTCAGGCGACGAATAGCTGCAAGCCCTCTATTATGTCGTGAGCAATGTTTTTTGTGGACTGCGTAGTGAACCAACATGGCCACCTGTAGCCATAACATATGGTACAGTACATGCCAGCAAAACGGGGGTCATTAGTCTTTAAAAAAATAAAATACATTGCATGTTTATTATTGTACTGGTTTAAATGTGCTTCAAGGATAATAAAACTTCTAGCAGTGTAATTTTAATGGTGCTATGGACTCGACAATCTTTTATAGCTAGAAATGAAAGAGGGTAGGGTGTTTTTAAATGGTAAAAACAATAGCTGTGTTTTGTTAACGCGTTATTTTAAGAAAATGCACTATTTTATGTCAGTAAAAGTGTAGCCATTGTTCTGCCACAAATGACACCAACAGGAAATTCCGGGCAACCAGGTTTATTGGACAAGGTGTGGGCTCGGCCTTAAACTTCTGTACCTCCCAGCATTAAGACTGGGGTCAAGCAAGGCAGCCCCATGTCTCCACTGCTTTTCAACTTGGCGATTGACCCACTGATAAAAACTTTGGAAAGCCATGGTCATAGCTTTCAAACTTAAAGCGGGATGCTCATAGCCCTTGCATTTGCTGATGATCTGGTGCTATTGAGCGATGGTGGGGTGGTATGAATACCAACCTGTCGATCTTGGAGAAATTCTGTAGTTTGACTGGCCTGACGGCACAGGCCAAGAAATGTCACGGCATTTTGCTGAGTCCAACGCATGACTCCTATATGGTTAACAACTGCCAGCCATGCCAGGTTGAGGGCGCCAACATGCACGTGGTTAGCCTGGAGGAGTCGGAAAAATACCTTGAAGTGCAGGTCGGTCCCTGGCAAGGAACTTGACAAGGAACGTCAACTACAGACATGGATCCAACGATTCGACGAGGCACCACTGAAGCCCTCCCAGAAGGTGGTTGTCCTCAATAAGTATGCCCTTCCGAGGCTGACATACAGCGCCACTTCTCCCGGTATTCTATCACGTACAATTCCCATACTTCCTGGCCCAAGAAAATCATCATTTAATGTTTTAAGTTTATCCTGCGTGAGAGCCCGATGGGCACTGTACCATACCTCTCGACTGTTGTCGTACCATTCCGCAAAACCCGGAACCTGGCTGGGGGCCGTCTCCTATGGGAATAACGGAGGTTGGTACCCTAAAACACTTTGGAAGGGGGTTAGTTGGGTTGCTTAGTTAGGGTGTGAGTTCTGAGCATACTCGGCCCACGGGAGAGAGGAGGCCCATTCCGAGGGTCGTGTTTTTCAGAGAAATTGCAGCATCTTTGATACCTCTTGGTTTTTTTGCTATGCTATGCCGTTTTAATTGAGGATGATAACTGGAGGACAAACTAAGGGACATGTTCATATAGCATTAAACACTCGTGAATTGAATTGTGGCCCATGATCAGAAACAATGTCTTTCAGAATACCAATCCGGCTGGAGGGAGCATGCTGGATTTCAGCTGCACACATTCGGGGCAAGAGGACACATATTCCTCCACGTCATGTTGTAATAGTGGCCACCAGTATCGACTGGAGACCAATTGAAGTGTTCCTTCCTTTCCTAGATGTCCCAAGCTGGGGGAGGTATGCATCCACCTGATTACACTTATGCTGAAAGCATCAGGTATATTTACCTTGTTAGGAGGGGTTCCGGAAGGTATCCCTTGTCGGTCATTGGCCTCACAAATGGACTCATACAATGACCAGACGGTATTAAATAGAGACGGGGCTAGTATTGGGATCGCAGGATCCTATATTCGGGGAGGATCATGTAGCCTGGACAAGACGTCTGCTTTAGCATTCTTCCTTCCCTGTAAAAAGGTCACCTTAAAATCAAACCAAGAGAAGAACATTGCTCATCGCACCTGTCAGGGACCTAAGCACTTGGCCATTTGTAAATACTCCAGGTTTCTGTGATCTGTCAGCACTATGAAAGGGTGTAGCACCCCTTCCAGCTAATGGCGTCATTCCTCCAAGGCCAGTTTTATGGCCAGTAGTTCTCAATTCCCCACGTCGTCATTTCTCTCAGCCATAATCAGTTTCCTACCAAAATAAGCCACGGGGTGGCGGCAGCCCATTACCTTGTCGCTCTGAATGAGCACTGCCCTGACTCCCATGTGAAAAGCATCCACTTTTACCTCAAATGGGCATTCCAGATCTGGCTGTTGTACTGTAGCACGGGAGCCAAACAGAATGCTCGTTTAAGCTGTTTATACTCCATTGAAAGTCACTGCTGAGTCCTTAGGAACTTGAAGCTGGTTACCTGGTCCACCTTTTGATTTGCAATCCTGATTGGCTACGTTCGCCTCCAATGTCCATCATAGAGGGGTACGTGATCCACGGGTGAGGCTGGTCAGAGGAGCCTCCACCTGACTGAAATTACGTAAAAAGACGTAAGAAAGACAGACGGGCTGTTTCCTTGGTATTCGTATTGACCAGAGTTGGTTATGAAGGATGTTTTCCACTCATCCCCTTCCCAGATTTGTATAAGGTTGTTCGCACTCCTGAGGTCTAGTTTTGTGAAGATAGAGGTGGATCAAAGCTGTTCAAGGACAGAAGGGATTAGCAGCAGAGGTTCATAGTGCTTTACTTTTATGGCATTTAACGCTCAATAATTAATGCATAGCTGAAGACCCCCGTCCTTCTTCTTGATGAAGAATAAACCAGAGGCTGCGGGCGAGGTGGAAGGTGAAATAATCCCTCTTTGCAATCTCTTGCAAATATACGCATTCATAATTTCCTCTTCGGTTCTGGCTAGAGTGAACTGTCATGTCTTTGGCAGGGGCGCCCCCTCGAGGAGGTCAATGGCACAGTCACCGCTCCGGTGTGGGGTTAAGCGGAATGACCAGGCTTGGCTAAAGACGTCTAGCAGGTCACCATATTCTGCTGGCACTACAGACAGATCTTCGGGATTCTCTACTTAGGTAGCGTTACAGAGTAGAGCCAAACAGTGAGAGAAGCATCTCTCTGACCAGGTAGACAGCTCCCCGGTCCGCCAGTCCACCACAGGATTGTGTAACTTGTTTCGCGTGGAGAGGCTGTCCGTGCACTCCCAGCACATACATCACTCAATCCTTCTAACCTGCAGACTTCATCCCAGTAGGCAGTCTCATCATCGTTTGAGATGAGACCCACGACTGTTGTATCATCTGCGAGCTTGATGATTAAGTTTGTGGGGTGAATGAGTGTGCAGTCATTGGTGTAGAGGGAATATAGAGCAGGATTGAGCACACACCCTTGCGGTGCTCCTATGTTGAGTGTCAGGACTGGAGAGGAGTGGGAACCAAGTCTCACTGTTTGTGGACGGTTGGTTAAAAAGTCCATAATCCACAAGCACAGATGTTCATGGAGACCCAGGTCCTGTAGTTTCTTGTCTAGTATACTGGGGACGATTGTATTAAAAGCGAAGCTATAATCCATGAACACGATCCTCATGTATGCTCCTTTCTGCTCCAGGTGGGACTTTGCAGTGTACAGCACAGTATTTAGGGAATCCTCTGTGGATCTGTTCGTCCTGTAGGCGTACTGGTGCTGATCCAAAGTGGGAGAGAGAGTTGTCTTTATGTGCCTCAGAACAAGTCTCTTAAAACTCTTTGCGATAACTGGTGTTAAGGCCACTGGTCTGTAATCATTGTGGGAACTGATGCTGGATAGCTTGGGCACTGGAATGACGGTAGGAGATTTAAGGCAACTTGGGACAGTGGCCTACTCCAGGGAGAGGTTAAAGATGTCTGTTAAGCTGGTGAGAGCAGTCTTTAAGGACCTTGCCTGGAATCCCATCTGGGCCTGCTGCCTTCTTGGCATTTGCAGTCTTTAAGACACGTTCAACCTCATATATCTGCAGTTAAAAAGTTAAGAATGTCCATGTTATATTTAAATTTATCCTGGTGTAATCACTGGGAAAAAGGAAGGGGGATACAGAGAATAGTGGATTTGGATTTTGAAATTTGTTTTTGGGCAAAGTTCATGTGAAACAGAATGTTAATTGTTACAGAGAAATATAGTGAACCTTGGAAGAGTTACTTTGTTATAGGGAACTACCTAAGCTGAAGGGGGTAAGTGTAGTGATAGGATATGATGTTATATAATATACTGTAAGATGGGTGCATGCACAAAAACTTCACATTAAAGAGTCTAATTCCTTTTATAATACAACACACATCTGCTGTTTCCCCACAAGTGCTGAACAGAGACAAAGAGAACATGACTTGAATGCAAGCTGAGCACTCTTACGAACCACTTATACCGTAGCAGTTCACTAGAATGCATAATTCATAGCCACGTGCTGCCATCTCGTGGTGAAAATTCAGAACAAATATAATAATCTGACACATTCTTACTTTCTGACCTGTTGCTTTATGCTGTTTATAATTAGTAGATCTGATCCCTTATGTCTACAGTACTCCCGGCTGTCGACCCATGTCTTCCTTTTATCAGACGCGTAACGCGCGTGAAATTAAAACTAATCCTGCCTGAGGGACATCTTGGTTCTGCAGGGAAAAATAGATCAATCTTAAGGATAGTGTGATGCATGATAAGGTGTCATTTTACAATACAAATACTGTACAGAACATTCAGAATGCGGCATCCATAAAACAAAACAGGGGAAGAAGTTGTGTTCGGCTAAAATTTATTTTAGATAAATTAATCTGCCAGTAGACACTATCATTTTAATTGAATGTTTTTCAAACAAATTATACAGAAAATAACTGCACTTGTCATTTAACATACTTTCAACAATATTGGTACAAGTATTTACATAAGTTACAAAATAGGGCCGACAAACTTGTGATTACAAAACTTTGGATAATGAATGCAAAAACTTGTTCGGATGCAATTTTTCATACCATACGGACACTTTTGCCCACAATTTCATTGGCAGATTAGCAATATGGCTAAAATATTAATGAGAGACATAATGTGATACCTAGAAGTAATAAATATATAAATCAAGCTTATCCTTATGTTTAATAAATGTGTCAGATTTTAAACTGCAAAGTACAGCCACATAACTGATGTCTTTATACCTTGTTTATCCACAACAGCTCCTCTTTCAAACGATCCTGTGCCTGTTGAGTTGTCCCTTCACCACAACTTCCCAAATTTAATACATAAGGATCCACTGAATTTATTGATTATTGCACATCCCCAAACATCATGATTATATTACGATGTGATATTGTACAGCCCTAGTAGTACGTTTTTGGCATAACTTGCAATTAACCAATCGGAATGGCCACCTCACCTTTAGAAGGCAGCAGTGCATGATCTACTGCGGATTGCTACATGTATTACGATTGTGAGTGTGTGTGTGTGTGTCTCAGGAGCGCGTACCCCTGAAAACAGCGAAAGGAAAGGTTTCTTATGCAATGCTGGAAAACTATCGTTTCTGTTTATGTAAACTCAGAAAATGTATGCAACTTATCATACGACATGGCATTTTGTTAAAATGCCGATATACAACATAAAACAAAACAGGCTGCGAATCTGAAAATGGTTTGTTACTTAATACTTAGGCTATCACATGCATGTTAATATTGATTCAAAAGTTTAAAGCAACAGACTTGAAATTGACAATATAACGCTTGTTTTATGATATGCAGTAATACTGTTCTTTTCACAAAGACAAAAATTAATTTGTTGATCTTTTTAGAACTTCTGGGCCTCATTCTAATCTTTAGCTAAAATAGTGTTGCACCATGTAGCTCAGATGTCTCCAAATTGTAGCAAGAAAGCATGCTTCATACTGAGGTCAATGCAAATGTGATGACAAAGGGGTGTGGAGATACATTTTTCATTGTTGATGGGAACTATAGAAATGCAAAATTAAAGGGGATGCCTTTTCAGCACCCCCACTGCCAGAATAGGCATCCCCTGTTAAAACTGAATCTACTGTAGCTATGCCACTGAAACTTGCACAGGTTATTTAAGGCTCTCTCAAGTGCAAATTACAAAAAACACTTGATAATGTGAGGTACAGAAATGCAAAATTTAAGGGGATGCCTTTTCCCTGTTGCATTTTTTATTACTTTTATTAATCCGTCAGCCAATGTAGATACAGTGCCCTCCACAGTTATTGGCACCCCTTGTAAGGATTTGTAAAAAGGGTTAGAAAAAAATCCGCCTTTTGCCGAAGCAGCTTCATCCCACACTGAAAAAAAATAGAAAAATCCAACCTTTTATTGAAATAAATTTCTGAAAAACAAATCCTTCATCAAGAAATAATTATTTTCAACTAAAACATGTTAGTTTTTTTCTAACCCTTCTTAAACATCTTCACATGGGGTGCCAATAATTGTGGAGAGCACTAGAACATTTTATATCTGAAAGGGGAATAATTTTTTATATATAGAGATGTAAAGAAATAGCTCGCTCTCAAGCTGCTGGTGGGGACCAGTATTTTTTATGTCCCAGTAAAACAGCTTATATAGCCCAAATTTGGACAAGAGTACATGCACATCTTTGCCTGCCCAGGCATCGTGGAGATCTGCAGAATGTTTAAATTTGTCTCTACACCTTATCACCTACTTTAAAGTCAGGCTTCAGCCTTCTTTTTGTACCTTCTTGCACCTTTCTAACATTTCCCTGGGTTACATTTTTGAGGTCATTGTTAGGAATGGCTGGGAGGCCCGAGGCTTCAGCAGCCAGAGAAGGCCATGGAGTGCCAAAAGGTGCAAAAATGTATTGTCCTCTCTCACAAAAGTGCACAAATACAAGTATTAACAACAGCAACAACAAAAAGAAGATAATCACCTAAAACAGGCCATATCCTGGCAGACCCTGGATCCATAACAGCCTCCTCTTTAGCACATTTTCCAGGGTTTATATAGATTTTAACCCCTCCCCTTGGCACAATTAATCTAACAATTATCATCCTCAATACAATACATTCCCTATACACAATTCTAAAATGTACTATCCAAAACCACAATTTTATTCAGATTTATTCATAAAACCAACAAAGATTAAAAATATCAATTATATACATATATATCAAGTGCTGGATATAACTTTTCCCAAACAAATCCCGAAAAATGCCCCACATAACTTTGCCCAAACAAATGCCCCGCGTAACTTTGCCCAAGCAAAAGCCTAAAGTGCTGCACAACTTTGCACAAGCAACGCTCGACAAAGGCAATGTGTAACTTTGACCAATGCTCCACAATACAATTGTCACCAAAGCAAATGTTAATTATGAATTGCTGAATTACGGAATTATAAAAATGTAAACTGTAAATCTCCATCGAATCAACAGAGTCAGCGATGGATGCCTCACTTTATTCCCCCGAATGAAAACTTTACAGAAACATTTATAAATTTGACTGGATTTCAATGTAAAACAACCACGAATTACATGTTAAGTTTACTTGGTTTCAGTGTAGAATAAGCAACGATTAAATGTAAATTATACTGAAATAACTGGTACAACAGCAGCATGGCCCTGCTAAAGAGAAATAAGATGTTGAATCTACAAATTCACTATGTAAAATGTTACAGTTTTGGTATGTGAAATTAACAGGCGGTTTTGTAAAGCTGTTTACATTTTTAATTTTGTTACAAAATTATTCTGGTAACCACAGCTACCAGCACTTGTTTGGCAGGGAAAACACACTCTTTAGTAGTAGTCTTTAAAAGAACTACATCAAGTACCTAACAAGCACCGAAACAGCTACACGCAATGTGAATAGGAAACGCAATGTTGTCAGACGCTCAACTGTAAGACGCATTCACGGTGGGAGATTTACACAAGATACAGTACTTACACACAAGGATCAGACCGGGAACACATAAGAACCACAGGTACTGTAAACACACGTGCAACAATAAGGAAATATAACCATTAACAACAACAACAACAATACAAGGGCTATTTACAACTGCATGCTGGACATGTGCTCTGCCTGTGCTACAGTATTTTTTACTACCTCAGTGGAAAAATACCTTCTTATCAAGTTCTGACGGTAGCCCTGAATGTACTGCAATTTCAAAAGCTGACTGACAAACCAGAAAATCCTGAGTTGTGTGGGCTATTTCTTGTTGGTTCCTAATGCAAAAAACAAGTGTTGATGTCACGTTTAGCGGGCGAGCGAGCGGGCAAACAGGCGAGCAGAACCAGATGGACGGGGAAACGGGGTTTAATCAGGGAATGGTAGCAGACGGCAGGCACAACACATGACAATACATGACACTCTAATGACAGATCTGACGTACTGGGGAAAGACGCGGACTAAATACACAGGCAGGTCAGGAATTAACAGGACACAGGTGATCACGATCGAGGCATCACACGAGGTAATGAGGTGGGCGTGGCACACAGGAGGATCGGACGGGGCGGATCATGACAGTTGATATATCATTTAAAGTTTTACTGTTTGTCATCTGTGAAGCACAAAATATTAATTTGTGAAATGTAACACCGTATAAACGACATTGACCTGATTAAAAAAATATTATTTTCACATTGTTATGTTGTAATTTTAACTTTATTGCATTGGTTTTTATATTACAGTTTGTATGTCTTTAAACTAGAGTAATTTAACTCTACCAAAAAAATCATTTTTTAAAACAACATTTTACTGAAAAATTCAGTTGTTTTTGTTAAGTATATTACAAAATATTAATGTAAAAAATATTCTTCTCTATTATTTTCCTTTTTTCCGTTATGGAGGGAAGAGAGACGCTGATGATCTTCTCAGCCGTTCTGACTATCCGTTGTAGGGTCTTGAGGTCTGTTACAGTGCAAAAAGGGAGGAGGAGCTATGGAGAGACAGTCCAGGACCTCCTCGGGGACAGGGGCCATTGGCCCTGTGGAAGAAACAGTATCCTCGGGTGGAGCAGGAGGCGGATTCGGCGAGTCGGGCAAACAGGCAGAACAGCTGTGGGCGGAGCAGGGAGCTTGGGCAGAGCAGGTAGGACGGGCTGAACAGGCAGGATGGGTGAGCCGGGCTGGACAGGCGACTCGGGCATGCGGCCAGCAGGGAGTGCCTTAGCGGGCGGTGCCACGGGCAGAGCGACGGCAGCAGCAGCAGGTAGTGTTGTGGGCAGAGTGGCGGCAGCAGCAGCAAGCGGGAGGTCAAACACTTCCGCTAGCATGTCCAGTTCCGGCGCTTCCCGAAGCGGCTTGGTACCTTTAAGGGACCGCGGACCCGAGGGATTGCATCCCACACGGCTCTGGCTCCCCTGTTAGCCAGGGGCGCCGGCCGGTAATGATAAGCCTCTAAGGGAGGCGGCAAATCACTCCGGCTGATCTGGCGGGCAGTAGCGGTGTCTTCCCAGGCGGGGAACAGAGAGTAGGCTCCCAGAAAGATTGTCGGGGCTTCTTCTCCTTTTCCCCTGTGCCTTTTTTTCCTTCGCTGACCGGGGCAGGCAGGAGACGGCGGGGTAGCCTCTGTGCCTGAGAGAGGCTGGCGCAGCTTCTCCTTAACCCGGGCCGACGAGCTGCTGCAGGAGGGCACGCATTTCCTCCATTGCGTGCTCTTCTGTGCGTGGGTTAACTCCCTGGAGGAGGTCCCAACTCTGCTCTGTGAGGGCGAATAAGCTGGGATCCTCTTGGATCTCCGGCTGCTCCTGCCAAAACGCCACCTTGTGCAGCAGGACGAGCCAGAGGTCTTCGCCCTGCTGCGGTGCGTCTTTCGGGAGATCAGTCATTCTGTCACATAGCGCGGGACGAGCAGGCGAGCAACAACCCAAAAAGCAAGCAGGATGACGAGCAAGTGAGGGTTTAATTGGGATGCAAGGGTAATGAACACAAGACATTACAATGACTGATCTGGGGAATACAGACTGAGACACGGACTAAATACACATGACAAGCTAAACTGAACAAGCTGCAGGTGAGTAAAATCAGGAATCAACACGAAGTAACAAGGTGGGCGTGGCACACACGAGGATCGGACGGAGCTGAGCGCGACACATGCTGTATATCATATACTTTATACCTTAATAAAAGGGTTTAGTGTAGTCAATGTAAAGTCAAGCCATTTGTAGCTGTCATTATATATTCACAAACTAAATTATATATCACAGAGATTTGCATTAGGTTTTATAAAACACTCAAACATTGTAAAAAAAAAAAAAAAAGAGACTGCAGTTTGATTATGTGAAACATTACCGTTAATAAAATGATTATAATGTACAGAGACTGAGATTACAAATACAAACTCTTCTATAGTCATGGACAGGGCTCTGAACCGGTTCAAGGAACAAAAACGAAAAACGAAAACAAATGACATTGAACAGGAACGAAAACAAAAATGAAAACAAAATCAATTTTAATCGTTCTGAACAGAAACGGAAACAGAAATTCCAAATTAACCAGTTAATAATGGTATTTTTATCGTTCTCTTTATTATATCAATTTGGCAGACCAGAAACATGAATTCAAATTGTGTGCGCAAATGC
>JAODKE010000051.1:18076121-18091362 GCA_026779605.1 Mormyrus hasselquistii
GTTAAGTTCTCCCCAAGCGAGCTTGATGGGCCGAATGGCCTCCTCTCGTTTGTATATTTCTTATGTTCTTATGTTCTCTGAGTGTTTTTTTTTCACTGCTAGGTTAGCCAGTGTAGATTTTGTTCTGCTGCATGTCCTTCAGTATATGGGGATTTTTTACTGCTTTTTTGGCAAAGTGTTATTGGGATGGGGGTGTTTGTGTTCTTTTCTTCGCTGAACAATGTGTAAATATCTGTTCACTATTTATATGCTGTTCTGTAAGCTAGATGTCAGGTGCTAATAGTCAGAGATGGGCACTCGTGTGGGTGACTCATGGTGCAGGCAGGGTATAAGGGGTGACAATTCACTTGCGACTCGGTGACGAAAGGGATTTATTAACAGAACAGAATGCAATGAGAAAGGCACAAAGTAACTGGACTGCAAGGGTTCAAAACAAAATGGGAGTGATAAGAATATAACAAGAAATCAGAAAGCAAACATACTGGGAGACTGAGCACCAGAACAGCACAACAAACACAGGAAGTAACCACATATAATATAACTACAATGAACTGTAAAACAACAGAACTAGTATAGGCACTTAAATGCAAACAGAAACTCAGAGCAAACAAGGGGCCGGTATAAAAAGTAATTAAAAGAACCAATTATAAAAGGAGCAGGACAACGAGCAACATGTAGAACAATTAAGAAGCACAGAATGACGGAATTCTACAAACATTAAAACTAGAAAATACTAACCAGCAATCTGGGAATACACTAGGATGATTTACAGAAACAAATAATACAATCAAGACCAGAAGTGAACAGGAAAACAGAAAATAACACAAGAAACACTGGGGAACATTTTAAACGGGATTTGAGAAAGCATTTCATTGCACAGCGTTAAGTTAGAGTATTCCTGTTAGTGTAGTACAAGCTAAAACCTTGGATTCCTTTAAATCAGAGCTATTAATTGAGTTCTTCCCAAACAAGCTTGATGGGCTGAATGGCCTCCTCTCATTTGTAAATGTTCTCACAAAACTAATAAATATAAATAAACAGATGATGTTGACCCGAGGCCAACTTTAAACTCACAACTAAAGGGTTAAATAGTCTCCAAACCACTCATTCAACCCACTGAGATACACAGCTGTCCAGGGAGTAGAGAAGACACACTAGGGACTTGGTGACAGAGGAGGGAACAGGATGGCCAGCAACACCTGCTGGCCAAACGGGGGGGGGACACATAGGACAGAGAGGAATATATGATCGAAAGGGGGAAAGGCAGAATGACCAGCAATGACTGCTGGCCAAATGAGAAAAGGTCACAGAGGGTGTGGTCAGAAGGGTGCTGACCCTGACACAGTCATACTCAAGTTGCCCATTGACAGACTTCTGACCTGACTTGCAATTTGTCGCTAATTGACTTCAGGCATAACTCGAGCTCCTCGATAAAGACTCATAAACATTAAGGGCCCTATTTTGCATCCAGCACAAAGCAGTGTCAGGTGCAATGCAAGCTGGATCGCCACCCATCCCTTATAATATTTCCCGCACTGGAAAATAAACTGCTGTGTTCCGTATTATATGGACGATTTCATATTGTAAGGGATGGGTGTCAGGGTCAGCCCCTGTTGTCTCACTCTGTGTCCCTTCCCCGTTTGACCAGCAAGCGTTGCTGCTCATCCTTCATGTGAGTCTTTGTTTTCCCCTGTTCTTTATTGGCCTCATGGCTCAACACGTTGAGCAGCCAGTTGTCTGTGTTCCCTTCTGTCCTGTGTTCAAATCCCGCTTCCTCTGTTTTTGTATTTTGCTCTCTAGTGTTTCAGTTGAGTTTCTCTAGTTTTGGTGTCTGATTTTGTAGTTAGTCTTCATTTTGTGCCTTGAGCCCCTGCTTGTGTCTTTACCTGTTTGTAATTCCCTAGTTTTGGTTTCTGTGTACCTGTTTCCTTGTTTAGTTCTTAGTTTCCCTGTCTTGCTTCTTTTGAGTTTATTAGTTTCACCTGTGCCCTGTTTTCCTGGTCTCTGTTAATTAGTCTCACCTGTCCTGTGTTAGTCTTGTTACCCAGTGTTGGTTTCTGTATTTAAGTCCCTGATTCTGTTCTGTTCCCTAGTGGTTCGTTGTTTGATTGTTTGTTGCTAATTGTTAGATATGTTTTCGTTATTTAATCTTTGTTAATCCCCTTTTAGTTTTTTGACCCCTCGTGGTCCTTTGATTTGTGGTGTCTGTAGTGTTTTTCTGTTTGTTTAATAAACCCCCATTTTCGTTCCTGGAAGCCGCCAGTGGGTCGTCCACCCTTATTATGCACCATGCCTCATTCCCGCACGCGAGCCGCCCGCATACGTGACAATGGGTGGCAACCCTAAATGCAATTGTCTTTGCTAGCACGAGCCTATGTACCTGAATACACCTCAGTTTATGACTAACGCCCATGGATGCTGAGAAGGGCACAAGGACATTTGCTATTCAAATGATGTGAACACTGGATGGGAAAATGACAACTGCATAGGGCGGCCATCTCTTTTACGAAGCCCCTACACAGCCACATTTTGCAGTATCCTCTGACAGCTTTATGGCAAACCCAAACTGGACTATGAAGAGGCAGTTTTCATTGGTAAATTTTGTGCCCTGTACTCGACCTGGACCTGTGCTGATTAGCACAGCCGAAACTGTGACTAAACCGAGCTGGATGTGTCACCAACATCTGATGGGTCAAAATGCATGGAGACAAAAAAGAGCTGGAATTATTCAGAGGGCTGGCAACTCCCACGCATCTGGCACGACACTCGTGCTTTCAGACTCACGCAACAAATCTTACGGTAAATCAACATTATTCCATCATGAACTTAAAATTAGCTACATCAAAAGCATTAGGGTAGTTTGCAATCACTACAGATTACTTACAAGGTTATAAAACTGTTACATTCATATAAATACATGTGCACGTTTGTGCAGACTTGTCTCAAACTGAAAATCTCACTCCAACAAGTTGGCAACAATCCATTATACTGTAGTAGCCTCACAAATCACAATGTACTGATGTATGTCCAATAGCTCTGAACTTGAAAATTTCCAACCTCATACTTTAGAATCAGAATCAGCTTTATCGGTCAAGTATGTTACCAAATACAATGAATTTGTCTTTGTTTTGTCAACAGTCAACAGTTTTTTTGTTGCTTTCGATGTACTTACACAGAACAGAGATGCAGCAACAACCAAGACCACAAAAAACATGTTGCATATGTGCGGATACAAAACCGTGAGGTACAGTATAGACTTGAGCCAAAGGACCATCCATCCATCCATTATCCTCCGCTTATCCGAGGTCGGGTCGCGGGGCAGCAGTCTCAGCAGGGAAACCCAGACTTCCCTCTCCCCGGGCACTTCCTCCAGCTCCTCTGGGGGAATCCCGAGGCGTTCCCAGGCCAGCCGAGAGACACAGTCCCTCCAGCGTGTCCTGGGTCTTCCCCGGGGTCTCCTCCTAGTGGGACATGCCCGAAACACCTCACCAGGGAGGCGTCCAGGAGGCATCCTAAGCAGATGCCCGAGCCACCTCATCTGGCTCCTCTCAATGCGGAGGAGTAGCGGCTCTACTCTGAGCCCCTCCCGAATGACCGAGCTCCTCACCCTATCTCTAAGGAAGAGCACAGCCACCCTGTGGAGGAAACTCATTTCGGCCGCTTGTACTTGCAATCTCGTTCTTTCAGTCACTACCCACAGCTCATGACCATACTGTAGGTGAGGGAAGGAACGTAGATTGAGTGGTAAATCGAGAGCTTTGCCTTTTGGCTCAGCTCTTTCTTCACCATGACAGACCGATGCAGCGCCTGCATCACTGTTGCCGCCGCACCGATCCGCCTGTCGCTCTCCCGTTCCTACCAAAGGACCACAGTGCAATAATGCTGGTTACTGTATATGCATGAAGTCAGTCAACTTGACAGTGCATTCATATGTAAAACATACAGTATACAGAGCAGTAAGGAGCATGCACTTATTACAGTGCATTGCCATACCCACCACATGACAAACCACCTCAGGGATGAAAACCTGAGTGCAGCCATACGGCAGGCGATACCTCAGCACCACGCAAATGGACCAGTATGAGTTGTTTTCCCCTGGTGGCTGGAGTGTCAATCCTGCCACCATCCCCCAAATGTCCTTGTAAGTTAAAGGACCTGCTTGTAGGGCTGGATGTAGATTAACATCAAGCGAATGTAGCGAAGTGGGGGATATCGATCCGTTCGCCCTATTGGTTCCCCTGTGTTTTGGGCGGGGCTTAGTGCTGTAAATAGTGGGTGGATGGCGCTGAAGCGGTTCCTGTTGCTGGCTGCGGAGGTAGCAGCCATGGGGTGAGTGCGCAGGGGGGTTAACTGGCGCACTCGTGGTCATCCCTAACACATTGATGTGGTATGTTGGGGGCCGAGCAGTGGGTGTAATGCATGCCGTTGGGAAGCTGTGTCCTGTTTCCGTTGGAGATGTGGTGAAGGCAGCGCCAGCGGTGTTATAAGTCCTCATGCTGGCGGTTTACTGGGGACGTGGACATCGCCGCTGTTTTGTCTGTCTGTTTACACGCTAATGACAACGGCGTACCCTGTAGAGCATGTGGGCTCGCGGGGGATTTCACCCAGTCCGTGTTAGTGCTGGGGGGGAGGGGTAGCCCAACGTGGAACCTTGGTGCCCGGAGATTCCTGGATTGGCGCCGTTCCGCTGCCGATCTCTGCGTGCCGCCTATATGCTGCCTCAAGACTTTGTATTTTGGTTTTCTTTGGTTTGATTCATTGTATTACACGGATTGATTGTCTCTATTTTTTGGTTTATATTAATTGTATTTTGATTGCTGTGATCTTTTTGGTTAAGCTTTGGGTGGTCAAGTGGGCGTTGCGGGGCGACAGAAAGCGGGTACCGTATTAACCTGGTGTCCTGTCTCTTTACCTGTGTTTCAGGGCTAGTAGCCTTGAGCGGCACCCTCCTGACTGGTGGTGGACCTCACCCGTGTGCGTGTGCAGTACAAGTCACTGGTATTAGCTCACCAAGCACGTGTTTGTGGGTGTCTGTGTGCTCGCGTGAAGTACGGAGGCCCCGCCTGTGGAGAGTTCCTGGTACAGAGATCAGCTGTGCTTTTATCTGGCGTGGTCTGCTGCAGGGGTTTGGTGCCGAAGGGGTTTTTAGATCTATTGTGTGTAGCGTGGAATTATGAATCTCCCAGTGAATGTAATAAAATAACTTTTACTGATTCACGTCTCTGGCCCGTTCCGGTGAATCGAACCTGTGTGCTGTATCTGCGAGTTGGGTTATCATCAGTGTCCCCGGGTTGACAGCTATTCACAAAAAGGGTGTGGTCTAACACTCCACCACACCCAGAACAAAGCCATTATAGGTTAAGGGCTTTGCTCAAGGGCCCAATGGAGTAGAATCACTCCAGGAATTCATGGGATTTGAACCAGCGACCTTCCAATTCCTGACACAGCACCCTAGCCTCAGATCCAGCACTCCACCCTAATCCTACTGTTTACTGTATATGCACGAGTCAGGCAACATGACAATACATGTATGTGTACAACATACAGTATATACAACATATAAAACATGTACGGCATACTCAGATTCCAGTTTGTGGGTACAATGGATGTTTAGTGTAAACAGATTTATTGCACAAGTATTATTTCTGACATTTTGTGATTGCTTTAAGTGTTCAACAGATTGATGGCCTGTGGAAAGAAACTGAACAGGTTGATGCCCTGCCCGTAGGAAAAAACATGGTTCATATAAAGCATTTTTCTTATTTCAATTATATATGACAATGCATGATGTTTTTTAAAATGTTCAGTACAAGTTAGTTTTTTTTTGTATGATTATGGCCATCTTCATACCAGAAAACACACCTGATATGTAAGCCACTTACAGAAAAAGCTTTACAGGATAACTAAACACTTTTACATGAACTTTACATTTTGTCATACATAATAGCACATGACTTTAGTAAGAAATACTTGTTTATTGCTTGTTTCTAAATTGTTTTATATTGCTTTCATATATAGCTCTAATATAAGGCATGCATGATCTCTACATATTATTGGTTTAATTAGACATGAGAAAATTCTGTGAGATTATGATGTTATGTTCTCAGAACACAACTGAAAAAAAATAATCATTCTAGCTGTGTGGAACTGCTGTCCATGATTCAAGTGGGTTCATTCATTGACAAAACATTCACATAGTATGTATTTTAAAGGAAAGATTCACTGATCTTGACGATGGTGTGATCTTCTGGTGTGAGTGTGTGTGTTTGCAAGTGTCCTTTAGAAAAAACAATATCCGGCCCTTTAATCACCACTAGGGCATAGCCGTCAGCAGTGTGTCTGTGTGCAGTGTGTCTGTCTGCAGTGAGAATGTCAACTGAGTTGAGAGGTTCACTTACCTTAGCAGTGACATGCATGTCTCTCGTGACTCTTCCTATGAAGTCAGTAGATGGATTGTGAGAGCATATGGGGTCATGAGGTCACTGGAAAGGGGTGTGTGGGGCTCCCAGTCTTGCAGGGGAACAAAGGTCAAAGTCTTTAGAGTCCTGGCATTCCCTGTTTTTCTGTGAGACATGGAAACTATTCAGTGAGCTGAGACAAACACTGGACTCTATCCAGTGAGCTGAGACGAAGACTGGACTCCTTTGATACCGAGTCTCTTTGGAAAATCCTTGGGTACCGCGGGTTTGACTTTATTGCGAATGAACAGCTTAGGAATTCCCGAATGAGGCACATTACCTGCATTGTGATGGAGTGGCAATTATCGCACTGCAGCCATGATCCAGCTCATGGGATACTCAATGTTGAGGACCCAAGTGACTGGCCCAGGCTGAGGGATGCTCACATAACACCTGGTTGCGGCTGAAAGACGCCCATTTCTGGAGGGTGGGACTGGACCTCACCTGGGGAGGTCACTAACCATGATCCCGAGGTGTTTTGTCATATGGTGGGTGCAGTGACACGCTGTACCAGTGCATGCTCCCCAGCCTGACCTAGTCAAACCAGTTCAGTCAATTCAGGCATAAAATGCTTTACCTGTATTTTCTGTTCAGACAGCCTGACAATAACACTTTCAATTAATTGCAAGTGAATGTCAGTCACCCGGCAAGTGAAATCTTTTTACTGAAGATTAAAGGAAGCATGAAATACAAGATGAAGTTAGCATAACTCTAAAGGTCCTTAGAGGTTTAACACGATGAAACTGGAGAAAAAATAATAAGTAATACAAGTAACATTTTTCAGTGCATTTTTCAAGTGCAGTGTGGGCTGTGATGTCATGAGGTTGGCTGGCTTGAAATTCTTACGTTAGTTCACATTAACTTGCAGCTACTTTTGTAAAACAATCTGATTTGCAAATGCCACTTTAAAGTAATGCTCTCCAGTCTCATACCAAGTAATCTAGTATCAAAGACATGTGGTTCAAACTATAAATTCCACTACCATTATACTGTTTTACTAGCCCTGGTACATGACCCCCCCCCCCCCCATCTAGAAAACCGGTGATATCATGCACTTGATAGCTAGCAGGGCCTACAAGCTTCCAAACTGATGGAACTGCTTTTATCAGGCAAACAGGCGACCGTGGATGTTAACGTCAACTTAAATTATATATATATATATATATATAGTTACATATACAGTACTATATAAAAGTCTTAGGCTGTCAAATGGGATGTTCAAAGCTATACATCTCAGTATTTAGCTCGGCGGCTAGATGAACACAGCTTCAGTTCCCAAACTTCCCTTTAGGATTTACCTCAGTCATTCCATTTATTTATCTATCACATTTCACCGCCAGCTCAACAATTAATTCAATTTAATAAGTTTAAAAAGCCCGTTTGTGTTTTAAAGCCTGTTTGTGTTATGTTTGTATTTATGTTAAGTTGCATGTTATTGTTGTGGTAGGGGAATATTAAATGCTGATACTTTAGATAATTTAAGTAAAGGTAGTGATGGACAGTACATACTTCAGTATTCCCTAGCTTTACTAAACGCCATGAACCGTGTACCTCTTCCCACCACTTATCCAGAACAGGACTGTAGGTCAAAAGCCTGCACAGGGCACACCCTGCATGGGATTCCACCCCTGCACAGGGTCACACACATGCTATGGCCAATTTAGAAGCGCCAATTCAAATAACTGTGTATTACGAAATCATGTCACACTGGCTTTCAATACCAGTCAGAGTTCCAGCTGACGAAGAGACAGCGGTTTGACAGCTTAATGGAAATCAGGTCACACTGGCTTTCAATACCTGTCAGAGTTCCAGCTGACAAAGAAACAGTTGGTTTGACAACTACCAATACACTGTGAAAAATATGCGCACCACTCCTTCTTTGACCGCTATCTAAGAAAGTGCTCAATGCATGAACAGATAAGGGCCCAGGTGGGGACTCAAATGTTCCAGCCAGTGCAAATGCAGTTGTTTTTGTGCATTTTTTCATGCTGTCTAGTAGGAGAGATAATGTGATTCATAAGCTTCTCAGAAAAAGTCACTGCTTTCACAGGTCAAGCATTCCCAGCTTGGTATTTAGAAACTGTAAAGATTATAAATGGACTTTGTAGTTTCTTTATTTAGCGGTCACATTTATCAACTTTTATTATAACATATAACAATGAATTTTACTGTATAGCAGTAGCACCAGACTCCTAAAGCCATTTATATGCAGGTACACATTTTACTGAAATAATGTAAATTATGTATCTTGCATAAAGGTGCTACAGGAAGCTGCAGCAGGAGATGAACTGTCTAAGCTTCTGTTTTCTGCTCCTGGCATGATTGTCCATGTTGAAACTACACTCACTGTTTACCTCTGTATGTTACATTCACTGAGACTTTATAGATTCTGTGTCCAATTGGAATCAGTTTAATTGTGACCACATTCCTTATTTCAGCCAGTCTTCCATCCATAACTGCTTTTTTTTAAGTGCAGCGTCACAGCTGGGAGTTCCTACCAAGTAGGCATTGAGCATGAGAGTACCCAGCCCGTCACACAAACTATCACACCAAAGGATATTTTGAGACACCAGATCACCTAACAAGCTGTAATGCTAAATTCTAAAGATGTAATGCTTGTTCTGCTAAAAGTAATACTTATGGAGTATACAGTAGATGCTACCGCCACCTTCATTAAATCAGTTAGGTCTGGGTTACCCAAAAATGCTGGGATCCACACAGCCAAGTTCTTACTGATAAAAGTAGAAGTATTAGTACCACTTTACAATAAGACCACCCTTATAAAGGGTTTATGAATGGTTTATAATCGGATTTATAATTAGGTTATAACACTTTGGAAATTATTCATAGACAAATATAAACAAGTTATAACATAGTTTTATTTTTATTAATGAGTTACTACCATTTATACTTAGCAAAAGGTAGGCTTATTGTAAAGTGGTCAGTCTCACGGCTCACCATCAGCCGTGCTTATCACACGGATACACACCAACAGACTCACTCAGTGGATAGAAATATGTAAACACTTCAGCTCCCCAAAAGCACTGGTTCACTCTACACACAGTTAAAAACTACACACACCCATGACCTCCTGAAATGGATCCAGCCCCAGTACCAGGTCTGGCTTGAACACTGCTTGAGCCCTAAGTGCTATGATAACTCAATATAAATACTACTTTATTTACTTTAAAACAACAAAAACAACATGAACAACATCACATAAAATAACAAAAGCAAGATTACAAGCACAAACAGCACTAAGGGATGTTACACACAATTACACAATGTGAGAGAAGATGGGGAGGAAAGATTTGTCCATTTTTCTTAGACAATGTCTGGGTTAAGAGTCAAAGATGAACAGGATGACCCGGCAACGGCAGGCTGATAGGGTAAGGTCTCTCCGGCTGGAGTTAGCACATGTGCAGCACTCCACCATTACGGGCTGCACCTCAGCTTTCCACAGAAAGGTCCCTGAGTCTGGCAGAAGTCTTGCAGCGCAGACGGGTGCGACCAGTTTCTCAGTCAGAAAAGGATACAGGGTCCACCCACTTGCTGGCGTCTGCTGCATATAAGCCACACCAACCATCTGGAATTACTTTGCTTCCTGCACTTGCAGCAACGGTATTCTTGGCAATTTCACGAGCACAAAAATCACATCGCCTCCGAAATCCCTATTGTCATTTTGAAAAAACTCCCATATTCAACACTCCACCAATGAGTACAAATTCCAAATTTCCTGTTTCCCCTTGTCATTATCATCAGCCATCCCAGTCATTACAAGAAATTACACTGCAGGAGGTAATCCATATGCACAAGGTAAAGTTACCCCATGTACAGATCCAGGGATGGGATTTGAGAACCAACTCTGGAGGGACGATGTTACATTCCTACCCATTCAGCCACTCTGCCATGTATACCTTAATTTAAATTTAATCATTTACTTCTGTTCCCTGTTTAGTAATCACATGCTTGGTAAACAACTTCATTCTCTGGCTTTAGTCAAGGCATGCAAGTTCATTAGCATCTTTAAACATTGTAGGGTTCCCGTAACAGGCCATTTGGGGCGTGGCAGAACTGTGGGCGTGCTGCAAGTTGATCCTGTCATGCAGAATTCTTAGGAACAAGTCTTATGATGGATTGCATGTTGTTCTGATACTACCATTCTGTTGATAACAGCTTAATATGCAAATTAAATGAAGTTATCCTTTTTGTTTAAGAACAAGGTCCAACATAATATAAACCTACCAGGCGAAGGTCAAAGACTGATCTGTAGAAGTTATAGTAAAACATGACATAATAATAGGTAGCACTTTACGTTAATTGCACCTTCATGCTGCCTTTATACATTATAATGCATTTGTAGAACATTCAATGCACCTTCATAAAGCATTCATAGAATTTTCATAAGCAGCATGTAAGTATAACATCCTAACATACCTTAACAGCTGTAAAGGTAACACTTTACTTGAGGGGGCACAAATATTGTTGCAGTGCACTCTTACTTAATGAATTAATCAATCATAAATGTTTTTTTTTTGTAATATTTCTATGTTCGTTCATCATTGAGCAGCAAAGTAAAAGTTTGTGTATTTCACGCAGTTATTGTATTTGTTCATGATTTGTACTTGAGTAGTAACTCAGTTACTATGTTATTTGTGTCCCCTCAAGTAAAGCGCTATCACTGTAATATAAATTAATAGCAGTATATGATTGTACGAATACAATATTTGTAACTAGTGTATATTAAAGTTGTTAAGGTATGCTAGGCTATTCTGGCATACTTACATGCTACTTATGAATGTTCAATGAATTAATTATAAAGGCATTACGAAGGTGCAGTTAACGTAAAGTGCTACCCATTATGTCACGTTTTGTTCCTACTTTTATAGAACCTTCCACTTGCAGACTCTCCACAGTTTTTCCTAGGATACTGATTTGTATCACCCTTTAAAGTGCACACTGAATTATTTGACAGTATGTTTATTTGCAGAGGAACAGTAAAGACATGCTGGGATGAAAGCAGTGTGAAATTTGTGTGTGTGAAAAGGACTAACTGTAAGCTTACTTTCACATAGCTAAATGGACATAATGGACAGGTACTTGTATATCCCTCAAGAATCCCACCTCACTTCTCACCTTACCGGTTCTTGTTACGCAATCAGGGAAATTTTTAAGGTTGGGTTTAAAAGGAAAACCACAACCAGAGTCCGAGACGAAAAAAGAAGTTCTACAATTAGGTGGTTCATCTGTACATGTTTGCACAAACTCTGTAAATATATATACATGTAACAAATTTGTTAACAAAACAGGGCTGAAATGCTTATAACATCTGACCTCATGTAATTCATCAGTTGTTTCTTGCTTGTTTAATAACTGGGCACTTTTAATTAGATAAAGATTGTGTGTGCACTGTCAAGAATTTGTGTTGATATTTTTATAGCCAGTGAACTCCAGATCCACTTAAAACTGTTATCTTGATACTCTATGGTCTGAAACAAATGTTCTGATCTTTTCTATTGTGAAACATTGTTTACACAAGCAAACAGTATGTAGTGAAGTATTACTCTCGGAGTAACAACTGGATAAAAAGGTCATTTTTATCACGCCTTGGTTTGAAAGCAGTACACAGCAAGAATGCAAAGCTATGCAGAGGTGTGTGTGGTCAGAGAAACACACAAACAGACAGACTGTCCAATTTCCAGAACATTTATATCAAACAATGTAGGTCCAGGGCCAGCAAGATTATGAATCATCCCAGTCACCCAAACAATGGCCTCTCAACATTTACACTATAGTATTAAAATAAATATCCTTATTACCAGGATTGTAACAAAAGACTCTCTATCCACTTCCATGGGCCAGAAGACTCTTATGAAATGAAAAATGTGTTTGGGGTGCTGAAAGACAGGAGGAATTCAGGTACGGTGGTAAAGCAATTGTAATGTCTAGGAGTGGAGCAGGGTGTTGACTTGGGGGAGGAGCCTGAAGAGCACTATATCTAACAGCAGACTGTACTCGCAGTTTTGCAGTTGCTACTTCTGACCACTGCCAGATCGTCCCTGCTGGCTGATTTGGAAAAGGATCTTCACTGACTTGAGGAGGCCAGGTATACGCTCATATTTTCTCATAACTGATCATGGGTATGGTCACTGTGCTGGGGAAAGCTGTTTTAAAATATATAAACTAATGCTGCCATTTTTTCTTTACCATAGAACATTTACATTTTACTTAGAAGGAGCAAACATTTGACTAATTTCACATTATAAGTGGAGCATGGCTCACAAAAAATTTAACTAGACTTTACTAAAACTTCATTACAAGGACTTATGTTTACTTGGCATCTCCCACCAAGTGTTGAATGAAGTTAAATCTATGTTGCTGTTGTATAATACAAACTATACATAACAATGGTTTAGGTCTGAGATCATGCGATTTTAATGAGAAAAACAAATAAACTAGGACTGTTAACTATCATTTTTAATGTATTTCATAGTAAAATATTTTAAAAGAATTATCAGAAAGTATCTAATTTACATTAATCCATCTACAGCCAATCATAAGTCAATACAACATATTGTCTGGAACTATTTATTTTTGAATTCAGTACAACCTTCAGTATACATTTTTAAAAACAATACGGAAATTATTGCGATCACACATGTTATTTCCGTTCATTTGTTTGACCAAGTTGAGTGATCAGGGAGATCAGCGCCTGTGTGTCGCGTACGGCCGGGGAGCAGGCGACGGAAGCTGTGAGTACGGAAAAGAGGGCTTTATTCGTGGAGACCGCCAACACAGGGACACGTAACGTCAATGGCCGTTCTGGGGAAACAAACTGAAACGCGGACTAAATACACTGAACTAATGACAGCAACAGGAAACAGCTGATCACACGGGGATTCCACACGGGGTAGATGAGGGGGCGTGGCACACGGGAGGAGCGGAAGCGCGGGGCATGACACTGTGGGTCGTGATCGGTTGTTATTTCAGCATTGTGTGGAATTCTTCTCCTTCCTGTGTTTTGTTAGAAGCTTCAAACATTTCAATGGGCTTTCAGGGACAAGGTTTTTTTTATCTTTAGAGAAAGCAAGAATTTTCGAATTGTTTGGCATCTAACTTCAAACCGCATTTGGCTTCTGGAACGGCACACAGGATTTTATTTGGGGACTAGGGCAGAATCTGTTTTTAATGACACTGAAAAGGAACAAAAAAAAAGGAAAACATTTTATGCATTTGCATTAGGAAATATAAAAAAATGTTGTCAGGTTGTGGAAACGTTTACAGTGGAAAGGGAGAAGAAAAAACAGTGAAATTGAGCATAATTGCTCTGTACCTGATATAGTCAATAATAATTTAAAATGACAAAAATAGACTAGTATCGTTTCTGCCGTTAATGGTAAATCTTCTGATCAGTTCAATGGATTGTGATTGATAATATAATGTAATGGTTTTTAATTGAAGTCTTTCATTCATTTAGTTCATTTTTATATTGACATCCCCTGGGTAAAATGAATCCCATCTGAATGTGTACATTCCTCGCATTTTTCTGAGAGCATGCTCCACTAATGATGGCTGACCTCTGGCCAATCAGATACTGGCCCAGACCCTCCTCAGCACTAGCAACTGTCAGAACATGACAATTCATGGCCACAGGGAATCAGAAACATTCAGTCAAACAAGTCATCTAGCTAAAAAGATTAATTTATGAGCCACTCCCTAACATTTAAACAATTAGCAGCTAGACGTATGTGGAGCCTGTAGAAGTGTGTTGTGCAAGTGTGTAAATGGCATAAATTTGGGGGGTTGTAACCCCCCAGTAAAACTAGCCAATGCAACCCCCTGGGCCCCCCTAAATAGATGGAGACCTCTACCTCCCTAATGTTCAACCCATACTCAGTTTTGCCCTTGGTGTTGTGTACATATTTTTGGTAAAGAACGCACCTGCTGATGATGGATTTACAATAATGCCTATAAATCACAAACAAACAAATCAGAAAATTCCATATAAAAGATAATTACATACCATGCTATGTTAGGAATTTACCAGACAGGGCGCAGCCAAGCACACAATAAATGAAGAACTATACCTGCAAGCGTATTTTTTTTAGAATTGAAAGATAACAATGCATTGCAATGACAAATATAATTCATGCATTTTCTTTGTACTGTAAGGTTACCTTGGTCATTAATATTTTTGTTGTTCTTGTTAATTGCAGATTTTGTTGGAGAACAAAAGAACCAGGAAAAGCAATCAAAGAAATATAGCAAAGTTAATTTAGTAAATCTGAGTAATAATCACACTAATCATACTATCAGACTTCAGTGATTTAAACATAAACAAAAAGTTTGAAATCAATTAGAATATATTTTTATCCACATAATCAAAAAAATACCAAAAGAAATTTGTTGCTTAATTTGAATGAAATGATGTCTGTTATTAGTGAGAAGGTCGATGAAAAGAATGTCGACCTGGAAGAACAGGTGACAGCGGGAGTAGCTGGAGATGCCCTCCCTAAAACAATTGTGGAAAAGGGAGCAAAAATGTCAAGTGCAGAAGAAAGCAAAATTGGAAAATTTAAAGGTTTAAGAAGGACCGTCACTGCCCAACACCTATTTCAATCTCAAATCATTGACAAGAAGATGCTTGATGATCTTAATGCTGGGAAAATCACTGTTGATCGTGTCAGTGAATTGGACACCGTGCAGAAATACCTGCAGGGAACAAATTGCATTGCAGGTGTGTTTGTTCAGGCCACACAACAGGTCATGAGCATCTATGAGGC
>JAODKE010000051.1:18098544-18123136 GCA_026779605.1 Mormyrus hasselquistii
ACGAAGATGGTGACGTTGTTAGAATAATATTAACATGTATTTAAGCAAGCAACGTTTGTATTTTTTTTTTTTTGGGGGGGGGGGGTTGTATGACTTTGACTGCCTATATTTACCTTAATATATGCTGCACAGAAATGGTCCTCATATCGTTTTAAAGCTATTGTTCAGCTCTATAGATTGAATAAATAATATGCCATCTCCATATGAACAATTAGTATGTAATAACTGATTAAATATAAAAAAAAATCAATAATAAAAAACCTGTATTTTAAAATTGATACATTATTTACTAAAGCTAGATCATAACGTCATGAATATCTCCAGAACATTTGCCTATTTGAGGTGTTGCTGAGATATCTTGACGTAAATGTAGCGTCACTAACGGGCCTTTTAAATGGCAGCCAAACTGGCATAAAATAGCATAACAAGCACAGGTATAAGTAATAACCAGGGGTGCACACAAGTGGTGCGCAGGTGTGCATGCACTATCAAAATAAACAATGCGCGCCAGATCTAATGTTGTAATGCGCGTTTGCGTACTTAAAAATTTTAGGAAAGTTGTGTGCTAAACATTGGACTGCAGTATGAGCCACTGCTTTTACAAAGTTCTTCATTCATCAAAATGTCCAAGAAGCAAAGCTCCATTAAGCAATTACTTTGGTACCACCAAAGAAATGCCAGACCGAACCTGAACCGCAAAAGAGGCGTGCATTCTCAGAAAAATGGCTTTTTTTGTTGGCCTTTCACAAAGTGAAACAGTCACACAGTCACATATTGATGATGATGACATAAGATAACTTTCAGTGCTTTTAAATAGCAGTAACTGCTGTCAGTGCTTAAAAAGCAGTCATCTCATTTGGTTTTCAGTGTTTGAAAAGCAGTCATTTCATTAGAAAGCTACATACTACGGAAATTTGTTGTACTGGTTTTATTCATTCCCAGTTGAAATTAAAGTACATGTGATGTCAGGTTATCCATGTATCCCTCTATTGTCTTCATCCTGTAAGGTGGGTCATGGAAAAAAATGTACTTAAAAAAAGTGAGGACCAAGAAACAAGCCCAGGTTCTCCCCCAGAGAACAAGACCAAATACAATTGAAACCACATATTTACATACACTTCAGGAAAAAAAACACAAAGAATTTTTCTTTACTGTCAAACATTAAATCAGAGTAACCTTTTTCTGTTTTAGATCGGAATGGAATCATCTGGAGTTTTCTTGTTGTGGAAAGGCACAACTTGGTGTATGGATACTTTGACTTTGATGAAAGTGATAAAAAAATACATTAAAATTCTCTCTCTTTATTCTGACATGTAACAAATGTAAAAAAAATATGTTCACATTTATTGATCTAAAACAGAAAAGGTTTACTCTGATTTCTTGTTTGACAGTAAAGAAAAAAAGTTTGTGTTTTTTTCTGAAGTGTATGTAAATATTTGGTTTCAAATGTATATGATGTGCACCCCTGGTAATAACATTAAGGTTTTGCTACAATGAAATTTAAGCAAAGCTTCATTAATGTCATTGCAGACACATGTACTTCCCATACTATTGAAAAGGCCCACATGGCTAGAAAATATGGCTAATAAATGCCCCTCCCAATGGAGAGTAATTGCCCTCAAAAGAAGAACTGAAAGCCCAGCATGGTGAGTGCTGTTAAAACGTAGCCAATGTACTGACCTGTTCTGGGCCAGCCAGCTTACAGTATTCTTGATCTTCATTTCTGTTTTTGGCAACTGGGTCTTACCAGGTTCCGTCCAGCAGTAGCCAATCGAAACACGGCGCCACAAAATGGGATTAGCGGCTGCAGAATTCCAAAGCTGACAAACTCTGGCTGCCCTGTGGAACCAATAAGAAACAAAGAACAGAAGAGCTATGCTACATTTATTCACACTCAGCATTAAAAGATGAGGCAGTAATGTTGGTATAAGCATATCAAGTTCAGAAGTGTAATATATCACACTGCAGATAACAGAAAAGATACAGCAGAAAGTCTGTATAAAACCATATGGAATACTGTAATGTTTCTTTGCTGAGTCCAAGAATTATGGTACATTACCTGCACAAAAAAGGTATGGCTCCCTCCTGATTAAGCACCAGCTGGAAGATGTTTACCAAAAGCTCCACAGGCAGATTCCTGCTCCAGCTTTCATCCTCCTCTTCTGCGCAATGTCGAACTGGCACAAGTGCAGCTTCCTGGCCAGGCATCACCTTTTCTTTCATTTCAGGTTTTACTATCTCTGTTTTTATTTTTGCAGGAGGGAGTTTGGTCTTGCCTTCTGAAGTGTTCTTCCTCTTACGGGCTTTCCTCTTGGGCTTCCATATGCTGTCATAGTTGTTTATGTTGGAGATAACAAAAAGCATGTCCTCACCCTCTTGGACTGTGTAATTGACCTTTGGTCGTCTGTACAGTTTTGTTTTCTTCTTCTTCTGGGAATCTTTGAATGTGGCGGTTTTCTTTTTTGGAGTCTTCTTTTCTCCAGAATTAGTCCTGTGACGATCCATCCGAAATATTGCTGTCAGCCCAGACGAGCTACCCCCAGCCTTCGGCAAGGCATCTTCCCCTGAGTCTTGATGCCCCGTAGCAGATAAATCCTCCATAGCTGCAGACAAAGACGGTTATTAAAGATTCAATATCAGATAAATTCTACATAATTACAGAAAAACACAAAAGGCCGAACAATCAGTGGATTAAGCGACAGAGAAAATTAAATTAAATTACATATCAAGGTACTGTACAAATATACAGACCATTCTTTGTTATTCGTAGCAGTGAACTTAATGTATTTTATTAACACTACAGTTTTATTTTCAAGCGAATGCATGGGCTCTTTTTAATAACAGGTAACCATACCGGACAGTTTCTGTTTTCTTTCAGACGACCAAATTCCCAGAGTGCAGCGCAAACAACCGCTTCAACTATTGGATGAGATTAGCCAATCAGCGACGTGGAACACGAAGATATTTCCTGTAGAACGCATGTGCTGGGAAAGAAAGTTGGCTGTTTTTCCTTAAGGTTAAAGGGGCGCAATTTTTAATTTTTGTTTTACTTTGAGGCTTCACGACGGTAAGGACTGTGTACTATCTTGTTGTATATTATGTATTTTGTGTATTCACGTAACAAGAAAGTTATGTTGCGTGATAAGTGAACCTTCGCAGAAACGTTACCATTCCAATAATAATTCCAGATGTAAGTAGAAAGCTACCTTCTAATTGCTATCGGGTTAAGTAGCTGTAAAATAATAATAATAATAATAAATAAGTAAACTGAGCAAAAGGAAAAGTTATTTTATGTATATAACATAAATAACGAGGGTTTGCTTGTAATTGAATGTAGGACCGCCGATGTACTGTTCGATTTTCACATGGGGAATGATTCGCCGGGGAGGGGGGACGTCATCACGACAGGAGGGTTGCGCCTGACGTCATACGCCATCCAAAACAAGCAAAGGCAGTCATCCGCCATGTTGGTGCATAGCTTCTCGTCTAGTGCGTGATACTTCTACATGTGTACCGGCTGTGCTCTTTTGTTGCGTTTATCATGGTCGGTTGTGCTGTGGTCGGCTGCCACAGCAACAGTGTTCGCGACAAAGGCAAGGGATTCTTTAGGATTCCCAAAGTTATAAAAAACAGCGACCCAGAGAGGAGAGACGAAGTTTTATCTAGCTTGCGCCGCCAACAATGGTTATGCAACATCTCAAGAGAAGATCTGACTGAGAAGAACATTAACGGCGGCAGAGTTTGTGGAGATCACTTTGTCAGTGGTAAGGATAAGTAAATATTTGATTAGATGTTTACTGCTTTTTCCATGTGTTTGTTTTCCCTCCATAACCGTGCTGGGTTTCTTTAGCTAGTAACATTAGCTTAGTAAACGTAAGTCATACTTCATTTTTCTGTCTGCTTGTACGTGCTGGGTGTGTACATACTTCATTTATCCGTGGACGCAGATGGTCGCATTTGGTGCATGTGATATTCCATTAGACCAGTATTTAGCAGATATATTGCAACAAAAACAGGTAGTGTATTAAGTAGACTTTTTATTTTTTTAAGTTTTTACTATGCTTACTATTTATGCCAATAGAAATAGACATTCGCTTCTTTGCCCAGTGTTTGAGCAGTTTCATTCTGTCAGTTCGTTAACTGGAATACATCTTTGTGCTCCTTGAATGATGGCTAATGATAAGGTAAAATTACATAACAATTTTGTGCTTTCGAAAAAAAAGACATGAAAACTGCCTAAACGCCATTTTCTGTTCCCATTAGGCAAACCATCCTCTACATATGACAGACGCAATATTGACTGGGCGCCAACCGTGAACCTTGGATGCCACAGTGTGACGAGTCTGTCAGCGTCCCAGGCATCAAGAAAGGAACGCCAATGGAAGCTACTCCTCAGTCAGTCCCTTGTCTCAAATGAAAGCCACACCCCTGAGAGTTCTTGTAGCGATACAATGGAGTTCCCACTGACAGATATAACAGGTACTTAATGTCTCCCACTGATATATGAATAATATAGTCAGTCATATATATTTCACATTATCCTGACCTGAAGTTATTACTGTAAGTGGTTGGGTTTAGGTTTCTCACATTATAATATATGTGTATAAAGTATTACATATGTCTATGTAGGTCTGCGTGTGTGTATACATCTGATTTATGCTTCTGCTTTTCCATGACTGCACCAAAATTCCATCTACATGTGTTCCTCTGTAGGTTTTTTTTGCCCAGCCAGAAATAAAGAAATTATAAGCCTCCAGGTTTAGTCGGTTTCATTTGCTTTGGCGTCACCCACATCATTTGGAGGGCTAGATAGGTTATGAGCCACCTGTGAATTGCACAGGTGTTATAACCTCTCTGCTTTCAGAGTCTGTGGGTCCCATCCAATAATATGTTTCTCCTCTGTATTGTTTGGTGGCATCTGATGGTAGCCGGTTCACATGGCGGATGATGGTCTTTGCTTGTGGATGGTACAGTGTGATGTCGCATGCTACACTCACTTTGTGGTGATTTTGGAGGCGTGAGGTGTTCGGGTCATTAAGGGTATGAGACGTGGTAGTAGAGGGTTGTGAGGTGTAAGGACATTGAAGCCATGGGCTGTAGTGGAGATGACAGCTACACTATGCATTACCCCTGTAACTCTGTATGGGACACTTCTGGTAGTTTGTTTTGCCAAAAAGCTATTTTTACTCATTACAAAGTACATGTCTCTGTTTATTTTGGCTATTTATCTGCTTTTTGGCAGGTGAGACATTGTAGCTGAAATTATGCATAAGTTATTTTTAGCTTCTCTTATTGTTTGGTTTGAGTCAAGTTTGGGTGAAATGCAAATGAACCTTATCTTTCAATATTTGTTCATTCCCTGTTCATTCAATTACTTTTTTGTTTGCATTTAACTTGGGCTGTGTCTATTTATTCCTACCATCATACCTTCTAGACATTTCGCACCTGATATATGACGGTACGGTAAAAAAAAAAAAAATCATTTAGGTTATTGTGAACTCCAGAGAATGAAAATTAAAAAAATGGAATGGGTGCCCCTTTGGGGTTTTTTTTTTTTTTTTTTTTTTTTTTTTTTTTTTTTAAAATAGCTAATCCTGTCTTATTGCTATCTGTGAGTGAGTCGAATGCAATAGTGGCAGGGGAAAAAAATCAGCAGTAGCAAGAAATCTTGGGAGGAACCAGACTCAGAGGGGGAGCCCATCCTGCAGGGGTTGGGAAAGGAAGTCAAATGAACAAAATGACAAAATCCTGTTTGATATCTTGAGGCAGGATATCTTTATTTATTTATTTTTTGGGCTCCAGGCAGCACACCCCTGGAGGGGGTGGGTGAATTAAAAAGTGCATTAGCACTAGGGACAGTGCACATCGTTGAGTGAGTGCAGTATAAGTTCTGGCAGGTCTGACTACAGCAGCGTAAGTTCATCCAAAGCCAATGGCACCAATCCCCACCCAGCTCTGTGCCTCACACTCTAGGCTTAACTGGGGACGAGTAGTCAGCTAGAGCTAAAACTAGACTCCATATAGGCTAGACCAAGGCTGTCCAACTCCAGTCCTGGGGGGCCAGAGCCCTGCACATGTTTTGGTTTCCCCTCATTTAACACACCTGATTCAACTCCTTGTGCTAATTACCACACAGCTCTTGAGCTGAATCATTTATGGTGGAACAGGGAAAGAACTAAGCTACACAGGGCTCTGCCCCCCCCCAGGACTGGAGTTGGGCACCCCTGGACCAGACTAAACAAATGGGGTTTTAGTCTAGACTTGAATGTTGAGACTGAGCCTGAATCTGGCACGACAACTGGGAGTCATTCTATAGCTGTGGAGCTCTGAGTCTACCATAGTCGATCTCTAAAATATTCTGGTGCAAGGTTGAGACTTAACTGGAAGCTGTTTGGTGTGGACCAGGCAAATCGCACTAGTAATGTGTAATCATGGTTTTTGATTCTAACGTTACTTAATGGAACCTATCAAAGCAAAGAAATTACTAGAAATCACTTCAACAGCAGCAGTGCTTCAGTGATTGAGCACTAAAATGATTTACTGATGATGCACTTGTCCAGTCACACTGGACCTGTCTTAAGTCTGTTTTAATAACCTGGTAAATACTGAATGTTTTTTTTCCCCCATAGTACAGCTGAATACCAGGAGGTACATCAGCTCAATTAGTAATGTGAACATATACAGATGTGTACAACTTTGTTGGTACCCTTCCACAAATAACTCTCTGAAATAGCATTAAACTTTTGTTTAATGCAGACAAAAGATGGTACCCTTAATTTAATATTTTGTGGCACCACCTATTGCAGCAGCCACTGCCAACAGTGACCTCTGTAGGATGTTCAATAGGATTATGATCTGGGCTCATGGAGGGCCATTTAGGAATAGTTCAATGTGTTGTTTTTTTTTTCTCAGCCATTCTTGAGTGCTTTTAGCTGTATGTTTTGGGTCATTATCCAGTGTGAAGGACCCATGACCTGTGACTGAGGCTAAGCTTTCTGACTCTGGGCAGTATGTTTTGCTCCAGGAAGCCTTGGTAGTCTTGAGACTTCATTGGGCCCTGCACAGATCCAAGGTTCCCTGTGTCAGATGCAGCAAAGCAGTCCCTCCATGTTTCACAGTAGGTTTGATGTTCTTTTCTTTTAAAGCTTAATTTTCCTTCTATAAGCATAGAGCTGAGGTGACTGGCCAGAAAGCTCCAGTCCAAAGGACATTCTCCCTGAAGCTTTGGCGCTTGTCAGCATGCAATTTGGTGAATTCCACTCTAGCTTTTTTGTTTTCCTAACAGTAGTGGAGCCTCCTGGGTCTTTTTCCATGGAGCCCATTGTTGTTCACAAAGATACCAAATAACACAGTAGCATATTCTTCCTCTTTTTAATAGGCTGAATGGCTGATGAATAGCTTGAAGGCACCAGTGATGCTAATTAAGGTTAAACACTTACTTTGAAACATGACAATAATTACGGGGCAGCATGTTGCTCAGTGGGCTAAGCCTGTGTGCTTGTAATCACAAGGTTGCAGGTTCAAACCCAGCCTCAGCATGTCTGCGGGTCCTTGAGCAAGACCCTTAACCCCCAGCTCCCTGGGCGCCCCAACAGGTGGCAGCCCTTCGCAGACAGCTTGCTCTACAATGAGCAAGTTGAGGGAGGCGTAAAAAAGAATTTCCCCAATAAAGGAATTTTCCCACAGGGATCAATAAAGTTGTGATTATTATTATTATTATTATTATTATTATTATTATTATTATTAATGCAATGATACAGTCTCTCTAGGGGCACCAACAAAATCTCTCCATACTATTTTACCATACATTTGTAAAATAAACAACACACGTTTAATCTATTACACACTAAAGATATGCATTATACAATTTTAATTGAATCACTTTTCAGGAGAAATGAAACATTGTTTCAATGAGCTGTAAGGGCACCAACAAATTTGTCCACATGTATTTTATTTGCCTCTGCAATTGTACATCTAAAAACTTACAAGGCACAGCCTGGAGTGCATTAGTTTGTTTATACTACATTTAGTGTTCATTTGTCTAAAACATTTGTACATAAAGACTGCCTACCAAAAATCAGTTTTGAACTAACGACTGCTAATAAATGCATTTTCGGTACTTAAGCTTGGGTGTCTTTAAGTGCAAATGTGTAAACTCGGTGTGTGGTAGCCATTGTACAAGCAGTTTAATGCCTCTCGGTGACCGGTATACAACGACCAGGCCCTACTGCAAAGAGAGACTAGCTATAGCGCAGTTCCAGCTCGCTTCAGTTTTACGCTGCAGAAGGGTCAGCTCGGGTATAGAATTGCTGGTTTCGGAGAGAGACTGACGTAAAACAAAAGATGCTTATTTACTGTTTGCATTATATGCATAATTATTTTTAATATGTGGCAATTTTTAAATTTTCCTACATTTGTGAGAATATCTGTATTATGAAAGCATTAATTGCTAGCAGAATTAGCAAGTTGCATTACGAATCAATTCCGTTAGCTATCCTATAATACTTTTTGAGTGGGAAGTGAGACATTTTCATGTTTCAAATTTTCAAGAGTTATCAGGAATGCATGAATACTTTTCGATACCCTTCAGATAATTCATGTGCCGAACACCAATATTTCTGTGCATTTCAACCAATCAAATGGTAGTGACTCAACCAGCTCAGGTTGGTCATGCTTGTAAGCGGGGCCATGTTAGCGCAGTTATGGCTCGGGTACAGCTCGCATAATTTTATAGTGGGAAAACTACCAGTTTGTGGTGTGTTATGTGATCGTTATATGTTGTTGCTGCTTTGAGTCTTGCACAACTTGATGAATACAGCAACTTATTTGACACTTGATAGATAATGAAAAGTTCTATTTGGATATATTTTGGGTACATTCCATTTTGTTTCATAGGTAAAAATGTTTGCGATTAAATATATCGCATTCTGAAATTTTACAATGCACACACATTGTTCACAAACTAAGTACTGTTTTATCTAAGCTAGTGTAAGTCAGTGATAGAGAGAGGCTAAGCTACTCCAGAGACACGCAGTTTTTTATATATATATATTATACTCAAACTGAATATTCTTTAAGATGTAGTTGCATTGTAGTGATGTTGTGCCGATGTTAAAGTTCTGCTTTACAATACTGACCGACTATACTTCATTCACTTCTAATGTGAAGCGCTACCACGTGACTAATCAAGCAATCGTGACGACTTTCCAGAACTTTATTATACCTACCTCCAATGCAAACCAATCTTTGTCCACAGTAATGGAGGAAGAACATGACTCTGTTTTCACAGAAGATACAGGCCAGTCTGTAACCAGTTCTGATTCTGATTTAAGTGAGTAAATTTAATTATTTCTACACATTTCAAATCCAAGATGTTTTAAACTTCTGTGATTATTTTAAAGGGTGTTTGAGACCACCTGGGTAAAACAAATCATTCCAGTTAACTCAACCCCTTATGTTCAAATTTTGTTTAACTTGAAAGCTGTATGGATATTTTATATGTACATTTTTATAACTTATAGTTACGCTTCAGGTTTGAAATGCTGCATGAATCTATGGCCTTCCATGCATGTAAACACACATTCTTCTCTAATATAGAGAAGTACTCTCCTAGTTTCTCACTTTTATTTTCATTTTAGGAGATGAGAGTTACTTGAGACTTGTTGAAGACTTTTTGGGATCCCAGTGTGGAGAGAGACTCCAACTCGATGGCACATCATGCAAGAACAAGCTCCTGATTCAAGTGGGCATGTTGAAAGAAGATAGAAAGGTTTCTTGGGGAAGTGTTGTGAAGTGGCTTCGGAAGATTTTCCCAGTTTACCATTCATTAGATTTTCATGCTTTGATTGAAAGGACCATTGAAACGTCTATGAGTTTAAATGGGGAGGCAAGGCAGCATTTTCTGGAGTCAGATGCTGATTTAGAGTTTGTTGGTCCAATATGTGAGACAGTTGGAATTAGAAGATCAGACCTTTTGAAAATGTCAGACTTTTCTGAACAAGATAAAGGTATTGATATCACAAATGGCCTTGTGATGGAACTTTACAGCTTTATTTTACGAGAAAAGCTAGATCTAGTGGTTTTACTTGCTTGGCTGAGGAATTTCAATCATAGATTTTGTAGTAAAGATAATGTTGATAGGAGCTACAAAGCTTTAAAAAGAAAACTCTTACAAATAAGACCTGAGTATCAGTTATATCAAAGAAACAGACATCGCTCCAATTGGTTGCGAGATTTTTTTCTTCAGACTGAATTTGTTTTACAAAGTGGTCCATCCAGTTTGCAAACTAAGAAGCCATACAGTGCAACACAGAAGAGGAACCATTTTTTTTCAAAATGCACGAAAAATGTGAAAAAGCCAACAGCACACAGTGTGTTTGGAAAAGAAACCTCAACAATAGATCAAAAATGTGTTACTGGATGCTCTGAACTTGGTCGAGATGAAAATGAAGCACCCTTATCGGTGACTACTGAAGATGAACTTGGAATGGACAGTACAAGATCTGAGGCAGATAGCGTTCTTCATCCGTGCCAGACAAGAAATTTAGTAAGTGTGAAGGAAGAACATGACCCTGAAAGTATTGAACACTGTCAAACAGAAACGCACGTTGAGAATGACACAGCTATGAATCTGAATGCAAGTAAGGCAGAGGTTTTGACTCTCCTTGATTTGTTTATTTTAATTCTTCAGAAGTTGTCAAGTGTTCATGGAGTTAAAGCCAATGAAACGGAGCAGGTTTCTAAGGGTCTGCTGCAGAAACACTTTACTTTAATGCTGCAAGAGGACAATATCATAAGAGAGTTCAATGAGAAAATCAGTAAATATCAAGTGGATCTAGGTTCAGTTACTCCGCCGTTGCATTTTCTTGAATGCAACGCCCGTTTTCTCCTGGCTGTAGGTGAAGCAGTTGAGCAGCAGATAATTACCTTTGAGAGGGAAATTTGTTTGACTACTGGTGAAAGCCTTGGGCGGGACAAGAACCCAAAGTTTGCAAATTTTGTGAATTTTTCTGAAAGTGCATCAACACGTTACATCCTCATGGTATGTGACTTCTTGAGTCCGCTCAGTGAAACAAAGTATAGTTGTGGAGGGCAGTGGCTAGATTATTGTCAAAAGAGAAACAAGCAGCCCAAACTAGCAGCATGCCGGTCCAATCGCTTTATCAGTTTCTTTGAGTGTGCTACTGGCGTGGCTCATCACCACGCAGACATTGTGGTATTTTTGTCTGATCTGAAGTCCAGTGCAGCATATCGAACAAACGTCATTTTGGAAAGCCTCGAAGATGATGCCAACGACATGTTCATTCAGGCTCTTGTTTGCGTACTTGCAGTTGTCTACTGCAAAATCTTGGGTCCGTATTGGCAGCTTCTGAAGAGCAGCGAGGAGTATATAAACTTCCACCGGCATGTATGCAATCTTCATCAGAAGCTTGTTCAATGGAGTGAGGATGCTTCTTCGCTTCTGCTGCCCGAAAGCTCTGGAAATATTTTCTGTCAGTTTCCTTTGCAGGAGAGTAACTTTGCGGAAGTGTTCTTGCACTTCACGCCCACTCCCGAGAGAGACATAAGTTCCTTGATCCGGAAGTGTCTGGAGAAGACTGTGAAAACAATCACAGGCATCACAGAGAGTAATCTGAAGGATTTCCTCCAAGGTGGAACTTACAACAAACACCTTTCCATTGAACAATGTTTAGAACTGAAAAGCTGCCAACTGTCGCATCTGATGGGAGATTATCCCTATGGTCATGCCTATCCCTATGGGTTGACTTCAACACCAGCAGTGCATTTTGCTGAGTCTCAAGATGCTGAGGAATGGAACAAAACGCCACTTGAAAACACTAGCAATGCACCAATCCTAGCTGCTGTCACCAGACATGGAGGGCCGTGTAGAAGCAAGCAGGATGTCGACCGCCTCTTGATGAGAATGAACCAGGCCACTGTTGCCCAGAAACGGGAAGCAGTCCGTTGTGAGATAAATTACCAGAAAATAATGCTTGGTAAAGACAAGGACCTCACCCAAGTTGGGTTCTCCCTGGCAGATATGGTCGCAAAGTTGAAAAATGTGTTGCCTGAGATTGGACATGATGGGGCAACCAGAGATGATGAAACAGCCAGTGGGCTGGCAGCTGAAAAGGTGAATCGACAAAATGCCAGAGTGGTTTCATCACAGACTCTTTCTAAAAGTCCGCCACCGTACAAACAGACAAGACTTCACGACAGCATTAACTTGAGAGAGATTGCGGTAGAGAATTACAGAGACTACAGGGAGAGCTTTAGTTTTGATGACACTCCATCCTTTGCCTGTTAGCTCTATGAACCATTCTCTGTGGTGCTGGTATTTTAGTTTTTAGTTTTTTGAACTACAATAAATGACACCTGCTTATGTCATTTGTGCATTTTTTGCTAAAAAACTATTATGTGAAATAACTAAATTGGTTCTGTGCAATTAAAGTGACGTTGCCCCTCCTCTGCCTTCCCTGTCAAATGCCATTTCTGGATGTGACCCATTCATTTTCAGTTGTCAGACGTTTGTTTTTGACAAAAATCAAATGCTTAATTCGGATTGTAATTTGTAAATGTGTTCAGGTGTTTGTTTTGCTCATTTGTATATTGCATATCTTTTAATTCCGGTCTTATCTGCCTTGGATTTGTGACAAGAAGTCCTCCGATTTTAGACTTTCTTTGAAGAATGTTGTGTGCTTGCTCATGTCCCTTGCTGTTTTACAGTTTTTTTTTTCCCCCACAAATAAAATTCAGTGGTTTTAAAATGTCTTGGGGGTTTTTTTGTGTGTGTGTGCGTGTAAATAAGTTGTAGCAGACTGATCCTGTTATGGTCTGGGAGGACCGCTAGGTTTGCAAATATACCTTGTGTCCTGGCGTTTGCTGGATAAAAAGGGATCAGTCACTCTGCACTCAGCAGCTTCACATACTAAGCATAGGCAACAATCAGCATAAAGCAAGATAAATACAGACCAGTGTACTAGAAGACAAAGGATATCTAAAGACCCTAGAGTTTCTTCATCCTTTCCGATGTGGTGGGTACTCCTGATATCTCCGGGCTGTTCCAGGGTAGTCGTAGTAATTCTCGTATGTCAACTTGGACTGTTGGTGAGATAGAAAGCATGATTTTCATGAAATTCTTTTGATTGAATTATGATAAAAGCAAGGACCAGATATAAACTCATAATATGCCCTATGACTTACTTATCAGATAATATCCATAGTTTTTTTCCCCTGTGAGTATGTATGTGTATATAATGATCACATGATAAATGAATAGTTTAATAATATGACGTTTCTGTCCACACACCGTGTCATGGGACTAGTATTGGGCACAATTGATCTTTTCAGCTTTTTTTTCTTAAAGAAGCAACAACAGCATGCTTGTGTAGTTTTGAGTACAGAGTGTTTAAGTAGAACAGCATGAAAACATCTACAAACGTTGTTGAAATATTGCTTGAGAGGCCCTCTGAAGGAACAGGGACTTATGGGAATACTGTTGGATGAACATAGACAAAATAATATTTCACGATTTTCTTGCATGTTCTAATGTTTGATGCTCACTTGACAAATATTAGCGGTACATATCCATTCAAAAAAACCAGCTGGAGCAGTTCTGTGTTCATGGTAGACCTGCTCTTTTCTCCATATAGAGGTATTGTGATGGATTCCTGGTGGAACAAAACACCTGTCACTCATGTTCTGGTGGCTCTTTTTGGAATGGGTTCCTGGGTCTCGGTGAACTCATTGTGGGTCGAGCTTCCTGTGGTGGTCCGTGTCCTCCCTGAAAGTAAGTATTACCATTGTCAAAAATATTTGAACCTGTTTTAAAAATGTAGAAACATAATTGTACTATGTTTGTTATTGACATGACATGAGACTGGGAATATGAACTATGAACCCAGTGGAGCTTGGCTTAATTGTCAGAACAAACTGCCTACGCATTAAAACTAATTTAAAAAATACTATAGAATTATTTGTCTTTGTAAACAAGAATGCCCAATAGTTTATCGTGCAGAAATACAACTAAATTAATGTTTGTTTACCTGTTTATAGATTGGATCCTGCCTGCTTACCTGTCTGTGTCGGTTGCCTTTGGAAATATCGGTCCTGTGAGCATATCGCTGATGCACCATTTCGCTCCAGGAAGAATCAATGAGCGAGTTGTCATCCATGTCATTCAGGCATTGGCTGTACTGGCTTGTGCCTTCCTTGCTATGTTTTGGTCCCGTCGGGTTAGTGTGTTGGGGGAGATGCACTCTGTGCCCTATCTCCTGTTGGCGTTTGTGTTGGCTCTGGTCTGCTGCACCTCCAATGTTACCTTCCTGCCGTACATGTACAGGTATCCACCCGAGTATATCCGCACCTTCTTCGTTGGGCAGGGCCTCAGTGCTCTCTTCCCCTGTGTTGTGGCTCTGGGACAAGGTGTCGGGAAGCTGGAATGTCTGAACGGCACTGAAGCGAATGGCACCCTGTCACGCCACCTTGAGGAAAACTTTCCTGCTGAGAATTTCTTCTGGTTTACGTTTGTCATGCTGGGAATCTCTGGCCTTTCGTTCCTGGCCTTGACGGTGAGGGTCAAAGCTGATCCAGCGGCCCTGGACATCCAAGTTCCCGATGTTCCAGTTCAAGGAGACACGGAGGAGTGTTTTCCATTGCAAAACGGAGGGATGGCAGTGACTGACAATCAGGTCGTCGTGGTAAATCCTGTCCCTGAAGGACCTTTCTGGACTACAAATAACATCTATCTACTCATGTTGCTGGGCATATCTAACGCTCTTTCCAATGGAGTTCTTCCCTCACTGCAAAGCTTTTCGTGTCTCCCATATGGAACAATGACCTTTCACCTCTCTGTAGTCCTTGGAAACATTGCCAACCCCCTTGCCTGCTTCATGGCCATGTTTGTTCTCTGCAGGTAGGTGCATAACAGAGATACATCACGTTTGCTACAAATACGTCCGCTGTTTGTGTCATTACAGCTATATTGCCATATTTATTATTTTTGGAAATACTGGGCTGTGTCTTTAAGTAGTTTTTTTCTACATAATGTAACTTGTTCCTTCATGCTGTCCTGTAGGTCTAGCATAGGTCTAGGTGTCCTGGCTGCTGTAGGGGGGCTCTTTGCCGTATATCTCCTGGTTCTAGCTGCCCTCAGTCCCTGTCCTCCACTTTTGGGGAGCACTTCTGGGATAGTTCTTGTGGTGAGTACATAGTGTATACATAATAGTTCTATTAAAGCAGGACTGCATAATTTTAAAATACTAATTATCTGGATCCGTATTGTTTCGTTTCACTTCTGATTTGGTAATACTTTTTGAAAAGTCATGATCGGTCAGGCCATACTATATAATTCAACCAGTTAGAATACACTTGGCTGCAGTTATGTAAACCCTCCGTGACGCTGAGTCGACATTTGGCACCACTGTGTAATTTGTGCCCTGTGATGTTTTCTCACCCAATTAGGTGACTTCCTGGATTTTTTTCACGGGGACGTTTTCATACCTGAAGGTGGCCATTAGTTCCCTGCTTCACGAGGTGGGACACGCCGCCTTGCTGTGGTGTGGTGTCTTCATCCAGGCAGGCTCACTCATTGGGGCGCTCTCGATGTTTCCGCTGGTCAGCGTCTACCAGGTCTTCCAGAAGGGGAAGGACTGTGTGGACAATTGTGCCTGATGGTCAGTTCGCCAGGCAGAGGGCAGCGTCTGGGGCCGCAGCTGCGAGGGGGACAGTTTCTGTTCTTCGCCAGAGGTTTTTATTTAAAGCAAAGCAATTTTATTTGTCTGGTTTTAACAGTTTCTTTTTGCCTGGTTCAGTTTGTGAATGTACACCTCTCTCAGGGATATTTTAAGTATATTTTGTTCACAGCACAAAAACGTTAGAATTATATTATTGTGTTATTATAGCGTTATTACGCACTGCTTCATGCTCATTTGCGTTTACTTTATGGATTTACAAACAGTTCTCTCACATCTAGCCATCCATCTGTCCGGTGTTATATTGTTGTTTTATCGACCTTAAAAATGCAGTCTGTGTAACTCAGTTGGTCCGGGGTTTCACTAACTGCTATTATATTTGCATGATCAGCTGGAATATACAAGTAAATTGGGTCTAACTCTACCAAGTTACTTTATATAGTCTTTAAAAAAACTTTAACCTGTATCAAGAATGACATGATAAATTAATACTGAATAATCATTAATTACCTCTAGCACTGTTTAGTTGAAGCTTTGATGCAAAGTATATATGGCTCAGCAGGGCTGGTTAAGTGATCAGTTGATAATATTGCATGGAATAATTAAAAATAATTTCTAAATCATACAGATATCAGCTTCTTTTCCCACAGTATAGTTTGTAAATGTTTCTATAATCAGAAAGGGTAGCAGTTCAGAAATTTGCTGCTTTGTGTTTGTTGCAGGCAGAAATCTGAATTTAGTATTGCTTTCTACATTTTCATAAGGAAAAAAAATAACTAAAATTCTAAGTAATAACTAACATTTGAACTATTTAATGTTGTGCTTTAATTGGGTTCTGTAGCTACAAGCCTGTGAAACAGTTGGTGATGTGGAACGTGCACATTTCTGTACAATAGTGCACGTCTGTACTTCTCATTCTGTGTGCCTTTGTAGTGTTTTCCAAAGTAAACAGATGCCCCGTATGAGAAAATATTAAGATTGCACCCTCAATTTTCTAACCTGCTATTATTTGCCATCAGTAGGGGGCAGTGACGCATTAATACCATGTTTTAATAATTAATGTTTCTTATCTGTGGCACATTTCCTTGTGGAATATGGAAAATATCTCTCCTACAAAAATATGGGCAAACAGCACTTAAAGGTTAACAAGACATTTGTCTCACTGCCAAAATGATTTCCAGTGTACTGACTTCTTAGGAAGGAAAATAATATTTACGGTATAATGCATCTAGTGTTATGAAATACTTTCCTGTTGGAACATGCGGGGTAACCGCAACTATGAATCAGAGGGAAAGAGAATGTGACTTAAAGTGATGGGGGAAAGGATTTTTTTCGCCAGTGCAGACATAGCTGTCAGAATAGACTGATTCCTGCGACTTTAAGCAGATGAGCTCTGGAAGGGGTCTGTTTAGTTCAGTTTTAGTTGAGGTTGGTGAAATGCATCATACAACCTTTCAGGTATGATTATCGTTTAGTATCAGGACCACGCCTGAGAAATGCAGACTTCAGCCAAAATCTGTCATAGTCAATCTTTTAAATAACATCTGTAATCTTTGTTCGAAAGAAGAAATGACCTGGAATGTTGAAGTACAAAACAAAACACTTCTTCGGTTTTGTTTAATGATTCCAGAATGTAAATTGCCCAAGGTGATTTGTTGCTTTCTGCAGGACGTCTTTCATTCTTTGCGCAGAATATAAATGCACTTACCCTCATACTCTGTACCATGGAGTGCGTGCTTGTCAGCCTTTGTTATTTTGCTTTTAAAAATATTGTCCAGCATGTTTGAGAAGAATAGTCGTAATGAGAATTATAATAAGTACAAGCAGTGACTGAGGGGGGGTCGTAATGTCATCCTGGCATAAAAGTACTACATCAGTACTGATGTAAACTGGAGCACTGACTCTCACTGGTGGCCAGTGTATGAAAAAGTCAGACAGCAGTAAATTCTGCTGTAATAGGATGGAGACCTGGCAGTACAGTGGAAATGCTCATCAAATTAGTACAATGGTAAGAAGGGCAGAGGAGAACCATAAGCAAGAGTATGTGCTGAATTTCCCTTGGTTTTGCCAAGGAGACCATAAGACAGTTTTTTATTGCACTTCCCCTATTAACGATTTATGGCCAGTCTTTTCCTCTGTCCCCAGAATGGTCCTGGGAGGTAGGATTTCAAATCTGGTGAAGCAAATAATAAAAGTTTCATCTTTTTTTACATGAAATAATATACTTCAGATTCCCTCTCCTGTAAGTGGCATTCCATTCCCAATAGCGAATTACTTTATTTGACCTTTAGGTGGCGTCAATGCACCACTGTCAGTTCATCGCTGCCCATAAAACATAAATACAAAAAAATCAGCGGGAGAACATATTAAAATGAATTTGAGGAAGCACTTCTTTACACAGTGTGTAGTTAGACTATAGAGTAGTTTTCCTGCTAGTGTAGCACAAGCTAAAACCCTGGGTTCCTTTAAATCAGAGCTAGATAAGATTTGAACAACTGAGCTATTAGTTAAGTTCTTTCCAAATGAGCTTGATGGGCGGATCGGCCTCCTCTCCTTTGTAAATTTGTTATGTTCTTATTATCAAGAAATCATTATTGAATCTTCATTCTCTTTTCAAGCAATTCATTATAAAGTCATTTATCATTTGCATTTGGTTAGGAATAAAGAAGTTTATCACCTGAGGTGGAGATTTCAGGTCCAGAGAGTACAAATCCAGACTAGGATTTTGTTTCAACCAACCAGCTTAGTATAAAGTACTCAACTGGTTGGTTGAAATAAAATCGTGGTCTGGATTTGTACTCTCTATACCTGAAATCTCCACCTCTGTTTATCACTGTCAGTTCATCACTCCCCATAGAAACACTGGGAACAGATGAAAATGGATAAAAATAGTTGTTTTCACAGTAAAAATTATGTCATGCCAAAACTGTAATGACTTTTAATGTGCTTTTATATGAAGTTGTATCTGTAGGATAGACATCATCAAATTGAATACTTTATAAAGTTCTAAGGAATTTAGTATTTATCTCAAAGCTTCCCTGACACTCACTTGATTGGATTTTCTCTGCATTTAGGGAAGTATGCTTGTTCAAAACCCATAAGAAACAAACTAATATAGGCAAAGCAATTCCATTCAAATCAATGGTGGGGTTGAATTTGCCTCCCCCCACTGACTGTTTTGCACCATATTTGCAGGGTCCTTCTATAGTTCCTTTCTGCGGTATGCATCAAATTTGGTGAGGATTGGCTGAAGCATACATGAGATATAGCTGCGATAGATACATGGCCACCGGCTTTGGCGTGTGGTCGTACCATAGAGGAAGTTAAGGCATTTTTTAATTAATCATATACATGGGTAATGTGCTGATTTGAGTGCTACAAGATTTGTCTAGGTCACGTGGAGAATGTAGGATTGATGGAAAGATGCCTTTTTTGAATGTATAGAAACCACTGGGAAATGGAAGTGGCTGTCTTTTAACAGTAAATGTATTTTGATGGCATGAGTCACGGGACTGAATGTGAACAGGATTTTGACCATCAATATGGTATTCAGAATGAAATGAGTAAAATGTCAGTTGTGGTTCAGAGATATATGCCAATTGTCATAGTGCCCCCTATTGACCAATTGGCAGCAAATTTGGAGGGTCCTTCCACAGTTCCCACAGTCTTTAAGTTTGGTAAAGATTGGCTGAAGCATGCATGAGATATAGCTGTCTGATATAAATGGGTGTGGCACAGTATAGTTTGGGTGTGGCTGTTGCCCGTACCATACAAAACATTTAAGATATTGTTAATAAATATTTCTGATTTTTGTCTTTTGGGTGTCACAAAATGCATCTCATTAATATTTTAGCCATACTACCAATCTGCTTGCCAAATTGTGGGCATGAATTAACATCCATATAACACCAAAAAGCTGCTTCCTGGCTTAATGTTTCGCCCTGGTGATTATTGTGCATGAACGATATGATATCGATATGATATCACCCAGCCCTACTCAGGGCTTTGTTTGTTCTGACACCATATTTGTCTGATTTAGTTGGAAGAGGTAGGGCTCGCTCACAAAAGTAAGTTTTGAAATTTATGCAAATTACCCGAAAAACTAAGTAGGCACCCTAAGTAGTGTGTTTGGCAAGTTTGTAGGGCATGGCCTCCTGTATCTAGGGAACAAAGGAATTTTGACTCCAGCACTAACAGGTCAAGAGATATCAGCACAAAGGTAAAAGAGGGAGCTACAGCCCCCTTGACTCTCTGATTTGGGTTGGTGGTCTGAGTAGTGAGTAGGAACCAACATATTCCTACCAAATTTGGTTAGTCTAGGTCTTACAGTTTAGGTTGTCCATTTCATTTTAGGGAAGAAGAAGAATAAGAAAAGCCCTAACAAAAACAACGGTGGTCTTTAGCACTGTGTGCTTTGGACCCCTATTTACTATATTTAATCATAGATGATTGTTGTTTTTTTAGTAATTATCACCGTTAAACGTTGTTACTTTTGATTGTGAAAGTGGCCAATTTGCTTGCTGGCTGGGATGCTTGTCATTGATTACACTGCAGAGATGTCTTTCAGGAGCGTCATTTTCCTGCCAGCAGAATCTTTGAATTATCTCACTGCGGTTTGTGTGAAGGCCCGCTGCCTGTGTTCTGTCCATGGTCTATTCTCTTACATTGCTTACCATATGCTGGCCAATTTACTCCCTAACCCGCACGGTTTTTATGGCAGTTTTTTTGCCCATTTTTGTTTCAATTTCAGCTGTCTGTCTTTAAAATAACGTTTAAGCCATCTTTTTTTGTTTAGTTTCAAAATGTAATTTCTGTAGACTTTTTTTTTTTTACTTTGTAGCACTTTGAAGTTTGTTTTAAATGTAAAGTGCATTATAAATAAAATTATTATTGTCATTATTATTATTATTATTATTATTAACATTTGTTTGACTTGTTAATGAATGTTGGTATGTCCATGTATGATTTTCCTTTTTCACATGACTCCATGTTAATCCTGCTGGTAACTTGTATCTTTAAGGTAAGTTGAGCTGATGAATTGCACAAACTTGTGAAATTATTGGTATTTTTCAGACAATGGCTTATAAGTTTAGTTTTCCTAAAATAAAAAGATGGAAATTTGTTTAAATTACAAGTGCATGTAATAATTATTGAGTTTTTTTTTTTTTTTTTAAATTACATGTAAAATAAAACCTCTTTGTAAGGAGGAACTTTGCTAAGTGGCTGAAATGGAAAATGCATTTTGTCTACTAAAGACTGGGGATTTTTTTTGACAATATGCTGTATGTGTATGTCTGGTGTTTTCTGTCTCTTGATGCAAATACATTCCTTAGCCTCATATGTGTTAAATTTGGAATCTGGATTCTGAATAACCTAACAATGTTGTTTGTGAGATAAGACAGAGGCGCCGGTCTTTGCCGCGGTATTAGGGCGGTCTGAGAATCCTGCTGCACTTCTAACGCGTCCTGCTTTATGCTTCACTCTAATCCTGTGCAAACAGGTTGGCTGCTGATGGATTTGTGGAAATTGTTGTTTTTCTCTTGAGACGTATTCAAACTGGAATTAAGACTGTTTTTTTTTATTATTTTTTTATTTTAAAAAGGGCTATTAAAAAATGTCATTGTCAGTCCAGAGGAAATGAGAGATCGCACTGGATTTCTGGTTTTCATTTTGAAGAATTTCTTTTCAATAAAGGAACCTGTTATGACAATTTGGCTGCTGTGTTTGACAATGAATAGTATGTAATCCAGGTGAAAATGGTAGATTTCCTGAATTCAGTTAACATTCTGAGGGATAATCAACAAGTATTTAGGAGAGGTAGATCCTGTTTAACGAATCTACTTGAGTTCTTTGGGGAAGCTACAAGTGAAATTGGTCACCTGAAGACCTACGATGTGATCCACAGATTTCCAGAAGGCCTTTGATGTTGTCCCCCACAAACTGCTCTTGTTTCAAATTTACATTAATGAAATTGACACCAGTACATGCAGTACACTGGTTAAATTTGCAGACGGCACCAAGGTGGGTGGTGTAGCAGATACCAAACTAGCAACACAGAGGCTACAACAGGATCTTGATTTAATTAGTGACTGGGCTGATATCTGGCAGATGAAATTCAATATAGATAAATGTAAGGTAATTCATGCAGGGAGCAGAAATATAACGCACAGATATTTTATGGGTTCCACTGAAATAAAGGCAGCTGATTATGAGAAAGACCTCTGTGTGTATGTTGATGCTTCCATGTCCCATTCTCACCAGTGTGGGGAAGCAATAAAAAAGGCCAATAGGATGTTGGGTTACATCTCTAGTTGTGTGGAGTTTAAGTCAAGGGAGGTGGTGCTACAATTATACAATTTCTTGGTAAGACCGCACCTAGAATATTGTGTGCAGGTTTGGTCACCATACCTTAAGAAGGACATTGCTGCCTTGGAAAAGGTTCAACATAGGGCTACAAGAATGATTCCTGGTCTTAGAGGAATGTGTTATGAGGAGAGGTTAGCTGAGCTGAATCTGTTCAGCTTCGAGCAAAGGAGACTAAGCAAGTACATGAACCTGGTATATAATATTCTAAAAGGTCTGGATGCTGTTCAGCCAAAGGGCTATTTCAGTATTAGTTTAAGTACTAGAACTCGTGTCCATAAGTGGAAAGTAGCAGGCAAACATTTTAAAATGAATTTGAGGAAGCACTTCTTTACACAGTGTGTAGTTGGAGTATGGAATAGTCTTCCTGTTGGTGTAATGCAAGCAAAAACCCCGAGTTCCTTTAAAACAGAGGTAGATAAGATTTCTGCAACTCTGAGCTATTAGTTAAGTTCTTCCCAAACAATCTTGGGTGAATTTTTTGTAAACTTCTTATGTTCTTATTATTGAGAAGTAATTACTCAATCTTCATTCTCTTTTCGAGCAAGTCATCATTTATCATTTGCATTTGGGTAGGAATAAAAAAGTTTAATGTAGAACCGTATTGAAGGTTACTCTAAATAACTGACAACAAAATTAAATTGACATTAAATTTATTCTGTTAGAAAAGTACATTGCAAATAAAAGGATATTTTCAAATTTAACTGTTTACATTAGAATGAAAGCCAGGATAAAGTTTAATATTCAAAATGTTAAAATAAAATTTAGTCACAATTCAATATCTGTGGAATTCAAGTTTGCAGATTTTCTTAAGAACTTCAGACCTACATAATAAAATCTATTGATATTACTAACTGTTTATGGTACTTGTTCATACAATCAACCAAATAATACATTTTCCTGTTACCGGCTGTATAAAAAGCATTCATTGTCTGGAGAGAGTGAATCAGTTAAAGGATAAAGTAGAGAAGAGCTTAATGATTGTTCATACAGCTCAGAGGTTATAAGATTGGAGATTCACAAGGTAAACAGCACATTAAAAAGTTAACAGTTAAGTAGCATAATTTTAAAGCCTGATTCTTTTAAATACATTTTAGTGTGAAATCGGCTTCTGGAAATGCACCAGTCCAAAGTTTGTTTTTATTAGTTGCAAGTTTTTATTTCTTTGTCCTACATTTTTGTTGATTACATTGAATGGATGGATGGATGGATGGACGGACAGATGGATGGACATTTCTATTTTTTATAAGAAAAAGAAGGCTTCAGGCCATGAAGTTGCAGAAATTTGGTAATGACCACTTCATCGAAATGTCAAAAACTCATTTCAGTAAGAGTGAAATGTCACAAACACTGCTAAAGTTCCCAACAAATTGAGGTCACGGAATAGTCAGGGCATGGCTTCCTGATTGGCTAAACTGAGCACACCCACCAAATAATTAAAATATAATCCCCATAGCCCAGACTCAGCATCACACTGGACTTTGAGGTAGGATCGCTGATCCCAGGAAGTCCTTAGCATGTAAACATTAAGGCTAAAGACTCTCTGCTGTAACTTCAGATGAAGGACTGTGTCATGGTATTCATCTCAGTGCAATTTTTCTGCATTCAGTAGAAAGAAAAAATTTTAAGTCTGGGGTGCGTCCAGGACTAACAGGTAATTATTCCATTTAATAATTTAGTGTATCTACTAATGTAAGTAACATGTCTATAAATTTTATTAGTCCATTAAAGTATGCATACAAGAATTGTAACAACATCACTAATTGAAAACTATTCTTTAAATACATGGGATTGAGTGATTTTGAATGTGTGTTTTTTTCATTCAGTTGAAAGCACATTTGTATACATGTTTTTCCTATGTGTTCAGCTGCCATTGATCATTCTTTTCAATTAACCTGTATTTGATGCATGAATTACTATTTTTTTTTACACATTCCAAGGTGCCAGTTTTCCTTACACACTGTGCTTATATATTCATATCATATAAATTTAAACAAAAAAGTTTATATGACTTCCCCCTGCAAATTGTACCATGATCTTACAAAGAATGTTTGTGTTATTTTTGACATGGTGATAGTTTCCATCAACATTATGCTTTTTTAACATTGCAGTAGGTGTCCACTCAATCGTCCAATCACTTCTGTAGTATAAAACTGTCTGGTCAGTGATTTGGACAAATTGGTCAGATTATAGACTTAATAGGCTCAACTCAAATCATTCGTTAGAGATTAAACTAATGCTGACAAGTGGATTTTATATAAAACAATTACTGTTGGTGCTGTTTGCATCAAAGATTTCTCCATAGTTTGAATATTCAGGTCGAGATTAATTCAAATCTAGATGGAATGCTAGGTTTTGAAATTCTCATGAACAGAAGCAGAAAACCTACCAAGTAATTTAAACCTGTTTTCCTGTCCCATAGTTTGTCAGATAAAACATACATAAGTAATATATATATATATATATATATATATATATATATATATATATATATTATAACAATAGATAAAATGAATGAGATAGAGAATTAACTTACA
>JAODKE010000051.1:18148672-18167185 GCA_026779605.1 Mormyrus hasselquistii
AGGTATGTGTGTTGTTTTAATATATGAACTATATGTGTGTGTATATATTTTTATCATGATCCAAGTGTATGTTTGTGTTACATAATATATGTACAGTATATGTGGGTGCAAACATATATCCATATACAATATATGTGTGTGTGGCGCCAGATACAGCATGTCATTTTCTGTGTCATGTGTAAGCTATGCATTTGACTGTATGTTGTCCTTTTGACTGTGTTTCGTGCCTCTCTTTCTTTCCCGGTATGCTGTGCCTCTCCGTGTCCTGGATTGGCTGTTGATATTCTGAACCACGCTCTATGTGGTGATATCTGGTGAGTATGCCAGGTTAATTTTGTGTTTTGCATTCTGCCCTCTGCTGTTCGATGTTGGGAAGAACCAGTAAATAATTTTCTCTTATAACTTACGCTGGTCACAGTAATGTTTTTTTTCCCCAGATAATAACATATTGATTAAAGCTGACATTTAGAAACATTCATTGATTCATGTTCATTGATTTTAGGCTAGAACTAATAAGAAATACTACAAAAATTGGTGTCAGCACAAACTCGGTTTGTAAAAGATTTTTGAGTGAACTAAACATCATTGTTTTAAATATGCTCCCCCTTTTATACCAGACATATCGTTGCTTGCGAAGATACAGTGGGAATAATGCACATTTCACGTGATTTTTACCATAGCGGCTCCCTGAACAACCACTGGGTGGCAGTATATTGCCCCATATGGGAAAGGGGTGGAGAGGCGGCTGCTGGCTCCAGATGGGGATTACGCAGGAACATGCAGCATGCAGACTGGCCAGAGAACAGCCCTGGAGACAGGAGCTGTGCTGAAAAATGGAACACAAAAATAAAATGGAAAAAATAAACAGGAAGCTGATGCAGCTGCCCACTAGGGGGTCTTATTATAGTGAGAACAAACCACTGGTTTCACCCAGTGTGTCAAAGGACTGTTCCAGCCAAAGGGTAAATCACCTTTAAATGCACTCGGTTTTCTTAATATGAACGCAATAGGAACACAAAGGAGACCCCTTCTGAATGCTTGTTGTTTGCTCTGTGTTTTGCTAAGGTGAATACGAGGCAGACAGTGTATCCCGATAACTACAGCAATCACAGACCATTGAGACCAATGAAACTCCCCTTTACACACAGAAACTGCTGTTGGACCCATGAGCTATGGACTGGAGTTTAATTAAATTTGGACTTAGTAAAAGCATACAAAAATAGATAACGGTACATGATAAATTATAAATAATAATTATTGTTCTATGTTTACATTATTTTATACGTTGGCTTACTCAAAATATAAAGTTCTGTGATTTCGGGGAATATATTGAGTACAAATATAGAGGAAACAGTAGTCACCTGTCATGACCCTGTCTTTGGTGAATGGATGGGTGGATGGATAGACGAAAATCATTTTCAGTCTTACAAGGGAGCTCTGAGAGGATGACTGAAAGCCCAGCTTGATTGGGGATTTCTGGCTTTCATTTGTGTGCATGTGGCTGTAAAGTTAACATATAATCATCGTTATTACTTTTTATTGATTATTGTTTATTTAACCTTAACGTTTTTCTCTTTTTAACGCCGGGGCGTGTCCTTCCTCATGTTTTGTGTTCTCAGGTTTCCCCAATTTATTTTATGATTTATTATTTTCTACATGTACTTTTAGTTATTAACAGGGGGCGACATTTATATTTAACCCGAATATAAATGAAAGCGAACAGGACAATTCTGAATGAGCGACACGAGGCAGTGGTTTGTCGTTAATATTTTACTGGAATTAAATTGGCTGATTAGAGAATTTATAATTTCCTTTAAGATATACTACTCGTTATTGTGTACGATGATCGTAGGGATTCTATGTTAAATATTGACGACGTTGTTTTGTTTTATTGTCATATATGCAAAGCAGTTTAAAGGCCCTTGTTCGGGCAACGACAGTCTTAGCGGTTGCCATCGAACAACGGCTATCTTTACGGTGATTGGACGACCTCAGTAACTGAACCTTTCCCATTGGACAGTTTCTGAAACAACTTTGCTTATTGCATTAGTAGCTCCACCTTTTTACTAGAACGGTAGCATCAGTTTATAAAGAGGAACGGATAAAAACACGCATGTTATTTTTAAACACCGTTGTATCCAGTGTATGAATGAATTGCTGATCATAAATATTTATTTTCTGGTGGACTTGCTTTGTTTTCCTTCATCGAAGGCGAAGAGGATTAGAAAAAAAGGTAATTGCAACGCAGAGGCATTGTGCTTCATTGATTTATTGTGTATTGTGGTGTGCTGATCTCAAATTTGTATAGACTTTTTTTCGTACGTTCGGCGCCATTTTCGCACCGTTTAAATGTCCGCCTGCCAGTTTCTATTCAGTGTTTCAGGGGGTGCATTAAAATATGACAGTCGCATAATATGCTGTAAAGTAAATAGACTTGAAACGGGTTAATGAGTAGTTGTGGTGATGAAAGGCTAGCTGGATGGTGGATGGGGGAGGCGTGAAACATGTAATAAACGCAACACAAAACGAAATGTTACCGATAGATATTGTTTTAACCTCAGATTTATTTTAATACGACTGTAGGAGGGGTTGTTCTGCAACTGAAAAAAGGTGTGAACATTGTTTCACTGAGATTAAATACCTTAAAAATACCAAATACATTAAAGCTACTGTAAAAATGTAAGTTGAAGATATTGCGATCTTAATCTTAAAATCATATGTTGCGTAATGAATTGCAGTTGATTTTCGACAGTGGTGCCTTTAAACTGCACAGTGTAGTGCGGCTTACAGTATAGGGACATTGGCAGCCACATGTACGGGATGTCTTCATTTTAATTGCAGCCACACTGATTTACAGCACAGCGGCTTATGCATGTAAACAAAGCGCGTAGTTTGCGCCGCGGGGCGGCGGCGGCGGGGCTCTGTGCGGCGCCCGGTGCGGCTCAGTCAAGTTCCACTTACCTCGGGAGTTTGATGGACATCCTTAGCATTCAGTCTCTTGGGTCCTTTCTTGGACATTTACTTAACTGCTGCTTTCATTTTTTTTTTCGCAGAATCTGAGTATGACTGCGTATAGTATTATAGTAAACGTTGACAGGTTTAATAATCTGCCTGTAATAAACTGGTCATTAATCATTTATATACATATATGGGTGTGTAGTATATACAATATATAGACTATGCATATGTGTATATCTGTGCAAAGTTTATATTTTCCTCTGTACTTATTCTTAAAGTCTTAATCGTCAATATTACTGTTTGTGAAACAAAAGTTTTTAAATGCACACACCTTCTTTGTCATGTGGTCCGATTTATATTTTTAGAATCATTGGTGATGCAGTGCAGAACTCTGGCTCAGGCTCTGATAAACCGGACGAGCATTTAGAATGTATTAAATTGAGTATGTTATCTAATTTCCCTGGTGAAGATGATGGTGATGAAACTAGATTAAATGGCTTTGCTTGCAAACACGTTGAAGCACGACTCCAGTGTAGCTGGTGAGAGCTGATGTCAGGAAGCAGGTCTCTTCCCTGGAGGGGGGTGCTGACTGTCGCACTTTACTGTTTGTCTGTGGCTGCTCAGTTCTCCGCGTCCTCTCTGGCCCTGCCTGTCAGTTTCCTGACCCGGCCAGTGACAGACACCACCGGCTGACCGGTCAGACAAATAGTGGAGATGAGCTTCCTGCCAGTCAATAGACATATAGTGCACTTAGAAATGTGCATGTGCGTTTGTATGGTGGCTAGAGGCTGGGGTTGAGTGGTGTATGCGGGGGTGGTGGGGCGGAGGGGGGGGTGATGAAAGTGCACAGATGCACACCCTGACCACCACACCGGAATCTGGGAAGGTCTAATCCCGTGCTGGGATTATCTTAAAGCCGCTTTACCCCTGAGGCTTGATTTTGGTAAACGGTTATGAGGAAGGAAGCCTTTTGAGATTTAAATTAGTTTACTTGTATTGGACCGTTCCATGTGCTCATGCGTGTGCCTTTGAGGTAGTACTGGCACTCCTGTGGACACTGTGGCCAGGAACAGGATGGTCAGGCAGCCAATCACGTCACAGGATACTCCAGTCGCGGTGGGTTGATGGGATGTTGTGATTCCTGCTGTGTTCTGCACCTGTTGGATGTGCCCGATTCAGTGAAGTTGGTCAGCCACATGCCGAAGACGTACAGTAGCTGTCCCTCCTCTGCCTGGGCGATTTTTAGCCTTGAGGTGTGTCTCTCTATACAAAGCATCCTGCCTCCAGTTAATCGGTTACACGCAGACTGGCTTGGCTGCTCTCCCAGCATGCATCAGCAGACACAGCTGCATATATGCGCCTGCTCTTCTGCGCAGAACCACCAGTCTGCACTCTAAATGCAACCACGCGGTGCTCAAGTCCAGCTCTCGCTGGAACCGAAGCCCGAGAGGGTGTATCGGAGATGAGTTCATTAAGCCAGTTTGTAGAGAAACGCACAAACTTAATGTGAGCTCAGAGAAGGGGGGATGACAAGAGACAGCGTAAGTATGACGCTGTGCGGGGGGGTGGGGCTTTGTTAAGGGTATTACAGTGTTTTGTGTAATGGGGCAGCTTTGAGGAGTGTTAGCACTCTAATGTGTGTTGTAGGTGAGCACATCTGCCTGTGATGTAATTGAAAGCACGGGAACACTTCTTGCTTCTCGTTAATTAAAATGAACGTGTTCCCAGGAGGGTCAGTCAGGCAGTCCGTGCAGGCTTCGGGGGGGCTGCCAGCCTCAGGATTTGCATGCTTCGTGTCTGCACCTCCCCCATCCATTCGCAGGAAGCCTCCTCCGCTGTCGCGGCTTCCAGCACCTGGGCAGGAGAGCAGATTAAAGGCAGTGATGTGAATGAGTGCTGCAGCTGTAGCATGTGATGTTGTGTCTCGGCAGTGTGTTAGGTAGAGTTCCACAATGTTCCAGGCTGTGATTCCGCTTTGTCTGCAAAAACAAAGTCATTAAGAAATCAATGGGAAATATAATAGGTAAGTTTCACTGAATCAGCGTAACAGCCTCATAATCAGTCGGCCTCCCAAAATGGACTCTAAGGTGCCAAGTTCCGGTGCTCCAAATGGGTTCCACTGAACGGTCCCCGCTTTGTTTTTCAATGGTGTCCAGGTTCTTCCTATACCGCCGTGTTTCCGCTTGCACCTCACTGTGGTTCCTCCCCTCCTGCAGCGGTTGCCATGACGACAGACGAGGCCGAGAGGCAGCAGCGTAGGAACGTTCGCCCCAGTCCAGATCAGGATCGGGGCCCCGGCGGGCCCTCGGATCAGCAGGACAGCTCGTCCCCGGAGGATCAGGTGCCAAGACCTCGCACGCGCGGCTCAGGGGGGCGCGGGCTCTCTCGCCTCTTTTCCTCCTTCCGGAAGCAACGGTCACAGTGCTCTGAGGAGGAGCGACACGGGCAAGGGGAGCAGTGGGAGACGAAGGAGCTGAAGGCCCCCATCGCAGACCCCGAGCCGGAGCTCCGGGCAGAGGAGGACACCGCTCTCGACCTGCAGTCACTCAGCAGTGCAGAGATACAGGTGACTGGGGACTGCCTGGTTTTGGGATTTTAGTTGGAATCACGGGAAAAGAATGTGGCATCGCAGTGGTGATGCAAAGACTTATTTTATGATGTATGTGTGTGTGTGTGTGTGTGTGTGTGTGTGTGTGTTAGCTGGTCCACGGGGACCAGAAAGAAGACCAAGACACGGAGAAAGACTCTCTGGACGAAGAGGAGGCTGGGAGGGGGGCTGAGGAGGACGAGGAAGGAGGCCTCCAGGATCAAGAAAGGAAGGAGGGATCCAAGACACGGAAAGCTGGCCGCCAAGTGCGCATCATGCACTGCAAGGTCACTCTGCTCGACGACACTCAGTACGAGTGTGAGCTGGAGGTAGGCAGAGGGTCCGAGAGGCTCAAAGCACGTGTGTGTGTCTGTGTATCTGTGTGTCTATGTATTTGTGTCTGTGTTTCTGTTTGTGAATCTGTGTGTCTGTGTATTTGTGTGTGACTGTGTGTCTGTGTTTGTGTGTGTGTATCTGCATGTTTCTGTATGTGTATCTGTGCGTGTTTCTGTATGTGTATCTGTGCGTGATTGTGTATGTGTATCTGTATCTGGGTTGCTTCTGTGTGTCTGTCCGTCTGTTTTTCTGTGTGTGCGTCTGTGTGTGTTTGTGTGTGTTAGTGTGTATCTAAATACATATCTGTGTGCGTCTGCCTGTATCTGTGTGTTTGTGCATGTGTTTAATAGGGCTTTGGCAGGACTCAGCCCACTAGGAGAGTGCAGATATTCTCTGCCTAAATTCCTCCTTCCTGTTTTTCCTTTCAGAAACACAGCAGAGGGCAGGATCTCTTCATGAAGGTGTGTGACCACCTGAATCTGCTGGAGAAGGATTACTATGGGCTGGCGTTCTGGGAGACACCCACCACAAAGGTATCATATACCTTTAACAGTAAAAAAGAAAGATTGGCAAAATATATTTCATAATACAGGTGTTAAAAAACTCTCCTTTACCGGGATCTGGGAGGGAACAAAAACATGGACTACCTTCCTGTCCCCGAAGACCGCGTTGGGATATGCTGCACTAAGTGAACAGAAGGATCTTGATTGGCTCTCCTAGTTTGGGTCGCTCGAGCCGTGCCTCTGTGCTGGCTGCCCTGATTGGCTGCAGACTAAACAGCCACTCACTATTCAGGGTACTACACTGCCCCCAGACAAACTCTCCAGGTTGCTGTCCTTTTAAAGCCGCGTCTATAATTACTGCAACCAGTCAGCGGCGTATTGTCGATGTCGCTCCTAGGGCTGTCCTGACACGGCTCCAGAGGGCAGGGGGACGCAGCTCAGGCGCTAATGATCTCCTGTGCTCACTCACAGTACAGCTCTGCCGCACACTGACTAAATTGATTTTTATCCCTTTCTTGGTTCCTTTTAGTAAATTCCTTAGTCCTGTCCAAACTCATATGCATTCAGGGTGATGTAGAAACCCTACTGCTGCTATTTCTATCATCCTGCATTTTGTGATGGAGATGGACCAGTGAGAAAAAGTAGATTGGATGCCTTTCTTCTATAGTGCAAAGACATCCATTTAGAATGGTTGGTGTCTCTATACTGCCCGTAACATGTGGTTGTCAATGATTGGGTGCATGTGCCCTATAATGGGCTGGCATCCCGCCCAGGGTGTACCCCTGTCTTGTGCGGCATGCTTCTTGTCATTCTCTCTAGGGTAAGTGTTTGGGAGATGGATGTATTTTGTGGTCATCAGTATTATTAAATTCCCTTCCTGTTTAGTTATTCAAACCACAATCATTTCCACTCAATGTTACGACTGGGTCCCCTGCTAGTCCGACCTGATATTAATGCGGGGAACAGGGGGATGTGTCCTGCTCCCCTCTGACGCTCTGAAGCAGTTTGTTCTTCCTGAAGCTCCCCTCTGACGCTCTGAAGCAGTTTGTTCTTCCTGAAGCTCTCCTCTGACGCTCTGAGGCAGTGCAGCGTTCCTCCAGGGCCCAAAGACATGTTAAAAATGGCCCGTGATCTCTGAAGACAGGCGGGCTGGAAATAGTTGATGAGTTGTTATATTTGAGATAATGAGAGCAGATCAGCAGAGGTGTGATGTGTTTCGGAAACACAGGGGAGCTGAGGGGAGCCGGAGGTCACCGGTTTGGTCTTTTGAGGGTTAGTGGTTATAGTTTTATGGCTTGAGGGAGTCATCGCTGATTGTCTGCTCACGTCCTATGATGTAGGTTATTTTTACCAGTCAGTCACATTCCCATATGCTCATTCAGATGGTGCTGGCCTGATATCTTAGTGATTTGCTATCCACAGGTGTGTCTATGTGTGTGTGTGGATTATGTTTATGTTACATTGTGGGGACCAAATGTTCCTCACAATGTAATAAAAACCTGCTATTTTGACGTTGAGGGGACCCTTTTTCAGGTCCCCACAAAGATCTGTGAATGAAATCAAAAAGCTAAAAATGTATCGTACTTTGTTTGGTTACTTGGTTAAGGTCATCATGCTGGGATTAGAGTTTCCCCCATAGACATGGATGGTGAGTCCCCACAAAGATATAATGACAAACGTGTGTCTGTGTCTTGATATTGGACTTTGGGGCTTGGCATCTCTTTGGAACAATACTGTTTAACTATCACACTGAGTCATGGAGATTTTTCTTTTTTCTGCATGAGGTATTAATAAACAAACCAGCAAGTATTTAGCTGTCTGCATGTTTCAAATCCTTTTGATGTTTTTCTTTCTTTATCAGACCTGGCTAGACTTCGCCAAGGAGATACGCAAACAAACACAAGGTTAGTGCCGTTCCATCGTCGAGCTCAACGCTTGTATTTCAAAGGAAACTGGCGATCTTCCAGTGCTATATTTTAAGGGAAGTTTGTCCTAGAATATTTGAAGCATCTCTTTCGTAATGACCGCAGTGACAGATGTTCTATCAAGTTCTGAACATAAACATCACCAGAGATGTAGCACTGTGTCCAGGATACTGGCCTGAGCTGTAAGAGCTGAAGTCCAGAGATATAGGTAGTCAGCTATCACTTAGGCTGCTGTTTGCTAGAGTTAATGTAGCCAGTCACTTGTGTTCAGTCAGTCGCCCCACCTAGCATCACGAGGAAGATTAATGGAATGGTCTTTTCCTCAGGAATTTGTGAGTTTACCTTCAATGTGAAGTTTTATCCACCTGATCCAACTCAGCTGACGGAAGACATCACCAGGTAACACATCAAAGCACTCAGTCCACCTGTGGCCCCGTCGTTGGATGACCTCAGCTCTGAACTGTCCCCAAGCCAGCAGTGACCCTTGACCTTTGACCCAGAACCTCTTCCCCTCAGATACTACCTGTGTCTGCAGCTACGCAAGGACATCTTTAGCGGCCGGCTGCCATGCTCCTTTGTGACCTTGGCACTGCTGGGCTCCTACGCGGTCCAGTCAGAGCTGGGTGAGTACGATCCGGACCTGCACGGCCCTGACTACACTCGGCAGGTGCGACTTGCCCCGCGCCCCAGCAGGGAGCTGGAGGAGAAGGTGATGGAGCTGCACCGCACCTACAAGTGAGCACCGCTGAAACCGACCTGCAGCCCTATGTTCACACCCATGCACATCTGTACCTACGTAGGCTCCGTTACTGCTGAGCAGTGTTGCATACACATGACTGCTCTTTCTCTGAAGATCTTTTACATCTGCATTAGTTGACCTTCCCGATTACATCAGTATCTATCTGTCTGTCACCCCGTTTTGTGTGTCTCTATACATACCCCTTTCTGTCCGTCTGCCCATTTCATAGTATGTCTCTCAGACTACCTATGTGTCTGTCTTCCTGCTCACTGGATGTCTGCAAACCTCTCTGTCTTATTAACTGTCTTCCTGACCAGCTGACTGTGTACCAGTCTTCCTCACTGTCTGTCTTCACTTCCTGTCTGTCTGCAGGTCAATGATCCCGGCACAGGCTGACATCATGTTTTTGGAAAATGCTAAGAAACTATCTATGTATGGATTGGACTTCCATCCAGCTAAGGTAGGGACCATGATGGATGTCTGTAATGGGTAGGAAGGCACAGCTGGGGGGAGGGAGTAGCCTCTCAGTGTCAAGATCAGCTCTGTATCTACTTGGGTGACCTGTTTCTTCATTGTAAGCCATGGTTAGAGCCATGGTGGACAGTGTTTTTGTTCAATTTGGCAGTTAAGAGCTTAGAAGCAGTCAAAAGAATCATCATTATGTTATCTACACTCTAGTCAAATCCACCGAGATTATCGCGCGACGCATATTAAACAAGGAAGGAGTTCAGAGGAGTTTGATGAACTCCGGAGTCGAAGCGCCATGTTGTGTTTTGTAACCAAAACGGCAGAAGCCGTGGAATCAACCTGAGTTTTGTAAAGCTTCTGTTTGGACAGGGCATAGGGCTGAGAAGTAGAAACGAGGTCAATCTGTTCGCATAAAGGCGGGGATTTAGATCAAAAACGGAATTTGTTAATATCGACTGTTGGTTGATGTTGCCCTCTAGTGGTGTTCATCTGTCATTGTGCCTCTTGTTTGATTTGGACAGTTACAGCCAGCGGTAGAGTGTTTAGTTGTTCATTGGTGAGCAATGCGCAACTCTGCTTCCGTTTCAGGACCTTGAGGGTGTGGACATCATGCTGGGCGTCTGCTCCAGTGGCCTGATGGTCTATAAGGATAAGCTGCGAATCAACCGCTTCCCTTGGCCCAAAGTCCTTAAGATCTCTTACAAACGAAGCAACTTCTACATAAAAGTCAGGCCGTCTGAGGTATTTTGCCCTCTGCAGTTCTACCATACACAGAAGCAGGGCTTTTTAAAGAAGTTCTGCTGCCTTATTAAATAATATTCAGTTCTCCTGCTTTTTAAATATCAAAGTATTATTTTGTTTAACTAGTAAATTTTCATTTGTGTTAAAGCCATATTTGTATTATTTGCTCCTAAGCAGCATGGTGGCTTTATGGTCACCACTCTGTCCTCACACCTCTATGGTTTGTGGGTTTGAACCTCTTCCAGCCATATGCATGTGGAGTTTGCCTGTTCTCCCTGGCAATCTTGTTTCCTCCTCCAGCTTCCTCCTGTTGTCCAAGGGCATGTCAGCCCCTCTAAACTGCACATCGCGTGTGCGTGTGTTCCCTGCCTCATACCCTAACCCATCCTAAGAGAGGCTCCAGACTCACTAAGACCCACTTCTGTATAAATGGTTATGGAAGATGGATGAGTTATTTAATTGGTACAGTGGAAGACACTTTAACCTGCATGCATGTGTTTTTTAGCTAGAGCACTACGAGAGCACCATTGGCTTCAAGCTGCCCAACTGCAAAGCTTCCAAGAGGCTCTGGAAAGTGTGTGTGGAGCACCATACCTTCTTCAGGTAAAGGTCATCTGCTGCTTCCCCAGGATGGTCTGTCATAAAATCAGCACCGATGTACTGCATGTGACTGTTTGCTGTATGGGGTATGTGTCAGTGATGATGATTTGTATGGGCTGTTGTTGTCATCTCCATGACGATGATTTGTATGGGCTGTGATTTGTGTAGAACGAATGCAGCGAATGCGGAACCTTTGTGTGTTTGTGTGTTTCCCCCGGGTAACATTTGGAAAGGGCCCGGAAGAAGCTGTGCCACTACACATGTGCTTATGTCCTAACATGAAGCTGGAAGCTGTTAATGTGAATACAAGCACAGCAGGGGGTATTCTTTAAATGCTGCACCATAATGGACATTTATTTTGTTATGTTTTGTATTTTTTGAGACAATATTTGTGTTGCACAACTCAGGTACAGTTCATTTTCTAAATGTGCACCTTTATGGATATTTATTTAAATTTTATTTGCTTGAGAGAATATTTATTTTGATTTACTTTTAAGTATATATGGCCCCCAGCCAGCAAGGGGGTGGGTGAATGGTCACAGTTTGACAGAGATGTGATGAACATCATCAAAGTTACAGCAAAAGGAGATGCAGACCACTGACTCCATACGATGGCTGCCATCGTCAGTGGCTGTGCGGCAAAAAGATTCGGCCTTATCAAAAAAGGAAACAACAAGCCCACTTACACCATGAACCGCAGAGCCGCCAAAATCCAGCGGCTGAGGCAAGAGCTCCGCACCCTCAAGAAAAGATACAAAAGTTCTACTGAGGAGGAGAAACAAGCCTTAGTGAACCTTCGAGACATCCTAAGGAGAAGGCAAGAAGGGGAGGAGAGACGGCTAGAAAGCGTGTGGTGTTCATTGCTAATCCCTTCGGCTTCACAAAAAAACTGCTCAGGGACAAACGTAGCGGCCGGCTCGCCTGCTCAGCAGGGGAAGTTAATGCTTTCCTGCATGACACTCTGAGCGATCCAGTGAGAGAACAGGAGCTTGAACCCAACAGAGACCTCATCAACCCAGCTCCACCAACAGCAATGTTTGATCTGAGGAAGCCGAGCCTGAAGGAGGTTGAGGAGATAATGAAGGCGGCAAGCTCTGCTTCTGCTCTGAGCCCCAGTGCTGTACCATACATCGTGTACAAACACTGTCATCTCTGGAAAATCTTGAAGGTGATACGGTGAAGGGGGAGAACTGCTGACCAGTGGAGGTGTGCAGAGGGAGTGAGGATCCCCAAAGAGGGGAACTCAAAATGCATCAGTCAGTTTCGGTCCATCGCACTGTTGAGTGTCGAAGGGAAGGTGTTTTTTACCATTGCTTCCCAGAGACTCACAGAGTTTCTCTTCAAGAACAAAGACATTGATCCTTCAGTGCAGAAGGGTGGCAGTTCTTGGAGGTTCCGGTTGCTTAGAGCACACTGGTGCAGTCACACAGCTCATCAGGGAAGCCCATAAGAACAGAGGCAACTTATGTGTGCTGTGGCTCGATTTGATCCATTCCACACAGAGTGGTTGAGCTCGCACTACACCGGCACCATGTCCCCAGTGCGATCAAGGACCTGATCCTGAATTATTTCAACAACTTCAGGCTGAGGGTCACTTCTGGGGAAGTAACATCAGACTGGCATCGGCTGGAAAAAGGGATAATAACTGGGTGTATCTCAGTCATCCACTTTTGCCCTGGCGATGAACATGGTGGCCAAGTCAGCTGAGGTGGAATGTAGAGGCCCTACTAACCAGGTCTGGCGTGCAGCAGCTTCCCATAAGATCATTCATGGATGACCTCACTGTTACAACAACATCAGTCCCAGGACGGAGGTGGATATTGCAAGGCCTGACAAAACTCGTCACCTGGACCAGGATGAGCTTCAAGCTGACCAAATCGAGATCCATGGTGCTAAAAAGGGGGAAAGTGGTTGACAAATTCCGTTTCTCCTTGGCGGGAACTGCCATCCCCTCCATCAGCGAGCAGCCAGTGAAGAGTTTGGGGAAGCTGTTTGATGCAACTCTGAATGACACCGCCGCCATTCAGGAGTCTAACAGAGCTGGAAAGTTGGCTCACCAAGGTCGACAAGTCTGGCCTGCCAGGCAGATTCAAGGCCTGCATCTACCAGCATGCCATCCTACTGCGTGTTCTACGTCCTCTGCTGGTCCCAGTGTCAACAGTGGAGTCCCTGGAAAGGAAAATCACTGGCTTTCTCATAAATTGTTAGCCCCCCCCCCCTGCAGCCTCAGTAGTGCAGCTCTCTACGGAACCAGAAACATTTTACAGCTCCCATTCAGTGGTCTCGCTGAAGAACACATGATGGCGCGTACAAGAGAAGCCCTTCAGTACAGGGACTCCCGGGACCAGAAGGTGTCAGCAGCCGGAATTGAGGTGAGAACACGGTGGAAGTGGAGAGCGGAGAGAGCAGTGGAGGTGGGGGAGTCACGCCTCAGGCAGAAGGAGCTGGTGGGGACATTAGCCACTGGGAGAGCTAGCTTGGGCTTTTTCCCAAAGACCCAAGCCGGCAAGGCTCGAGGGAAGGATAGACACTAACTAATTCTGGAAGAGGTCCGAGCAGATGTGGAGGAAGAGCGGCGTGAGCAGAACAGTGGGGCTCAGGCAGTAGGGGGCATGGACAAAGAGGGAGAGTATCCTACAGCGCAAAGTCACCTGGACAAGCATCATGCAGGCAGACTTCCATCGGGTCCATTTCCTCATCCAGGCTGTATATGATGCCCAACCAAGCCCAGCCAACCTCCGTGTGTGGGGTGAGAGTGAGTCACCAGCATGCCAGCTATGCTCTGGAAGGGGATCCTTACAACACCTGCTGAGCAGTAGACCTTGCAGAAGGTCGCTACCGCTGGCGCCATGACCAAGTGCTGAAGGCGTAGGCAGAAAGCATACGCAATGCCATCAGCCCAGGTAAACACCATCTTGCCCTGTAGACAAGCATCACCTTTGTCAAAGCTGGAGAGGAACCCTGTCGACAGCGAAGGACAAGGTCAGGCCTCCTACACACAGCCTCTGACTGGCAGCTGCAAGCCGACCTGGGGAATCAGTTCCCTCAGCATATTGCCATGACATCACTCCGGCCAGATATAATCATCAACTCCGAGGCAACAAAACAGCTGATTGTGCTCGAACTTGCAGTGCCCTGGGAAGAGCGGATAGAGGAGGGAAATGAAAGAAAATGCACAAAGTGCCAGGAGCTGGTGGAGAAGGTGCCGGGAAGGGGGCTGGAAGACTCACTACGAGCCAGTAGAAGTGGGCTGTAGTGGTTTTGCAGGACACTCTGCAGAGTCCTCAACCAACTGGGCCGAACAGGAGTGGCTAAGAAGAGGGCCATCCAATCCGTAATGGAAGCCGCAGAGAAGGACACAAGATGTCTGTGGATAAAGAGGGCTGATCCGTGGCCGTTTGCTGCTGGGACGCAAGCTGGGTTCTGATCAACCTCAGCTGGTTCGCCTGAGCGAGGTTGACTGATGTTGAAAGACCCGAAACACCCAGTGACCCCAGGTTACATCACTGATGATGCTTCCCAGTGCACCCAGAAGATGTATCTTGTACATAGTTTTGTATTACTGGGTTGCAGCAGTATCGACAGAGACTTTTCATTTAGGAAAGACAGTCAGTCACCACTGTTTAATAAAGAGAAAAAGAAGCAATTTATGTTTTGTTTCTTTTACCCCTGCTGTACCGAAAATGTACCAAACCGTGACTTCAAAACCGAAGTACATACCAAACCATGATTTTGTGTACCGTTACACCCCTAGTTGGCGTCATTTCCATAACGATGATGTGTATGTGTGCTAGAGGTGTCTTCTCTGTGATGATGATTATAATGGACTTTCTCTGTCTACAGACTCTCTTCTACTGAAGCAGCCACCACACCCCGGAGGTTTCTGGCCTTGGGTTCCAAGTTTCGTTACAGTGGGCGAACCCAGGCCCAGACACGCCAGGCTAGCTCCATGATTGACAGGCCTGCCCCCCTATTCCAGCGCTCTGCAAGCAAGAGAGCATCACGCAGCCTTGACGAAGGTATGCATGTTTGTGCTGATGAAAAATTTCTGAAATCGTCCTGTTTACTGCTTCTAGAATCTGACCGATTTCAACTAAACCCTGAATGCATGGAACGCCCCAAAGAGACTACAGTTTGGGACAGAATAATGAGCAGATCTGTGTGACACTGGGACTGGAAGATGAATGTCAGGCGCCTGGTATGGACAGGATCAGCACGACCTATAAATAAAGAAAAAAACACAAAACACAGGAAATAAAACTGTTTGTTCTGGAGGAGAAGAATTTAAAAACCAAAACAGACCAAAAAAAAAGCTTTTGTTCTGGTACTTACTTGTAAAGTAAGCTTAGCAAGCTGGTCAGTCAGCTTGAGCTTCTGACAGCTCAACACGTTTCTATCCATCCATCTTCCACGCTTGTCTAGTAGAGGGTATCAGGCTGCAGGCTTCCCTCACATGTAGTCCTTCTGTTTTTGCATCCACTGACACTTCTTTGCATTTTATTGACAGATCAATATCCTTCTTCCTATTTCTCATGCTTATGATTGTTCTGCAGTGTTGCACTCGCGGGTGCTTTTGCTCCACTGTGGATCTGGTCTTTCTGCCAGTCACTCAGAGACACTTGCCTATCGCAGTGTGGCATCACAGAAACCCCACCATATCTCTATTGTCACGTTCACAGCGGTGCTCTGTCCAGTGCTTCGTTCTACATGTGACTCGCACCTTGTGTCACAGATAAGCACAGCGCAGTGCCCGGGTCATGGTTTTGAACATGTCCTGCGTTGTCGAGCTGTGAAGAGGCCCAGCACGATGGAACTCAGCACGGCGTTCTTATGATGATCTCAGCTCTTCAGACAGGACTAAACTGTCACCTATCCTCCTTCAATGCTACAATACTCAGCTTGAAACGCCTAGAAGACAACTGTTCGGCTTAATTAAATTCACCATTTTATATGTGTATTTTAGATTAGTTCGGGTGTGAACGAACCCCACACGCTGCTCACCTTGTTATAGTCTCTTTCTTCATTCTTTTCTCAGCTATACCTCTTAATGTGTTTTTCTCAAATGTCAGTCAAGCACAAACCTTATCCAGCAGACAAGAGGACAAAATAGGTACAGTAATGCACCAGATAAGGACCAGACCCTTTGTTTGTGTTTGACGGAATGTCATCACAGCTCTCCCGGTGACATGTGACAGCTGCCCGGGTGAATGGGCGTATGCAGTCAGATGGGAATGTTTAAGAAGCTTCTCTTGTAGTTGGCGGTTGCAGTGCAGCTCTTTCCAGGAGCGGCAGCCTGGTGGGTCCCTGTGACCCACAGTGTTCATGGCACCCCCCTTGGTGAAACTGAACAGCGTAAGAGCGGTGGGGGGCCATGTCAGGGAAATGACTCGTCTGAAATTGGCAGGACAGCTGCAGACGCAGACAAAGACGGAGGACAATTGGTTTGAACTACTGGACCGTGGCCCCATAAAGACCACCCCGCCCCCTTCAGGTATGGCCCCCTCAAATAAGGAGGACGCCACTAACATCTTGAGCTGTCTGGCACGCTCAGCTGCTCAGTGTGTGTCACTTTATAGCCAGTGGCTTCATCAGCGAGCTGTGGCAATTTTTACAGGGCCTCCGTGCCTCCAGAAGTCATGTGTCCAGTTAGGGTGTTTTGGTAACTTGTGGTCACTCTCTGTTTTCATCAGTGGGGTCTCTTGGTGTCCAGCCGGGGGTCTTCTCCCCTGCCCAGGTAAGGCTAAGGAGAGTGGAACGCCACCCATATAAACGGGTTGGCTGGGTGATGGGCGACCCCGAAGCAATACCCACATTAGACCCTGCACTCCGGCTGGAGGAGTCCACACAGGAACCGCGGGATCAGGTGGAGGTGCCGAGGATGACGCAGTCAGTCGCTGACTGGATGCTTATGGTGCCAAACCTCAAAGAATCAGAAGACTGGTTTATTTTGCTGGACTACATCCTCCAAAGTCCAGGTAGATCACTAACCACCATGTCGAGCAAAGCTTTGCTAATGGCTAACAAGGCAGTAGCGACCCAATAAGTGCCGTTTGCAGTAGCAACTATAAGCGCTGCTTTGAGCAGTGTGAGACTCCATACCATGTTGAGCAGTGGATTGCTAGCTGCTGTGATGAGCAGTGATCCGGTAAACATCATGCCGAGCGGCATGTTGGTAACGACACTATAGAGGAGCAGATGCTAAATGCTATGTTGAGCAGTGATCCGTTAACCGTCATGTTGGCTAGCCCGTCCCTCTCTCTGGCATTTGGAACCATGAACCACGATGTGGACCAACAGACACTGAGTACTGTGATGACCAGCACGACGTTGATGGCTAAACGGAGTAGCTTTCTGCTAATCGCCACGCACAGCGGCAGCCTGAAAACCATTTTGTCGAGCAGCATGATGCTAACCGCTAAAACCATCTGCGGCCTCCCAGCTTGAGCGCGATGCTTTTTAAGCTCCTTGAAAAATCAAAGACAAACTTCTTCCTGCAGGGGGAAAAATGGCTTGTTTTGAAATACGGCCGTGGCTACAGCAGCTTGTGGTGCAGGGGTGGGTGGCTTTGGGGCTGTGGCTCACATGGGGATCTTCGCCTGATTCTGTGCATCCTATAGCTTAAAGAGGTCCTACGAGCAGGACCCTTCCACCTCTACGTCCCTGCTCTCCGCATCTCTGTGGCACGATGATTCATTTACACTGTTGGGATCTCCCCTGACGGGGGACCCCCTTGTGTCCATTTGTAGAACATTGTAATATCATATATCATACTACATGCTGTGTAGCTTCTCATCCCTGACCCCTGGGCCTTGATCTCTGACCTACAGCAGTGGTGAAGACTCCAGATCGGAATACCCGTCCTGTCAGCGCCCCCATCATGTCTCCAGTATCCCCAGTCTCCCTTGGGGAGAAAGCCACGTCGCCGTCAACCCCACGTGCTGATCACTGGGTAGCTCCTACCCCCAGCCGTCGCCCCAACCGCCTGGAGGACAGAAGGGCAGAGATCAGGAAGGGATATCACACGGTAGAGTCCCCAAAAGCAGAGCTGCTACGAGAGGCCAAGGTACCACAATGCACAAGTAAACCAATACCTACCCTCATTGTACAGTGGGACCCCCAAATCCACGGTTTCAGTTATCTGTGGGTTACCACAGTGTGAAAAATGCGTGCTGAGCAAGTACAGGCTGTAAGCCAGTGAGTACCCACATTAGGATAGATATTTTTAACAAATAGAATTTTCTCTTTACAGGGTTATGTACAGGTACATGATACAAAATTTTTCATTGCAAAATGTGCGACGATGGCCTATGGTTTTTCATTGCACCTTTGTCGATTGATACATAATATTTTTTCATTCCTCTATCATCTCTTCAGAATTAGGCTAAAAGGTCAGAATCCCTTCCTTCCTAGAGACCATTATTGTTTCTAATTGACATTAATGATATTGACAACAATACATACAGTAAACTGGCTAAATTTGCAGACGACACCAAGGTGGGTGATGTAGCAGGTACTGATCTAGCAGCACAGAGGCTACAGCGGGATCTTGATTTAATTAGCGACTGGGATGATATCTGGAAGATGAAGTTTAACATAGATAAATGTAAGGTAATCCATGCAGGGAGCAGAAATATAAAGTACAGATATTTTATGGGT
>JAODKE010000051.1:18167285-18181844 GCA_026779605.1 Mormyrus hasselquistii
GCCATAAGTGGAAATTAGCGGGAGAACATTTTAAAATGAATTTGAGGAAGCACTTCTTTACACAGCGTGTAGTTAGAATATAGAATCACCTTCCTGCTAGTGTAGTGCAAGCTAAAACCCTGGGTGCCTTTAAATCAGAGCTATATAAGATTTTAACAACTTTCAGATATAAATTAAGTTCTCCCCAAACGAGCTTGATAGGCTGAATGACCTCCTCTCATTTGTAAATTTTCTTATATATAAATAAATGTATATAAATGTTCTTATAAGAGTATACAGTGCTGTATAATAATGTATAATATACTTTATTATTACTGTATTTAATGTTGGCAACTTCCAACTGTGTGTAATTTATCAGTTGAAGATTATCGTATATATGCACATGAAAATCACATTATATGTGGGGTTTGTGGATGGTTCGCTGTTACCCGCGGTTTTGGCTGTCTGCAATAGGTCTTGGAACATATGACCCGCAGGTATGGGGCATTTCTGTGCCCCACAACACAAAACCATATATCCATATGTTGATAAACTTATACAGCAGAAAGAAAAATCCAGTTAGGATGGTACTGTGGTGCTTGTCAGTGGCCCGTTCAGTAGCTGATGTGCTCGTGTGTGTGCAGCCACAAGCAACGTCACGACGGGAGAGGAGAGAGACCCCCAAGACCGCAGCTCCCGTGGGGGAGACACCGGCCCAGGTGCGTGCTGCCCGGCGTCTGGGGGGAGGGTGTGTGGGGGTGTAAAGCATTTAGCACACCTGGAAGTGACCAGAGGCATTCTCACCGCGCTTCTCATGCACGGTAGGGCTGGTAGTTCATTAGCTACGGGATTCAGTGGGACCCATCTCGACAAACAGCGTGTAGTGAGAGTACGGAATACTCTTCCTGCTAGTATAGCACAAGCTAAAACCCTGGGTTCCTTTAAATCAAAGCCAGATACGATTTTAGTAACTCTGAGCTATTAAAGTTTTCCCCAAACAAGCTTGTTGGGTCAAATGGCCTCCTCACGTTTGTAGATTTCTTGTTTCTTATGTAAACCACTTTCACACTTTTGTAAGCTGACACCGAGGTCCCTGCTTGTTATGTTATCGTGGGTCTGCTGGGTGCTTGAACTCTTACCGGCTTTTCTTTCTCCCCTATCTGTGGGTGCAGCTGCCAAGGCCTGAGACGGAACCGGTGCGCATGAGAAAGGTCAGATCACACTCTTCGAGGGCACTTGTCTTCACCCTCACACTGGTATCGCTGAACATGTGGTTCCGTGGAGTTTTTAGGAAGCCGTTTTTACCAACAACAAACTTGTGCTTTTGGGATAGCTGCTTTTTTTCTTTTGTTTCTGCTGTTAGTTTGTCCTGCATTAATTTTCGACGTCTCCTCCCTAGACGGGTTTTGTGTATCACAGGTCTGTGAGTTGCTTGGTCAGACACAGGCTGGCTGATCCATAGTTCATGTCAATAAATCCAGCTCATATCTTTGCTCCAGCCATGCGGCCCGCCGTTTCCTGGTTTTTGAAGTGGTAACGAGTGCATTAAGTGTGGGGGTTTGTGCATCTTCCAATTCTTTTATTTTTGGTTTTTTAAACCGAAAATTAAAAACTCAAATGATTCAAAGGCTAGATTTGATGGGTATTTAACTTGATATAATGCAGACAGTATCATCAAGACCCTGTACTGGGTAAGTGAAGGATAGATAGATGGATGAATGGACATTCGGTTTCTAAATCTGTCTGATATGCAACTTCCTGGTTGATGTTAATTGACTGATTTCCACAAGGCAATAAGACGTATCATCACATTTTGTGGCTGCCTTGCCTTCCCCGACACATCCTGAGTTTGCCTGCTGAATCGCCTCTCATTGTCCACCCGACCGATACGCCGCTTACCTCTTATTCTGCTGTGCGATTCTCTGGGATCCCAGTCATCCTGCACCTTGATCATGCTGCTTGTACCGTCTACAGATGTGTGGTTTCTCCAGTCGTACATTCATAATGTTACAGTGCCACACGATGGCCATAAAAGCGATTAGGTGGTAGACTGAAAAAACCAACCAAACCTTCTTTTTGTTTTTCACAGAAAAGAGCTAAGAAACTAGAGGGTGAAACTATTTATATCCGCCATAGCAATTTAATGTTGGAGGTTTGTATATACTCTGCGTCTGCTGTTGTGGTGCATGCTCTGTGTATGTGTGACGACCGACCGCTGCCTTGTTCCATCTGACAGCTCCATCTCCATCTTTAATAGCTAGCATAACCCCCGATTCTTGGTGCCTGCTTATTTTCATACCTCTTAGCCTTGTGTTTTTTCAGTGACCCCTAAGTGTCAGGCCTCAGAACACTATTCGGATCTTAATATCCCTCTGTGGGTTACGCTGTGTGTCGCTCATACTTCCTCGCCATGCAGGCCCCTGTCCGTCTTCTGTCTGGTTGACTCCTGTTTCTGTCTGACTGACTGTCCACTCTGTATCATTCTGTCCTGTTTGGCTAATCTGGTCCTGCTATCCATATGTTGATAAAAGCTTGTGTCTGAGATTTGCAAGATTCATTTAAGTAGACTGTATTGGACATGTCTTCCTTTTCCATCACTCCTGTGTCATTGGAAATTCAGAGGAATGGGCACGGCTTATAACCCCTGGCCTCTAGGCCAACGATTGAGCTGCGTTGGTCGAGCTCGACCTCCGTCGCTCGCCTTCTGACTCCTCACTCTGTCTGCCCCCCTCGGCCCCTCCCCCTCCCCCTAGGATGTGGAGAAGACGCAGGGCGAGCTGATGAGACACCATGCCAGTATCAGCGAGCTGAAGCGCAGCTTCATGGAGGCCATGCCGGAGCAGCGGCCCAGCGAGTGGGACAAGCGCCTGTCCAGTCAGTCGCCCTTCCGTTCCATCACCATCAACGGGCAGCTGCAGCCGAGTGCCAATGGGGTGAGAATGCCTGCCTCTTGGGGGCGCTCTAACACTTCCATCTACCCCAGCAGATGGAAGGGGCTTGCTCTTGTGTAGGACCTTGCTCTCCCTCTGCATACCTGCTGCTCCTCACACCCGTCACTGGCTGTATTTTATGATCATGGACGGGTTTTGATACCCGCAATTTTCCGTTCGATTTTGTAGAACTTTCTTTATGCCAGATGTTCACATGGCTGTGATTAGTGAAGTCGAAATAGCATCTCCTTAAATGCACAAGGTTAGTGTTAAAGGGAATAAGGGTATTTGATTGATTTGCATATGGTGTGTTTTTTAGTTTTTGTACCCAGGTGCCGTCAGGGTGAGAGAGACAACATTTTGTTTGGCTGCCTTAGATATAAATCAACACAAAGCACTTGTTCCATGGGGTCAGAGTGCAAACAGACATGCAGCGTTTTAGCCGTGCGAGTTAAAATGTAAACAGACGTGCACCATTAAATCTCAGTGGTGTTCGGGTCACTCCTACCTGGAAGTTCCTCTCTCCGGTATGTCAGCAGCTGGTGTCTCACGCTTGTCTAATCCCAGAAAATGAGAAACTTGAGCCCTGTGGGGAGTTTATTGGCAGGAACTTTATCCGGCCATGGTCGGCTAACCTTAATGTAGAGATTGGGACATCTGGTCCACTTGCATTTGCTAATCTAGATAGTGTTCATTATATTAATCGGTAACTATTTCTCAGTAATAAGGCTGATAATTATGGAGGGGATGTTGGAACATCTTGGTTTATTAAGTCGTTTATCGCAGTTGACCAGGGAAAGAGTATGTGTGTGTGTGTGTGTGTGTGTGTGTGTGTGTGTGTGTTTGTGGGTTTGCATAGATCACATTTGAGGACCAAATTGTTCCCAAGGCGTAGTAAAATCTGAAATTTCCCTACTTTTGGGAACATCTTCTGAGGTCCCAGATTGTATAACCTCAGATTTATAAAAATCTGTGAATGCAATGAAAGTAAAAATGCCAAAGGTCTTGCATTTGGGTTGGTTACTTATGGTTAAGGTTAGGGATGGGTAGAGGTTAAGGGTGTCGTGATTGGGTGTGTGTCCAGGAGAAAAGCTTCTGTGTGTGTGTGTGTGTGTGTGTGTGCAGGTGAAGACCTCCAGCCTCCTGCCGGCTGGCACAGCAGTGGCAGGTGTAGCTGTTGCACAGGTAAAGCCTGTTTGCCGTTGAGAGCGGCCGCTCCTTTCTTTGTGGTAAAGAAAGCAAGTGATGACGGCAGGCTAATCTGACATGGCCTCCATCACTCACAGGACTGACGCTCAGCTCCCTCCCCCCCCAAGCCACACGCACTGCCCGCCCTGCCTCCGCGTTTGGCTGCTTTGAGTAGATGGCATGGCTGCTTTGACCTCACACAGAGCTGCATGGCAGTAATAGGCGTCTGATTTCCGTTGGTGAAGAGAGAAGGAAAAGAGAGAGGGGGAAAAAGACAGATACGGAAGAATGGAGTGATCAAACAGGCCGGGAAGGGGCTGAACTCCAAGGCACCCCTCTCTCTCTCCTTCTCCCACTTTCTCTCTCTCCACAAATATCTCCCTCATCTTCTCTCTCCTTATCTCTATGTCTTTCTATCTCTTTCCCTCTCTTCTCCCTGCACCCTGGCCCCAAACAGGGGGTGTGCAAAGACTCTCAGGCAGGTATGCACAGTGTGAATGCTCCCCCGTGAAGCTGGCACAGCAGTGGGCAGGTGGCCAGGGGCTGGGTATTAAGTGCCTGGGTGGTTGTAAGGGTCACACTACCTCAGGTTTCATGTTCTCTCCCTCCGTTGCTTGGCGACACTGCTAGTCTGATCGATTCGGACACACGGAGCCCGTGACCCCAAAACCCCATGACCTGGAGCCCATTCAGTGTGCCGTGATAAGTGCCACAGCTCTGCATGGCGAAGCACGGAGCCGGAACGTTCCGGAGTGGAGTTCTGTGAAAGCCGTGAACCAGACGCTGCTCCAGCTCGTCCCCTGGCTAAGGGGCCTCGCCGCCCTCGCTGCTGTTTGCTGGACGTACTCAGGCGCCGGTCAGGGCCAGACTCCTAGGCCAGGCGCAGAGCTGTCTGCTCTGGTGTCTGTTATGGCACGGGTGCTCAGTGATTCCGCCAGTCCAAACAGGTGGGTTTTTACGGTGTCTCTCCTGTCTCTCGAGGAGCTTTGCCAAAGATCACCACTGCTGCTCCACCTTGCAGACCAAACCAACCATGTGGAAGGATCCAGTCCCCAAAAAACAAACAACAGAATTATGGTATTGATCCCTAGCCAATAATAAAATGAACTGTTATGCTGCATCAACCCCATAAAAATTCCATAGCTCTGTGCTGCCTCATAGAGCTTGCAGCCTGGCGGAACCACTGTGTGCACGATTGGTCAGTCCAGGTTGGACCATACTAAGCACGGATGCGTTTTGTAGCACACTAACCACTTGGACATGGCCCAATGCAGACATACTTGTCCGACATCCAATCGGTGAACTGGAAGACGTCACCTGGCAACTGGCCGTCTATGATGATTTCAAGACTATTAATTGCTTAATTTCCACAACTCAATAGTGAACTGAAAGATAGTGCTGCTCAAGCAGTAGGAATGAGGTTGAAGTTTGAACTTCAAGGGATGGAGAGAAAAGTTGAGCGCGCTAAGCCTTCTACCAGCTAGTAGTAAGATCTTATCTCATTCTTTGCACACCCCACTCCCCCAGATTACCCCAAACCGCCTGCTGCCCTCCTGCTCCTCACGCCTCTCTGTGTCTGTTGATCTGCTGCTGGACGCAGCCCGTTGGGCAGACTCCTCTAGTACGGGGTGCCAAGCAGAGACCTCTGCAGGGGATCTTACCGGTCCCACGGGAGAGCGCCCAGGATGATGATGAGGAAGAGGAGGAGGAAGAAGAAGAGATGCGCTCTTCAAAAGTGGCAGTTGCCATTCTGGATGACAGCAAGCAGACGGCCAAGGCCTGCCAATACCCCGTCATGCTACAGCGGCCCCGGGTCTCCTTCCTGCTGTCTTGCCTGCTGCTGATGACCGTCACTCTTTGGTGGCTGGTCTTTATCTGAAGAAGTTCTGCTCCTTCAATAGACATCCCTTCCAAGCCTATCAACATTGTTGTCAGCTTTCCCAGGCCTTCCATGAAAAAGGTCTCTCTGGAGGAGAATATGGTACTGTGACAGACAATGTGATGATGTTGCACATGCACCCAGACCTGATCTCATTTACGTGTGTAGTCTACATGTAACCTTTGGGGAACTTCAAAGATGGGCTTCAAAGCAGCTTTTGCACTCAGAACCAGGAAGCTATGCAATTAATGGCTCTGTCAATGGCTAATGTTTTGCTGCAGTTATCTGGTTTAGAATCATAACTTGCAAGTGAACTGGTTTGACTGTGTCATAAGAGTACAGGCCTTCTCATGAGTACCACTACTAGTGTACTCCCACTACTTCCACTACTCACGATATCCTTGATGCCTCTTGCTTGCCGTTCATTTGCAGTAGATCCTGTGTAAACTTTGGTTCATTATGGCTCTTTTCTGGAATATTCTGCCTTGGCTCTGAGAAGCAACTGTAGGGAAGCCTTACTTACCATTACCAACACTATGTAAGCTGCAAGCTGAATGTCTGTCACACTTACTGTAGGACATGCTGGTTCCTCTTAACATGAGCCTGAGACAGCTTGGCATGGACATGAAATCTACATGCGTGTCACACAAAGGTTGCTTTGTGCTCTCTCTTTCTGCGGGACCAATGCCCAGTGGTATCGGTCTTTATAAAGAAGAGGATTGTCTTAACCCGTCCCCTCGTTTGGACGTTTAAGCACCGCTTGTTTTTATCCTGTTATTCACTGTAAGGGAATGCAAAGGAGAAGTAACTAATAAATGTTACCGTAAAATATATTTTATGGTACAAGTTGGTCTTTCTTATGGCTATGATGAAGTTCGGTCAGTTGAGCTCATTCTGATGCTTTACTCCCTGTCTCTGTTTTGCCTCTTTGCTGGGCTATAGCTTTCCAAACTGGATGTATTTCACTGTAATCACTACAGTGGGGCTCTTGGCATGATGCTGTATCTCAGCTGCCTGATACTCCAAGCATTTCCCTTTGTATGATTAATACCCAGGAAGGATTTACGGCATCTACATTAAATCATTTGCAGACCCATAATGACAATATCTAAATTAAACTATTGTCTTGTTAACACTGAACAACAGATAGTAGCAGGACGCCCAGGCAGTTACCACAGCTAAGTTACAGTGTTGCTGTGGCTGGATGGTATATTTCATGAACAAGTGAGGCTGCTTTTCCACCATACCAGGTACCATACTTTTGGTAGCTGGAGTGGTGTGTGATTTTAATGCCAGTATCCCATGTGACACACATGCCATTCTCGCATGGGCTACAATAACCAGGTTGAGATCAGGCTTTTTCATACTTTCATACTGTCCAGACATTATAGTGCGGGGGTGTTAAGTAAGGGATAATGTACAGGCAGACGGTAGTTATCACAAAAATAAGCCCCGATGCGAAGTGTTTTTATCCTTCCGCGAAACTATATTATACCCCGTGACTAACATTCAAACGTTAGAGAAACAATTATATTTATAGACAATTTATAACATCTACATATGAATATATAATAATGTATGTATTTTATTTATTTACAAGTATTAAATTGCACATTTCAATTAATTGTGAACTGTGACATTATAAATGTGGTCCCAGCGGGGATGTTGAAGTTGATGTTTTTGGTAGAATCAGCGAAAGTTTTCTCTGTGGACTTTTTGTTGACTGCACCTAAAATCACACTTATCATTAAACTATGTTGGTGATTGAATTTTATGATAAATATTATATTTAATACGAACACTTACTGCTTGCCAAGCTGCTGTCAGGATTTGATGAGAGTATACTGCTCCATTTCTGTCCGTCTGCGGCGCGGAGGGATTTTAAACATACAAGTAGTACCGGCTATGCGTTATTACTTTGGAGTGGTTATTATTTGGAAAGAACGAACCTGCAAATGTCTCAATTGACCAATCAGAATCAAGCATCCCAGAGAGCCGTGCAATAAGTTTCAATAAAGCGTGTACACTCTGTCATTGGGGGAAAAAAATTTATAAGCTTTGCAATTTTAATGATTATTCCTGTTCAATATTATTCTTTTTCAACATTTTCAAGTCCCACCCCAAAGTACCAAAAAAGTACCTCAGCTAGGAACCCAGCAGGTAACTTAGGTACTGAGACTTTTGGTACTGATACTCGACTGGAAGTCAGTGGAAAAGGAGTATTACCAAAAGTACCATACCAAAAGTATGGTAGCAGGTGCAGTGAAAAAGCACCCTAACCCTTTTTGGATTTTGATGAGATTTTCAGGACTGGATTCACAGCCTTGCTTTGATTAAGGGAAATATTCACTCACATTTATGGGCTCACATTTATTACTGTCTCACCTGTCAATATTCAGCTGAACTCAGACTGTGACGTGATGCTGATCTGATTCTCATGCTCTGGTGGCATCAGCAGAGGCTTGCTTGAGGATTTCTGTAAGCCGCTGAGTCCCTGATTGTCTCCTTCTGTCACAGGAATGTCCAGTGTGCTCCTGTGCTCCTCCATGTCTGTCCGAGGAGTAGGGCTCTGAGATTGTCATTTGACGTGGTTTGAGGAGCAAGTGCTGGTAATGGTGCTGGGCTAGATCTCGATTTTGGTACCTTTTGAGAACCCGCCCGTGTTTCCACTGGTTTCAAAAAAGAACAGAACGGTAACGGTCCAGAGGTGGAAGTGAGAGTAAAGTATAGGTCCATATGAAATCCATTATATTTTTCTCTAATTTCTGTTTTTTTTTTTTTAAATCTGTTTTGGATTTGAAGTTTTTATGAGCTGCCAAACTAAACAAATCAGCCTTTAAGGAGAGAAAAGGTCTTGTACTTTTTAGAGTTTGACTTGCTATGTTTCTTTTGTCTGTATTCACTTTTATCTCCTTAAAGGCTGTATTTATCCTCAGTTTGTGTAAGTCAGTGTTTTCTCACTTGCTGTCTTACCGCTGTCCTTTTAAGAGTCTGCTAAAAATGTAACTTTGCTGTCTGCATCATGATGTCCTCGTGACTCGAGCGCCAATATTTTATTTATTCGATCTGCAACATATTTTTAATTCATTATTAAATCTGGCCTGCAAATCTTTCATTCTCCACAGAATAAAAGAACAATGTAACATTTTTCCTTAATAAGCACTGGAAAATTGTTTAATGCTGGTACCAATGATATTAGACAAAATTTTATCGGGTATCAATTAAATATTCTGGCTATGTGGAAGACTTGACGTGATAGCCAGTCCCACTTCTACTGACGCTACAGTTCCAAGTTCTGAGAGCAGCTTTTCCGTAGTGCTGTGCTGGAGCCAAATTTTTCCAGTGGAAATGCACAGAACCAGTTCCAGATTAGGGAAAACCCAGCACCGCGTTGGTGGAAACGGGGTAAATGTCATCAAAAGAGTCTTGACACACCTTGCCCTGGAAGCCATCTGGGCTAAGTGTTCTGAGTCCCGATTCTCAGTGTTTGTGTGTGTGTGTGTGTGTGTGTGTGTGTGTGTGTGTATGTGTGTGTGTATATGTCTATGTGTGTGTGTGTGTGTATCTGTGTGTCTGTGTACCTGTCACCTTGCAGTCGCCCCTGGTGAAGAAGATGCAAACTGTCACTATCTCTGACATCACCAACAACATCCGAGGTGATGCCACAACAAAGGAAGTCCCTATTGTGCACACAGAGACCAGGACCATCACCTATGAATCACCACAGGTAAGTGCTGTGTCTCCAGCTTGTAGTCTCCACTTTCAAACAAGAATCAGCCGTTTACAGCACATCACGTGATATGTATTGTGCCTCATTTCAATGGGGATGTGAAGAAATGTGGGGACTGATTGCCGATGCTAGTGTGATCTCCGGTGATCCTGGAACGCAACACATTTATACATTTTTAGTAGGTGCTGCATGCATTTGAAAGAGGTGTAGAACCTGTAAATAGTTCCAAAAATGAGCTGCATGAATATTTTACAGCGTACATTGAAATTTGTGAGTTGTGAATTTTTTTGACAGTGTATTTCTAAAAAGTATTGCTGAATGCAGAGCTTTGCATAATCCTGACAGATGTATAAACCCAGGGAAACAAATGTGAACAAAGAACTAACCAGGATCAAAATCGTTATGCAGAAATTATGAAGTCTTCTTTTAATTAAATATAAGCTTACATTTGTTAGTGACTTGATACAAGAATAGCGACGAAAATATGTTAGATAGACCTGCTCCTCCCTCTTGCATCACTGCATTTCTCTTACACATCACATCTTGTAGGCATCTCTACCTATTCAAAAACATGCCTGCAGTAACCTTTCATCACCCATGAACATGGACACATGCTTCAGACTAAATTTAGCTCACCTATTTTTGGAAGCACTGTCCTACTCGATGGAGGTAACCTTTTTTTTGTGAAAGTGCCCCCCATTGGGATGGGGCTGTTTTTGCCCTTGGCTGCCACCTAGTGCACAGTTCAAGCTTCGCAGATCACTCCAGTGACGTCCTTCTTCACCGCAGACAGGAGATAATGTTCTGGACCGAGACGGCGGAATTCTGCTGAGTGCCCAGACAATTAGCTCCGACACGGTCTGCACCACAACCACCACCCAGATCACCAAGGTATTGATTTACGATGACTGTGGCAAGATTGTGATAGGTGCTCTGGCACCTCTAGTGGTACTAATGAGAATCACAGTGAGGTTTCCTGCAGTTATGGGAGCTTTTTCTATCCCATAGACGGTGAAAGGTGGCATCTCGGAGACACGCATTGAGAAGAGGATCGTCATCACTGGAGACATGGAGATTGACCATGACAAAGTGAGCTTTGATCCATTAGGACAGCCAGATGCAGCTATTCATGCCTGGTGTTCTGTACTGTAAATCCATTGAAACAACATTACAGTATTATTATAGCGATGCACAAAAGCCAGTGTGTACTGAGCTCATATCTCAATAAGAATATATCAGTGAGAGCGGCGGCCGAACCGAGAGTATGTGTAAGTGCATCTGTGTGTGTTTGTGTGTTTGTGTGTATGCAGGGGTGGGGTGTATATATTGCATGATGGAGACCAAATTGCAATCAAAAATCTAAAAATGTCAAGTCTTGTAATTGCTTGGTTACTTACGGTTAAGGTTAGAGCAGGGAAGGGGTTAATGTCGTCACAGCGGGGATTATGGTTCTTCCGATAGACATGAATGGAGGGTCCCTACAAAGATATGCATAGAAACATGTGCGTGTCTGGGGGGAGGGACATGTTATGATAGCGTGTGGACGAGAGCCCTCCCCCAGCCCCGGTCCTGACTGCCCCCACCCACCCCCAGGCTCTTGCTCAGGCCATAAAGGAGGCGAAGGAGCAGCACCCAGACATGTCCGTCACCAGGGTGGTGGTGCACCAGGAGACGGAGATCACCCCAGAGTGAGACACGCCGCCGCGCCCCGGAGTGCTAGTGTTCACTCCATCACACACACGTACACTCACCCTCATATCAGTCTCATGGAGACGCAGATGTGTGTAAATTCCCATGAATGTCCATTTACTTTACCTCCTTCCCTTATGTGTGTGTATGTGAATTAGGTTTATATTTCATTGTAGAGACCAAATGTCCCCCACAATGTAATAAATACCTGTTTTTTTTTTTTGACATTGTGGCGACCAATTTTCAAGTCCCCTCAAAGATCTGTGAATGCAATGAAAAAAGTGAAAATGCCAAAATTTTGTATTTTGTTTGGTTACCTATGGTTAAGGTTAGGTAAAGTAGGGGTTAAAGTTATCATTGATGGGATTAGGATTTTTGGAGAGTCACTAGAAAGATATTAATACCTAATCTGTGTTTGTCTGTGTCTGTCTGTCTTTTTGTGTCGGTCTGCGTGTATGTGTGTGTGTTCCCGGACTTATTAAAATCACAATCTGTTTTATTTAATTTAATGTTTTATTTAATTCTGCCTGCCGTCAGTTAAGTGTGCTGTTTTGCACACAGCCCCACCTCTGTCCCGTCCTCCATGCCAGTCATCACATTAATGCCCCCCCCCCCAGCACTGCAGCTTGGCAGTATCACGTTCCAGCTGGTCATCTCTGTCACCCCACTACAAACCTGCCCTAGTTTCCGTTCTGGCTTTTACTTCAGCATGTCACATGATATGAGCGATAATGTTGCATCTGTTGATCACATGACCTCATCATGTCTGACCTCACCATTTGCTGTACAGTCCTGACTGTGAAACCCCCCTTGTTTTTTTCTGACACTATCTGTGGATTTGAGGAGCAGCATGGGAGTGTCTGGGTCGTGAACAGAAATGCTCTGGCACTTCTTAAATCCCACCCTCATTTGCTGTACCCTCCCTCAGCACCACAGCTCAGTTGTAGACCAGCAGCCCCAGACAGAAGACACGCCACCATCCAGCGGACCAATCTGCCTCCCTGCTCCAATCCTTGTGACACGCCGGAAACACCAGCAAAAATCCGTGGGTGGGGAAATCTCAGCAGCGTGTCATGTCGCGTTACCTCCCTGCCTTCTGCAAACACTGCCGTGACATGGATCCTGACCTCCAGCCTCTCGATTACACCAGCGCCCTCTCCAGGAGAAATGCTACAGCTTTTCTTTCTATTTTGGGAAATTTTCTAAGTGTCAAATGGGTTTTGGTGTGATAATTTTATGATAGTGGGACTTTTTCCAAAGACATTTTTAATAGCTGAAATTTGGCAAAACACCAGAGAGAAACACCAAAAACATTCCAGATTGTATTAATAACTGCTGTGTGTAGAAGCATTTTATTTTCCGTTTTAATTTTTTTCTAACTGAACAAAAAGTTTTGTGAATTATTCAGAACTGGAGATCGGTCCTCTTGATATTTGTTCATGAAGTTGTAGTGGTATTTATAAAGACGTAGTTGTATTTTTAAAGATGTTTTAGTGTAGTTTTTCACAACATCACGAAGCAAGAAAGAGTAGCGAGGCTGTACTTTCACGTCTCTACCACACGGGGGTAGTGTTTGTTCATTAGACACCGAGATGTCCAGCACTCTGCACTGTTACAGGAAAAAAAATTCTAAGTAGACCTAAATCCAACAAGCGCATAAATGGCTAAATGATTTTTCCTGTCCTCGTAAAGGAAGCGTGCTCTGCAGCCTTATTCACAGAGCAACATTATTGCAGCAATAGAATATAGATCTGTCTGGATCATGCTGCCAGACTTTCTTGTCAACAAGAACTGCAGCCATAGCTCTTTGATTCAGATGAGAAAAAACAGAGCTGTTTACATCAGTCTAACTGTGAATTCCTTGTCTAGCCAGTGGTGATGAACACTTAGTCATACAGACTACATGAGATTGAACAGCCAGATTCTGTCCTGGGAACAGATTTTGGGAGTATAACACATATATTTTTGGTCTATTTTAAATATGACACTTTTATAGGAATTTGTACAGATATCTGATTTTAATTATTCGAGTCAAGAAGAGCAGGTGTTGAACCTCACTGCATTTCAAGGTTCCTGTTCCCGGGTTCCTCTTTCGTAGTTTGCGGACGTGTGCGTAGAACGGATGAAACTCAGTTGTGTTTTATTGAGGGGAAAGCGCTTGGTCAAGTATCTTTAAAGACGATTTCATGTGAAGGAGTATGTTTGGCACCACAATCAGTCCGGGCGAAGAGGATGAACGACAATATGGCCCTAATGGCGCTACAGACTCTACACAAGGGAGGAAGCCTGTATGGTATATGACTGGGAGACCAGAAGGGCATCGTACGGTACTATTTGAGGAAGCGTGTTTTTAAGTGCTGTAGACCACATCTTTGATGATGTTGGAACACCATGAATGTTGAGTCCTGTCTATAAATACAGAACGCCATAGACAGGCCGGGAGAGTCACAGCAGCCATCGTAGCTAATTCTGTTTTCCGACAAATCACCATACATTCCTTCCCAGTATCTTTCTGATCCTTGTTAGCGCTCACAAAAGCATTGTCCTTCTCTCAAGGGACACTTTGGTTATACAGGCTCATTTTGAATGTTGTGGACATACCGATGTATTTCCTATGATATTTTTCCATGTATTCTGTCAGTATTCATTTCACATTGTGTTTTAGTGGGGAAAAATATTGCTGTATCGCTTACACGCTTTTGCTTTTTATGTTATTCTCAAAGGTGTTTGTGAGTATGTTTGCACTGCTCATTTCTCTTCTGTTAGTTGGACATGTTTCAAAGCAGTTTTTTAAAAATATGTTGTTTATTAAGCAAGAGCAGATGTGAAAATGGGTGGGTATTGAAAGGCCAGTGGTAATTAACTAGAATACAGATTGAATATTGAGTCAGCACTGTCTCCTCACACCTCTGGGATCCGCATTTGAGTCTCCACTGTGGCTCCATGTGTGTGGAGTTTGCATGTTCTCCCCGTGTTGTCATGGGCTTTCCTCCGGGTACTCCACTTCCCCCCCACATTCCAAAAACTTGCCAAATTGCCCATAGGTATGCATGTGTGAGCGAATGGTGTGCGAGTGAATGGTGTACGAGTGAATGGTGTGCGAGTGAATGGTGTACGAGTGAATGTAGTGCGAGTGAATGGTGTGTGAATGTAGTGCGAGTGAA
>JAODKE010000051.1:18181944-18195765 GCA_026779605.1 Mormyrus hasselquistii
TGAATGTAGTGCGAGTGAATGGTGTGTGAATGTAGTGCGAGTGAACGGTGTGCGAGTGAATGTAGTGCGAGTGAATGGTGTGTGAGTCAATGGTGTGCGAGTGAATGGTGTGTGACCGTGCCCTGTGATGGGTTGGTGCCCCATCTTGGGTTGTTCCCTGCCTTGCACCCATAGGCTCCAGACCCCCCTGTGACCCTGAATAGGGTATACAAGGGCTACCCTGCTCCCGGAGATCTATTGTCCTGCAGTGTTTTAAGTGCAGCCCTAATTTAATGCACCTGATACAGATAATCAGTAATACCTCAGTGGTGAGAGTCAACTTAGGTTCAACATATCCGACTCTAATGCTGAGATGCTACTGAATGACCTGATTATCTGCATCAGGTGTGTTAAATTAGGGCTGCACCTAAACTCCGCAGGGTGGTAGATCTCCAGGGGCAGGGTTCAGCAGCCCTGGGATAAGCGGTTATAGAAATGGATGGATGGATGGATGGATGGATGGATGGATGGGTGGAATGAATACTGTTATCGCTGAAGCACCGAATGAGCATGATAGAAGCAGCTATGATTATAGAGGTACCAGTGCTTGAAGTGGGTCAATACTCTTTGTTTTTCTATTTAGGTATATTGAGATATTCCTCTCAATATCTGCTGGTACTGAATAACAAGGGGAGTACCTGCACCTGGTACTGAATAACAAGGGGAGTACCTGCACCTGGTACTGAATAACAAGGGGGGTACCGGCACCTGGTACTGAATAACAAGGGGAGTACCTGCACCTGGTACTGAATAGGAAGAGGAGTACTTGCGCATAGTACTCACTAACAAGGGGAGTACCTGCACATGGTACTGAATAACAAGAGGAGTATTTTCACATGGTACTGAATAACAAGGAGAGTGCTGGCACCAGTTACTGAATAGGAAGAGGAGTAGTTGCACATAGTACTCAATAACAAGGGGAGTACCAGTATCTGTTTTTCTCCACTTCAAGCACTGAGTACTGAGTACTGAGCAGAATGAGTGCTGAGAACTCAGCCATCCTAGGGCCAGTCTATTACATAATCTGGGGCTGCTCAGAAACTGCACTCCGTATGAATTTTCTCTGACTTCTACAGCCATGCTGAAATGAACCTGAAATCACTGAAACTGAACTGCTCATTTCATTGTTTATGTGCTATGTGGATGCTTTTTTTTGGGACAGACCAGACGCACTGATCAAGGATACGGCAGCACGGAGCTGCGTGAGGCAGCTCAGAGCGCGGTTCCGTCCTCAGGGAACCGTTAGGGGTCGGACCGAGCACCTGGGATGTGGCTCACTTGCAAGTGATTGCTAGGAATAAAAAAGAGGCCAGAGATTTGTGGTGATGTGCTGAATTTCCTGTTTAAATCATTCTATAGTAGTTGTGCGCTGGAGATAGATGGCTTGGTTTGTCACAGCGCCGGGAGCTTGACGTGACTGTGGTGGCTATGGGAGCCCTCAGGAAAGACGGTTGCATTGATGGTCATGGTGTCATTAAAAGTATCTACAGAAATTTATCCATAAAAACACACCTGCCAAATCTTAAAGTGGTGCTGGAAAATTGCAATTTAAAGTTGTATATGAAGCAAGTTGTATGCATTGCCTTTTACCTTTTATTAGTCCAACTGTAAAACTACTGTTAAAAATACTAATCAAGAGCAGATTTTCGTATAAGTTTTGGCATATTACTACAATAACACATGATAATAATGTTAACACTTCCCAAACTTGGGTCACACTGATTTACTGCAGCTGGACTGTGAGAATTCTGCCTGAAAATGTGGTAAATTATAATCTGTTTTTTGATACATTCTGTATTATTAACCAGGAAACACTTTCCCCTAATCATTGACATATGTTTTGTACCAGTTTGCATAAATTGGAAGTTTATAGCTTCTCATATTCCAGAGATAGTTTTCATCCTGTTTTAAATGCCATAGCAACACAGCAATTTAAATCTGATGGTCTGCTCAGATTGGCTTATGTCATCAACAGTGTCGCAATAGGCTTTTGCAACACAGGGAAAACTGTGAAACACATAGATTTGAAGTAATCCTCCTGCATTTACACAAAATGTACTGTGTGTGGCATTACGAATTTCCGGAGAGGGAAGGTAACATTTAAAATACGGCATGAGTAATGCAGAGAGAGGCTTGTTTGAAAAGGTTCCCCGTTAGATGCGTAAGAGGGAGGTGTTGATGTCATTGCTGTTTTATAGAGGGCTAGAGTGGTTGGCTATAATCTCAAGAAATCTGCAGGGGCGCCTTCCTGTACCTGGGCCCAGAAAATAGCTAGAACTGGCTGCACTTCTTTGTGGGTCCACTGGGCCTGCATGTGTGGGGCAGCTTGGGTGGGGGGTGGGGGGGGGCAGACCACGGCTTTGTTTCACGTTTTAGCTTTTTTTAACTGAAATTTCTGCCATTTCTAAATGAGGGCCTCTCATGATGCAGCTTTAAAGCAGATGGCGTAGCTTATAATGTCTGTCAGCTATTTTAAATACCACCCCCTGCCCGGACACACAGGCCTTTGTTTAAATATCCTGAGTGAGGCTGGCGATCATATATTTTTTTCACCGCCAGAGTGAAAATGAGTGAAAGTTGTCATTTATTTTGTAAAGCTTTCTGAGCATTTTGAACTGTATGGAATAGAAATGTAGCTTTGCATTCCTCACCAGCTTGTTTTCATGTCATAGATTTAAAAAAAAAAAAAACTGTATAGAATTTTCTAACACCTGACATCTTACCCCTGTGGTTTTGGTAGGAACCATGAGATTGTGCGGGATGCTCACCACATACGTTTGTGTTTGTGGTTTTCCGTCAATAGCAAACCCACAGTGACACCCGGTGCAGTTACCTGGAGTTGGCTGTCATTGTGAATGTTTCTGATCATTGTACTTTTTCCTTGTCTTTTTCTGAAAAATAAATAAAAGTAATTAAACAAATAGCATGACTGCTTGCATTTAGTAATATAGCTGGCATTTATGCTATTTCTGCCAATATAAGGGGTTATCCGGTCTAATTAGACATTTCTTGGCCTGTTTCTGTTTTAATTAGGGTGATATTTTCACAGCAGTCTCACCACGTTGGTGTTAGCCTCTCTGTCTGGTTCAGGTCATGTGACCTTGCCTGGCCGATTTGTAAAGCTGTTCTTCTGTAGCCTCTTCCCTCTACCTCTCCCTGCCTCATAAACTTCAAAGGTTCAAAGTGACTCTAAGTGGCAACACTTCAGACTTAAGATGGTTTGATGTGAACCTTGAGTGGCATCGCACAGTATGTCCTTGTCCACTCTCTATCTCGTGCTGTTCCCTGTTCTTATCGGGTCACTGCGGTTCATTCCAATTCCGGATCACGTCCCATGTGTTTCATTTATTCCAGGAGCTAAATTCATATGTGAGCAGCCTCCAGTTCTCTTCATTCTGAGTTATGACATTGTATCTGTTCTGATGACCAGAATTTTAATGCTGCATAGTTCTCTTCTCGCTGATTAGCCGTGGGTGGCGTATTATTCAAAGTGAAGGGTGCAGAGGTGTTGCAGAACACCTGGGACACCATCTCCCAATACGTATGTCACAAGGAGCTGCTGGGATCATGAATACAAGTGGCATCAATGACCCAAAATGCTCGGATATAGCAGCAAACTGAAGGATTCTCCGGTGGTCTTGCTCCCTAATGATATCGAACACTCTATGCTTGCGTTAGGATCATCACGTAATATTTTTTTCAGTTGCTTTAGAAATGCTTTGATCTTCAGTTACTTAAATAATTTAACAGTCTTGCTTTTACCCATTTTCCGTCCACTGGCGAGACTTCATATTAAAATGCTTATAATATCTGCTTATTATAACTGCTCCTCAGCCCACGTTGGTAACTGCAAGGTCACCTGCTATCCGTTCTTTCTTTTTAAGCTCAGGCATGTCTTTTCGAGTATTTCGATGCCACTTCCTGTTTCCTGCAGGACATTAATCTCAGGAACAGAGTGCCTTATGGAGGTCTGTGGAAAGCTGATACCCCAAAAGTCTAGGTGGAATAGACCCTCTTCTGAGTGGTTACTATAAATGGAAATTCTCTGGTGCAGCTCTTTCGTGCTCTATGTCGTCCCTCTGTGAACATGCATGTAACCATCTGCAGTGAAAGTGATGTAAGACTGCTAATCAAGCTGGGGTAATAGAGCCCACACACTTGGGATCCTAAAATGATTAGGATCACTGCCAGGGTGGAAATAGCATCTCCTGTGTCAGTCCCGCTTGTACTTATCAGTTTTAGTGCACCGCTCTCTGTTAGTTTTTTTGAAAGATAGCAAAATTATGCCAGTTTAATTAGGGTTTATTCCAACTTTGCTGTAGAAGTCATTTGCATTGGGGTCTGTCTCCCTAGCAGGTCCGTACCACCTTTGTATTCTGCATGAGTCTGAGCTTCAAACCACAAGCGCGAGTCCAGTTTAGGAAAAATGATTTATCCCTGCTGGCACCTGGACCAGGCTGTCCACCTGTTTGCCCACACGGAGCCCAACTTGGATATCCTGTTAGGTTCCACCGGTGGCTGATCAGCCGCACAGCTCAGGATATCAGAGATTATTTGGCTCACAAAGCCAGAGGAGGAAATCCGGAGGCGGCTCATGAAGCTGATCTTCGAGCTGAGGCTCTAACCTTCCGTCAATAACGGAGGACTTTATCTGGCATCTGGGGGATCGTTTTCAAGCCATTAATCTGCGCCACCCCCCAAACGCCTCGTCGGGTGACAGACTGTCTGTGAGGTATCACCCATACACCTTCGTTAAAGAAACACCGACGCCACTCTAAATCTACGGCAAGCAGCCGTGTTTTCTTATGTGACGACTGGATATCAAGGTGAGTTATGTATGCAGTGACTAAAACTGTAATGAATACCACTGCACTGGTCTAATACCTCTCTGAGCCTCTAGAACTATCACATACCTGTAGTGACCCTAATGCTTCTCAGGGGATGGTGTCCTTATACTAACACCAATAAAGCACAAAGCTGCTGCTGAACACAGGTGTGCTTGGCGTCTTTTAGGCTGTCAGAAGTTCCATTACATCCTAACCCTGCTGGTAAAATCTCTGCGTGACACATAAAATCCTGGGGTCCGCATGGGGATGGGGTAGCTGTAACCCACTTACAGAAGTGACCCGCTTGTCCTCCCTGAAAAGTGTCCATGTGACGCTGAGCCTCGCTCTCCCCGCCCCCCCCCCCTCTCTGCTTGTGCTGTCTCTCTCCCTCTCTCTCTCTCTCTCATCTTGTGCTGAGTCTCTCTCCCTCTCTCTCTCTCAGCTTGTGCTGTGAGTCCCTCTCTTTCTCCCTCTCTCTCTCTCTCTCTCTCTCTCTCTCTCAGCTTGTACCGAGCCCCTCTCTCCCTCCCACTCCCTGTCCCTTTGGCTCCCTCTCCTTCTGTACGCCTCCCCCAGCTTCTCAGTTTTCTCACACTCTCCCTCCCACAGAAGCCTTTCATCTGCATGTCCTGAATTATTCCAGCTCTCATCTACTCCCCTGCCGTATCACATCCTCCTCCTCGGCCAAGCTTCTCTCTCAGCCCCTCCCTCTATTTTTTTTTCCTACCCCACCCCATCCTATCACTAACTCCATGCACAATGAGCACAGCTCTGTATGACTGGCCTTCCTGTGCTAAAGCAGGCAGTATCAAAAATTGCACCCCCCCCCCCACACGACACCCACTCTTGGCTTTCTCATGTTTTTCAAAACAATTTTGAATGACAATTTTTGTTCTAATTTTAGAGCATTTTAGAGGCTCTCCCTTTAAAAGATCACTTTATTTTGTAAGCTCCCTAGGACTTGAACCCACCACCTTTGCATTGTTAGGATGATGGTCTGCTTGTCAAGCTACAGGAGCCTTAGAATACAGCCTTACGATCAAAGAAGGCAAATTACACTTTGATCTTCAAAAGGTGACCTGCTTATGTGTACCTGTGTAGCTGATGCTGGGAGCCATTGAATGCTTTTATTCCCTTAAGGGTCCTGCAATATCTCACAACAGGATTAGACTCCTACTGTGACTTCCTCTGTGACTCTCATATGACTGTTAGGACTCCTATTATCAATGTACCTCTAGTCTACTCTGAGAGACTTCCAGTGTCACTGCTGGCTTTCCACTGCGACTCCCAGAATTCCAGAATGCACTGGCAAACTGGCATATTACCAGGCGTAAGGTCCTGAGCGGGATTTGATGTGCCTGAAGCACAGCCCCTGGCAGATAACCTCTTGTATCAATGGTTCCAGCACTAGGTTACATCTGACACAACCTGAGCTGACAGGAGGAATCAGCTGGCACTGATCAGCAGACCCACTCCTCTCGCCTGCCTCTGCAGCCACACTCGTATTTTTTGTTGATCAACTGAAGGGCTGAGACCTGAAACTGCTGTGGAAGTAGGCGTGTATCTGTCTGTTCCACCATCTTTCTAAACGTACATGTAGTTCATCTCAAAATATAGGATGAGCCTTTTGAATGAACAGAGAGGCCATCTTGTTGCTGAGTCTCAGGAGCAGGGCGAGATTCTGCAACTTGTCTTATATTTGACCATTTAACCAGTCCATGTGACCCAGGCGATGTCGCTGTCAGATGTGACAAGGCGGGAGGGGGGGCACAGGGGGCATATGAGGACTTGTGTTTTCTCCTAGCGCAACAACCTGATTGCAAGAAAAATAACATCACAGAGAAAACAATGCTAATCCCTGTGTCAAATCCAAAATATTACCGCAGAAAGGAATTGAAGGCTCCTTTAAACAGACTGTATACTTCAAACTCAGTCTGAACTCAGTCTCACAGGCTGAGTATGAACACACTGAAACCAGCGTTTGTTAGGCTAAGCTGAAGGGGAGAAATTTGGTGAAATCATACATATAAAATAGGCCCCATCACAATACAGGTGAAGTGCGAAAATAATTATACACAGTATTTGTATTCTCTGTGCCTGCAGCCACAGCAAGAAGAGCAAACTGGCAGCTGACTAGACCCATTAGTCACAAACTGCCCATCTTGACAAAAGCATGGAATCAAAAAACTTACACATTCCATTCAGCTCGAGTCACATGACAAGGAGTGATGACTGACATGGTCGGACATATTGTTTTCATCCTCTTCCCGGGAACTTACCATGACCGTATCCATTCCAATGACGGCCAATGAGAGTTGAACTAGCCACAGTGACTAAGTGATTCTAAAGGAGAAACAAACGATAAACGTCACTGAGAACAATGACTGTGAAACCTAAAAAAAAAACAACTCTGAACTGCTGCACTCGTACTAAGGTACCGGGGACGTCACCGCTAGTCTCTCTTCTTTAGAAAGACGACATATTCCTCTGCAGATAAGAAATATGTCGCTATCAATTTTGACTCAAGGTGGCAGTGTGTTTGTGCAAATAAGACACTCAGAAACACAAAATGTGACTAACATGGCTCTCTTTAATGTCCTAAGTAGACTTATATTTGACCATGTAACCGGTCTGCAGCTATTGCTTGGTAAATAGAATAATTATTACACATGTACAACATGGGTTAAGAGAGACAAAACACAGACCCTTCTGTACACGTAACTTTCCTCTCCTCGTCTCCCAGAAATCCTGATCTAGGTAATGAGGCAGAAAGGGATGTAGGCTTAAGTAACACACAGGGCAAGTGTCTATTCCTGGTGACTGGGGCAGGGTAGCCTGGTCTAGGAGCTCATACCCCGGGCTGATGTGGCCACCTAGCACCCGGAACTCGTCGTTTAGTCCTATGTCTCCCAGAAACAAACCGCTATATCTATTCTTCTTCGGATGGCAGCAGGAGGGTCTGCATTTCGTTCCAGCTACTGCTCAGGAATTATAACTGCCAAACGATCCCACTTGACTCCCACCAGAGCTTCTGTTTATATAGGGCAATAGAGAGACTTTTTACACTTAAAGAAACACTCCAAAAAAAAAAACTGTCAAACACATCCTCAGAGCAGTAGCTTTAGCAGTAGCAGAAGCTGTTGCATCCTTACAGAGAATCCCACATTTTTGCAGTAAAACATCCAATTGTGTAAATGGAAGAAAATGATATGTTTTGGATAAAAGCGCTAAGCAATGAAATAACAACCATAATAATAATAATAATATTCTCATAAACACCTGATCAATCCTCAAAATGGATACCCCCACACCAGCACAAATATGGAGCCTGGATGTACTCAAACTCAGCCCACATGACATTAACCTTCAGCGAGATGTTTCATCCACAACACGTCTCTGGAAACGCTATCTTCTGAGAACACTGCTGCTCCAGCTAGTCCAGCAGCTCATCCAGAGATTCCTGCTTGTTCTCCAGCCCCCAGTACCTCCTGGCCGTGCTGAGCCTCAACGGAGGCCAGCTGCGATGTTTCCGTTCCTCTGTGCTTTCCGCAAGACTGCAGTCACGGTCTGCATTGACCGACCCCGGTTCCCTAGGGAGTCCCTCCAGCGGAACTGCCTGAATGTCCACGACATCCTGGAGGCCTGCATCCTCCAGGCCTTCGTCAGCCAGGTTCTGCATAACGTGACCCCCCACTGGAAGAGTGTTTCTGCACAAGCTATAGGAGCCTCCAGAAGGAGCCATGAGCTTGATCCCTCCGTCGTCCTGTGCCGATTCCCCCATGCTTTCGTTGAGCTTCAGTCTGGCCGCACTGGTGCTCCGCTGCGGCTCCAGGTGGAACTCTACAGTCAGCATGTTGATGGAGGCCTTGCTGAGGTGGGTCGAGGTGGGGGGCGATGAAGGTCTCTGGGGGGGCGCCTCGGTCTGGACGCAGTAATGCATGTAACTGCCGCCACCTCCTATCTGAGACTTGGCTTGCTGACCTAAGTGGTGGACGTTAAGGTCAGCAACAGTCAGCTTGGTGAACCAATGGTAATTGCAGGGCTGGCCCCGGGGTGGCACTGTGGTAGAGATGGGTCTGGCAGGGCCACGGGTCTGGGCCAGAAGTAGGCGTGTCTCACGGTCGCGGTTCTCATACAGCACCGTGTTAGCGCAGATCAGAATGAAGAGCCCTACGCCCATGATGACGGGACCCAGCAGCCTCATGCGGGTGTGGTGCACCAGGCTAGTCACAGTCAGCATACCTCTGGCTCCCTGTCCCCACTTAGTGGTCTGGGTACCGCTCAGACCCGTACCCGCACTGGCCTGGCTGAGTAGGGCTGTACGATGGGCCCGGTGTGGCCAGTACCCGGCCACAGCAACAATCATGCCAGCCATGACAACAACGGCCCCCAGCATTAGGAAGATCCCTGGTGGGGATTTCATGCGCAGTTTGCCCCGAACTGCCTTTGCTTTCTTGCGAGAAAAGCTGAACTGGGGTAGCTGTTGGCAGGTGGAAGAGTGTGGCACCTCCCCCCTGGTTGGGGTCCCCATGGCACCCTGTGGCACCACCCAGAAGCAGACTGGAGAGAGGGCACAAGTCAATGGATTTGACTTCGTGGACAATTTGTCTTGATCTTCAACAAACACACTCTTGCAAGCAGTAATAGTGTAGTGAAACGACCAAGACAAGACAGTATTCCAAGCAAGGACTTAATCGGAAGATAGACGGGGTCTTAACTGCTTTATCGTACCAACTCAACCCAGCTTCCTTGGACAGTTTTCATCACTTACCGATAGACCCAAGCATCTTGTCTGTCTGACTGACTGCAACATTACAGCAGTTTTGATGCATGCACTGAGGTATCTAAGCAAACATCTAAATATTTTTCATAAGCATCTGTTGTTGTCACTGCACCCACTACATCAAGGTGCTCCTATTTCTCCAATAAATTAGTTTCCATTTATCCTTCTTGCACTTGATCCGCCTAGTGCCAAATATAATTACAATAATTATGAAAGCTTCTGCTTTACATTCAAACCACTCCAGATGAGGTGAAGGAGCTGCTTTTGTCTAGATATTTTTATAACTCATGTGCTGCACGTTCTGTCTGCATCCCACCTAATTTCTTGTCATCTACGTGAACTCTCCGTTCTGATAACCCATTTAACTGAAAAGGCATCAAGGAGCATCACATTTCAAGATATAATACTGGCCAGATAAAAGAACCTTCAACAAGTTGAATGTTTTGCGATCAACCTTACAGTTAGCTCATTTCTTACAAGGGATTAAATCAACGCCACCGTACTTACCTATGCGCTCCGCTTGTGCCCGGAGCCGGGTGAAACGCGCTTATTCAGAGAACAGATCTTCGTTTTCACACTGGACCTCTTTCGTTTTATTAGCGTTTTAATTGTTTTCTTCTCGATGTCTTGTCTGCCCGACGCCCCATGCGATTTCAAGGTGTCCAACACCGACCCACTACTGCTCTATGGAGTATAGACGGTCATTTCTATTGTACTACCAAGCCCGTACGCCCAGTGTGCTAAGTGTTTTCTGTCATGTTCGAAGATTACGCAGGTTCCCTGGAAAGTAATGTGCAATATTCCGATTCTGCGATACATTTCAAAAAGCCATCGCTAGTATGAACGGGTGATGTAACGAATGCAGCAAAATCTAAAATTCCTTACCAGTCCAGGCGAAGCTTTGCGCTCTGTAGCCACATCAACCTATATCTGATCGTTTGGCGTCTGTCAGCCATACAGTATGCTAAGATTGTATGCATCAAGCGCTCATCTGTCCATCTTTATGAAACAAGAGCCTTTCTTGTAAACCTCGTCAAAATAATCGCGAGTGAAAAAAATGAGAGCACAATCCAGTAGACATCGCCTTATTTTCCCGCGAAGGATTTAAAGTTTCAACACATCCCGAACTTCTGCATAAGAAATTTCGCACACGCAGAATCTTTATAGTGAATAATTAATTAAGGAATACAGACATTCAAATACGATTTCTATCGCGCAAAAGTTTTATTACTTAATATATTACTGCTGCCATGTCAATAAACAGATGTGTGCCTTAAGTTTCTTAGTGAACGTCCAAAGTTAAACATAGGTCAAGCGAAACCTTTAAAGACGTCTAGTACCAATTCTCAAACAGAATATAAAGAAATAATGCATGCTCTCTTGATCGTACGGGATCCGATTTTGTGGCTTGCCTTACAGCTGTGAAGTAGCTTTCTGTCTCCCCCTAAGCCATTTACATTACAAGATCCGATACTCCCCACCACTCCGTGCAGCTTCATTTCTCCGTAGCTGTTTAATGAACGCAAAACGGCTGGGGGAGCGAGAGGAGGGTGACGGATACCGAGGGAATCCTGCGGTCTCATGCGCCACTCTTTTCCCAAATTCCTCAGTATGAGATGCAAGAAATGTCACATATGAGGATGCAGGAATTTCAGCTTATATAACCATTACATTCCAAGTTAGTTTTCAGTAAAACGGCTTTCCTCCTTCCGATAGCGCCGTGCGTGCCCCCTTTTTACATATGATGCTGTCGCTTTCCATCCAATATCTGCAGATCTCGCTGCAATAATAACTTGATTACTCAACATTTCCTATGCTAACCATCACAACGGCGTGGTCAGTCACGTCCACTCTGGGTTTAGCTAATAACGAGATCATTCAGCTAATTGTGTAATGTATTATGCAGTATAGTGACTCCCAACGAAATGTAAATGATAAAAAAAACTCTTCGATTGTTGCAAAATATATGGTCGCATACGAAAAGCTGATTTAAAAAGTACATTCACCACGTAAGCTTAATATACTTAAAAGCAGCTATAAACACCAAGTAAGAAGCGTGGCTACGGTGCGGAGCGATATCTGTGCTCATGAGAAGAGCGGTATAACTGGCGAGTATATGGCTGCACCCTATAGGTTTCAAACACTAGGAGCCATGTGGACATGGAAAATGGACACACCTATTAGAAAAGACCTTTCAAAACGACAAAAAAAAAAACGAATTTTGATTCAATGTGACATGATGGAGTCCAAGGATACTGCTCCACGAGAGTGACCTAACCCAAAATGTGTTCATTATTTCAGTGTAACAATATCGTTTCAATTGAACAAACGGCTTATTTTAAAACATATAAATGCACGATTTAAAAAAATATGAAGTCATGAAACGAGAAACCACCCACTAAGCAGAAAGAACAACAATATGGTTGCTGGACGAGATATGGTGATGTACTTAATCTGCAGAGAATGTTACATAAGTAAATCCTCACTGAGCACGTACAGCTTATATTGCCTACGCTATGTCTACAGACGAACCGATTCTATTAAATAACCAAACGAGCCGAATGGACATTGTTGTTATAGATTCTTATTTTAACACTGAGGTTTAATAATGTTCCCATTTCTATATAAACTCTGTGCCGGCTTATGTAACATGCTCATCTTACACACTCCTTTGGAAGCGTGGCATCCTTAATATACACCCAAAACACGTCAGTCGGCTCCTGTCAATCTGCAGAAGCAGAGGTTCTTTTTCGTGGTCTTTCGGGATACCCAAATTCTTCACCCAATCACAAAGGTTAGCTCCAGCATCGCTTGCGGAGAAACCTCATATCGACAGCTTGTACTCATGACTGACTTTGGTCGTTACCCATAGCTCATGACCACAGGTGAGTATATGGATTATAAAATCGAAGGTAGATCGATCAGTAAACTGAGAGCCATGTCAGGTGACTTAACTCTGCCATCACCATGACGGATCTACTCAATGGCTACAAAATTTCCGTCACTGAACTCATCTATCCTGTGAATCTCACATTCCCTCTAATCAACTCAATAAAACTCCATGGCACTAAGGGTAAACCCCCACCACCTCCACATACGCCACATAACAAGCAAATCTGTCCTTTCTAAGGGAGGTGCACCATGGCTTGGATTGGGAGGTGCTGATTCGCCTCACTATGTCTTCACATTAGCCATTAATTTGCTGAATGGTGTGCTGGGGCTCGTGCAGCAGGGACATCATTTTTAGCCGTCGGAGGTGCTCTTTCAGCCAAGGTCAGTCCTGGACATCCTATCCATGAAAAACACTACAGTAGACAAGACATACCCTTCCCAGAGTCAGGGGCAGATGAGCTGCTGCGGTGTGTCTGACTTTTGCACATTCTCCTGATGTTTATATGCATAACATCTGGGTAATAAAGCTTTGTCCTAGACTCCAAAAACATACATTTCAAGTGATTTAGGGATAGGGAGACCAGATAATCCATGTCAGGCACTTTCAGCTACTGGTGGTTTCAGAAACTACTTTAAAACCAAAATGCTCCTGTGCTCATAGCTGAATAGTTGTTCTTGCACGTTGCCCGGATTGTTTCCTTGACTGAAAGACCCATCCAACGGTTTCACATTAACATTAGTGACACATTCATGATTATAGGAGACTGACCAATCAGCACGCAAGCACTTAAGTGAAATCCAGGTGCGATTAATTGAAATGGTAATTTTGAAATATTGTCCTATTTCAAAGTCCAAGGCGTCCTACCTGACACCCAAATTAACGACTCAAAGCTGGTATAGAAGTTCATGAATATGAATGATGCCCTGTATATGTTGCATTCAGCCTCATCCACATATGATTCAATTAAATGGATGCTATGGAAATTTTAGAAAACTCTAAAGCAGTCACTCGTAAGTACTTCAGTGTAACAGCATCTGGTTTAGAGAAGTGTCAGCATTATTGCACTACATACATGTAAATACGAACTGCGCAACTGAAAAAACTGTGGTTACGTTTAGCATTTTATTTCAGCCTAGTGCAGTGGTTCTCAACCTGCGGCCCGTCACAAATGCAAATGCGGCCCGCGATGCTGACCACGTAAAAAAAATAAATTAAAAATAAAATAAAATGTGTCCCATTAATGGTAAGTAGAATTATACTCTCTAATGATAATACATCTA